>CAHIKZ030005442.1:692500-837500 GCA_903632075.3 Acanthosepion pharaonis | reverse complement strand
AAATAAGAAGGGTGGATACGTATTTAGAATTATCAAGAAAACCATGGCGCCGACAGACCCACCCCAGTTTTTGACTGCATCAATAAAAGCGGGACCCCAACCGACAGAAATCAGAGTTGCGCCGCAGACGGCGAGGGAGTTTGAGCTCGGGCGACGGGCCCGGTTCATTCGCGCCCTTGCGGGCAAGAGAAGCCGAAGTGAAGCAGCCCGTTTGGCCTAAGTGGAGAAGTTGGAATCAGAGCAAGCCAAAGAGAAGAAGTTAATTCGCGCACTGACGGCGGGATGAGTGACCAATAATTCAGACTCTGAAGAGAGAAGTATTTGCGCCGCGGACGGCGAGAGAGATCAGCCGTGAACGACCAGCAGAGATCAGCCGTGAACGACAGGCAAAGTTTAGTTGCAGCCACGGACGGCGAGAGCGATCAGCCGTGAACGACAGGCAGAGAGTTTGCGCCGCGGTCGGCGAGAGAGATCAGCCGTGAACGACAAGCAGAGATCAGCGCCCTGTGTTGAAACCAAACCACACCCCGAAATGCAAATTTCTAGAGAGCAGGCAACTCGAAGCCTTAAAGTTGCCTGGTAGAAGCGTGGTGCCACAGTCCACAGAACGGGTCGGGAGGTAGGAATAATCTTGTGTACCGAGCAATTAGATATAAAAAGTTTGTTACCTTTTTCTTCAATATTTTTGACCTTGTGTTTTTTTATTTTTCTTGTGTGTTATCACCACCGTTGGACTCAGCTTGCATACGGCCCAAGCCCTGTTTGATCTCGTCTGTCTAAGATCAAGTCACAACGTGGGTAGGCAGACCGGAGATCAGTGCAGTTACCCTGGTAACCAGGCGTTGGAAGCAGGTTGGGAACGACGAGGCTGGCATCAATCTAACCAAAGGGTTAGAACGTCACGTTTGGAGCAGCGAGGAGCGAACAGCTGACGCCGCGGCAAAGACGTCACAACTGGTGTCGTGACCATAGGATCAAAACCCTGGACCACGTCACGTCACAATTGGCGCCGCGAACGAGATCGAACGACACGGTCGACGCTGCGACCGGGGGACGACGTCACAAAGTGACCCTTTTGAAATGAAAGAAAAGATGAGGTCAATACAAATAAACGGATGATGAGATTTGTGAATAGATAGGCAAATCAATTTCAATAAAAAAAATTATTAAAAATATGAATTACACTGAACTATTTCGGTTACTGAAAATAGTGATTGTAAATTGTGAATCGTTTCGTCGACAATGAAAAAAAAAAAAAGCTGAATCATAAATAAAGCGGATTTAATACTTACATTTCTGGAAATGAGGCTGCCATGTTGAAAGGGATATAAAAAATTTTAAATGGAATACAGTAGAATCCCTAGCTACCGGACTAAGAAGGTCTTCCGGATATGAGGAATTGGTTACACCATCCCGAAATGCGGGGTTATATTTAGATTAAAATTAAAAAATAGAAGAAAAATCAACCTTAAATCAGGTTTAAAATATATTTTCAATGTTTTATAGTAAACAAAATAAGCGAATGCTGAGAGAAATATAACATAATCGTTTTTAATTGATATATATATATATATATATATATATATATATATATATATATATATATATATATATAGTAGAATTCCCGACAAGCGGACTAAGAAGAACTTCCGGATATGTATGAGGAATTCATTACAAAGTCTGGATATCAAGGTTTACATTTAGATTAAAATAAATGATCTGAAATCAGTTTTTAACTCTGCGTGCGTTATTGCAATCGTCATAGGTGAATGTTGGCTTTCTTTCCATAAAACTGACAACCTTTTCAATAGCTTTTTCAATTTCACACCTCCTCCTCCTTATTATTATTATTATTATTATTATTATTCTCCTTCTTCTTCTTCTTCTTCTTCTTCTTCTTCTTCTTCTTTGTCACAAGTCATCGTGACTGAGCGTGCTAGCCTTGTTCAGCGTGCTGAACACGCTAGAAAACATGCGTCCCTCCCAGAATAAGTATTTATCAGAAAATCGAGAAATTTGTAAACCTGTAGCTCCTTATTATATTTAAACTCAGTCACAAGACACACAAGCACACAAAAACCCCCATACATATATATATATATATATATATATATATATATAGAGAGAGAGAGAGAGAGAGAGATAGATAGATAGATAGATAGATATTAATAATCAGGAAGTAAGTTCCATCGAGCAGATATGAATGTGCTACTTTGGTTTCAACCTTACGTTATCCTCATGTGATTTTAATCAAATAACTTCTTTAAGTTTTATTTAAAAAACAAATAAAATAATGAACGCTACATTATTATTTTCAAAAATAAATAAACGCACGTTCTTTCCTTTCACCTTCTTCTTCGTCTGCTTCTTCTTCTTCTTTTTCTTCTTCTTCTTTTTCTTCTTCTTTTTCTTCTTCTTCTTCATCCTTCTTCACGTCTTCCTCCACCCTTTTTATTACACCCAACGTCGTGCGTTTGTTTATTTTTTTTTTTTAAATAATAATGTCGCATTCATTAGTTTATAAAATAATAAAAAATAAAATAAATAAATAATAAAATGAAAGCGTTATGAAGAGGTCATTTGATAAATATCACCCGAGGATAAGTTTGAAACCAAGTTAGCGGATTCAACTGAACTTACGATTTTTAAAGTTAAAAACTCTACATTTGATTTTACTTCTATTTTATGTTTCACGCCTGTATTGAGTGCTTTTTAATATTACTATTCCAGGTCTGATTCAACTCTGGCCATTAAACTTACATATATATATTGTTATCCACTGACTGTTTCGCTGTATCACAGCCTATCAGTGAGGCTAGATGTACGGTTGCCTCTAGCTAGGATCGTAAGCCAACTGAATCAGTCGAGGATTCTATCACTAAGCCGTTGGTGCAAGACAGGGACGAAGGTGAGTTTAAGCCTACTTTATTTTAAACACAAACACACATACATACACACACACACATATATATATATATATATATATATATATATATATATATATATATATATATATATATATATATATATATATATATATATATATATATGTGTGTGTCTCTGTGCGTGTGAGTGTTGTTTATGTAACTGAGTTATGCCCATAGTTCAGTTCATTATATATATATATATATATATATATATATATATATATATATATATATATTGAATAAAAAACAGACCCTCTTTAAGGTTCCATGCAATAAATTATTTCACCACAGCCCTTTTAAAGGGCTCTGAATCATGAGACTTTACTTCCAAAGGTGGAAATGAAAAAATTTACACATTTTTGACGGGCCGTATTAAGCATATGTAAATTAACGAAGTGAGGAAGTGAGGGGGGGGAGAGAAGACATGAGTGAGTTAGATGTACCATTTCAATTCTTTATCCCTAATCCCACTTGGTGTGGGCCAGACAAACGCTTAACTCAACTTAACTTATGCTATCTTTAGATATGGATGGGTAAGTGGTGAAGAGGAGAGCCGACATGAAAGGAAGAAGATACAATGAAACAATTCTGATGAGAGAAGGTTTCACTTAATTTCTTGGACGCTGTTATTTCGCATTAAAGGGTATATTTGGGGGTTAAAGTTTGATATAAATCTAAATGTCTACAAAATCTACGAAGAATTTAATTTGATGTTTGTTGGAGTTTTGGGTATTTTCTATGAAATAATCGATTTACATTGAGCTCTCCGGATATCATCCTCCTTGGGTCTACCCATACGGATTACCTAGTTTTGCTTAAAACTAAATACTATATATATATATATATATATATATATATATATATATATATATATATATATATATAGGATATTAAGAAGGTGCTAAATAATTAATTATTTGATCCTTGTGAATACTGAACAATTTGGAATTGGTGTATTAATCACTGAAGAATTTCTGTTAGCCAATTTCGATTTATTATTCTTTCCTATTCTTTCTGTTGTTGTCTTTTTATGTCAGTTGTTCTGAGGAGCTTAATGAAGGTTTTCTTCCATAGCATTATATTTTGCTTCTTTTCGGACTCTTTTCTTTGTTTTCCTTACAATATATTGTATTGTTACATTCAGTTTTGATTTTTCCTACCATCCGGATTTTTTAGATTTAATGTATTGCTTCATCTTCCTTTTTCTTTCATTCTTCTGCTCTAAGCCTCAGTATTTCTTTCTTCCTTGTCATGAAATTTTCTCCTTTGGTCTTCACTATTTATTTCTCTTTCATTTAAATTTATTTTTAATTTCTTTAATCCTTCCTTTTTCCTTCCGTCTTTTTCTCCATCTTTCCTTTCTTCATACTTACAAATAAATTTCGTTAGTCTGCAATCTTTCATTCTTTCTTTCTTTCATTCTTTCTTTCTTTTCATTATTTTTATCTTTTATCCACAACATTTCTTTCTCTAATTTTTCTTTCCTTGCTTCCTTCCTACCATCCTTACTTTCGAATGAATTTCATTCGTCCACTGCGAATCTTCCTTCCTTCCTTCTTTTCTTTTCATTAAATCTCTTCTTTTGTCTTCAACATTTCTTTCTTTGGTATTTCCTTCCTTGCTTCATTTCTTCCATTCTTACTTTCATATGAATTTTATTCGTCCACTGCAATTTCTTTCTTTCTTTCTTTCTTTCTTTCTTTCTTTTCTTTCTTTCTTTCTTTCTTTCTTTTCATTAAATTTTCTGTCGCTAACATTCCTTGCTCTTCTATTTCTTTCCATGTTTCCTTCCCTTCATCCGAATTTACGTGTGATTTTTATTCGTACACCGTCAGGTTTTCTTTCTTTTTTTCTTTCCTGAATTGCATTCTTCAACTGTCAAACTTCTTTCTTTCTTTCTTTCTTTCTTTCTTTCTTTCTTTCATTCATTTTTTCTTTCTTTCTTTCTTTCTTTTCATTAAATATTCTCTTTTATACTCATCATTCTTTTCTCTTGCATTTCCTTCCATGCTTCCTTCCCTCCATCCATATTTCATATGAATTTTATTTATCCACTGCTAATCTCTCTCTCTCTTTCTTTCTTTCTTTCTTCGTTGCATTAAATATCTTTTTTGTCCTCATCATTCCTTTCTCTTGTATTTCCTTCAATGCTCCTTTCCTTCCATTGATGTGAATTTTATTCGTCCACTGTCAATCTTTCTTTAGTTTCTTTGTACTTTTCATTAAATCTTCTCTTTTGTCAGTAAAATCATTTCTCTTGTATTTTCTTCAATGCTTCCATTTTTTCATCCTAATTTTCGTGGGAATTTTATTCGTACACCATCACTCTTTCTTTTTTCTTTCTTTTACTTTCTTTCTTTCTTTTTTCTTTTTTTCCTTCCTCACCATTCCTGTCTCTTGTATTATCTTCAAAAGATCCTTCCTTCCATTCATATGAATTTTATTCGTCCACTGCCAATCTTTTTCTTTCTTTCTTTCTTTCTTTCTTTCTTTCTTTCTTTCTTTTCTGTAAATCTCCTACTTGTCTTCACATTTCCTTTCTCTTGTATTTCTTTCCTACCTTCCTTCCACATTTCCTTTTATATCAATATTATTCATACATTGCCAATCGTTCTACTTTTCATTCTTTCTTTCCTTCTTACTTTCTTTCTTTCTTTTCATTAAATTTTCCCTTTTTCTCTTTAATTCTTTTATTGCTACATTCCTTTCATCCTACTCGTGAATTTTATTCTTACACTGTCTGTCTTTCATTCTTTCTGTCTTTCTTTCTTTCTTTTTTTCTTCTTTTCATTAAATCTCTTTTGCCATCACCATTCCCTTTTCTCTTACTTCCTTTCTTGCTTCCTTTTTTTCCCTCATTCCTTTCATATGCATGTTATTCATCCACTGACAATCTTTCTTTCTTTCTTTCTTTCTTTTTTTCTTTCTTTCTTTCTTTCTTTCTTTCTTTCTTTCGTTTCTTTCTTTCGTTTCTTTGTACTTTTCATTGAATCTTCTCTTTCGTCTTCACCATTTCTTTCTCTTTAATTTCTTCCTTGCTTCTTTCTTTCGATCCTTTCTTTCATATTAATTTTACTCGTCCACTGCCAGTCTTTCTTTTTTCTTTCTCTTTCTCTTTCATTCATTAAATCATCTCTTTTGTCCTCGCCATTCCTTTCTCTTGTATTTAGTTCCTTATAATCTACGTACTCTCCATTGCCAATCTTCTTCCTTTCTTTCTTTTTTTTTTCTTTTCTCCTCACCGTTCATTTCTCTTGTATTCCCTGTCTGTTTATTTCCTTCCATCCTTTCTTTTATATTAATTTTATTCGTTCACTGCTAGTCTTTCTTTCTTTCTTTCTTTCTTTTTTGTTAGATCTCTTCTTTTGTCTTTAACATTAATTTCTCTTGTATTTTCCCCTGCTTCCTTCCTTCCATTTTTTCTTTCATATTAATTTCATTCGTCCACCGCCAATCTTTCATTTTTTCTTTCTTTCTTTCATTAAAACTTCTCTTTCTTCCTCGCCATTTTTTTTCTCTTGGATTTAGTTCCATATAACCTACGTTCTTTCTTTTTTCACATTGTTCTTTTATTTCTTTGTATCTTTATTTAAAATTAGTGCCACTCTTTACTTCATGTTTTCCTTCTCCCTTTTTTCATTCAAGTCTTTAATATCTTTTAACTCACATTCCAATTCGAACACTTAGCTTATAATATACGTCTTTTCTGAAGCCCCATTATTATCATTAATGTCCTTCCCCTTCCTCCTTCTCTCCTTTCAATCCTTTCTTCCTTCTTACCACCATCGCCCCCCTCCCATTTTCCTTCAATATTTACCCTTTTTCTCCTTCATCTCGACTTAAATCTTCACAGCGCCATCCTCTCCCTAGAGCACCGAAAAAGAGCACTGACCTCAATCATCTTTCTAGTTAACCTTTCATTCTGATACTTTGCTCACAGACAGGCCCAAAATGTTTATTTTCTGGTGTTTCATGTGATTAATCAGAAACCGTAAAAAAACACACACAAGGAGACAAAATCCCTGTGAAAATCAATATTGCATCTCTCCAGCATTTTCCACATTTATCAAGCAAGAAATAATATGCTTTTGAAAATAGACTTTGACGTAATTTTTACTGATTTGAATTTTTTCTTTAAAAAACTCTGTTCGTTACAGTGAAAATATTTGTGTGTCTATCTTGTTTCCACACAATTCTAGCATATCTTTGTTACTCTTTAGTGTGACTGCTTTAAACTTCGGGATTTAAACCTGCAGGCTTGTACCAAACTATTTTATTTATAGTCGATAGCTACAAAGCTAATGAGAGTCTGAACAAATTTGCTATACTTCTACGTGAAAATTCTTTTGGAAAATTATAAAACAACTTCCTCTATTAAACATGATTAAATGCTCCCGCTATATATTTAGAGGTTCTTAATAGAATCCCCAAATTCTGCAATGTCATCCCACCTCCACATTACTGTCACGATAATTGTTCTGAACAGGAACAGCAACATTGAATCTATAGTTTCATCTACCGCAAGGAAAGTTGGTTCTCTGTGACGCGCCAGAAGATTTTTCTCGCCTTAAGCCATCCTTCAAATCTACAAATCAACCATCTGTCCTTACATAGAATACTGCTACCATATATGGTCTGGTGCTCCTGCTGTTCATCTTGAGATCCTAGACAAAATCCAGGGACGGATATGCAATGAGATTAGTCCTGATCTGGCATCTCGTCTACAGTCGCTTTCCCACAGACGTGCCGTGGCTTTCCTCTGTATTTTCATAGCAACTGCTTCAACTCGCTACTTTCACTGGTTAACAAACTGAATGATTTAAAGCGAGCTACTAGATTGGCATATCGGTCCCACCCCTTCACCGTCGTGGATCTGACAAAGTGAATTTTAAAAACTCCAAAATAATTGTGTCCTGAAATGAATCTTCATGTTGCCTATCTTACCCCTTCATGTCCTCGGCTAAATTCGATTGAATATATACAGACTACTTCTGTTATATCAGTAAATGCATTAATTCAAAATGTTTTTAATGAAAGTACTTTAAAGTAATTGAAGAAGATAGACTCTATTACATCTGAACACGATGCTGCTTTTGCCCCATTCTAATTGAACGATTTTTTAATCGATCTGCTGGGTATATATATATATACCTAAAGAGCCAGAACCTACCTAGGTTTCACCTAAAGTGATCGTCAGGGAAATACCGGCCACAAAAGGTTTTCTTTTTTCTTTCTTTCTTTCTTTTGGTCGGCATTTCCCTGAAGATCACTTTAGGTAAAACCTAGGTAGGTTTGCCTGGCTCTTTAGGTTTATATTAGGTTTTGCTCTATTTCGTGTATTGAGCATTTTACGTAATTACTTTGACTCGTTTTGGGGTTTGTTTGTTTTTTTTTTTAACTCTGACCTTGCATTCTGGACGATTGCTTTCGCCTCAATTACATGTTCTTCGTTCTTGCCTTTTATTCATTATTTTTCCTTGGGTACTGGTTTGTTCTACTACAAGCCAACATAACCAAGACTTTTCCAAGCGAGTACCACTATATATATATATATATATATATATATATATATATATATATATATATATATATATATATATATATATTCCAGTGTGGTCAGGGTTGAAATGTGACTCAATGTTATTTTTTTTCTTTTGAGGCCAATCCATTTATTCTTCTTTGGTTTTGATTATATAATGCTATCTGGATATTCTACTTTTCTCAAAATTTTATCGCACTAAGTTGATTGGCTTCCTTAATTTAGTTTCCAATTGTCAGCAGATATTGGTTTCGCAAAGAATTCAGTTTTTATTTTTGGATTTTCTTCATTGTTTAGTATTTTCTTTCCCTCATTCTTAATTTTCTATTTATTTATTTCTTTCTTGTATTGAATGTTTTCAACTCAAGATCATTCTTTGGTATATCATATTCCTTCTAGGTATTCTTGGAATGATCTCACCCTAAGGTTAATATTAACATTACCTTTTTACTGTAACACTTCATCCTGCAATAAGAAAACATTTTACACTTGGGGAAATATTTGAATCGAATCATACATGATATCCCACGCCATGAAAATGTTCTGTTTCTATTTCACAATATGAGGGCATTTATTTGAAGAGTGCAATATTATATTATACTATTATAGTCTATATTCTTTTCAGATATTTAGTTGCTCTTTTGGTTAGGTTTTTTATTGTAGCAAAAAAAAATAGTCTTAACGGTGAACTGTATTTTTTCAGGCTTAATAAACGTTATCAAGAGGACAGTGACTTTCAAGTTGCTCAAAAATGTCACGATTAATTCTCTTAACTTTGCCTTCAGGCGAGAAATGTTTCAGCTGAATATGTACTTTTTATACCAAAGTAAAAAGATAATGATAGGCACTAGATTTGCGTTGGTGTGCTTTGTTCTATGGAATATCAAACACGAAGGTTTATGCTAACAAAGGTTTTTTTTGTTTTTTTGTTTTTTTTTAGTTTGTTTTGTTTTGTTTCGTTATTTATACTGAATGCGTTATTTAATTCCAACAAGCTTTTTATTACTGGTAATATTTTTCCACAAATGTGTTGCTGGTAATTCTTTAAAAACAATGTATTGCAGGTAATATTTTGTTTTTTCCTTCAAAAATGTATTGCTGGTAATAAATATTCCCTCAAAAATGTATTGCTTGTAATACTATTTCCTTAAAAAATGTATTGCTGGTAATTATTTTTCTCTCAGAAATGTATTGCTGGTAATAATTTTTCCTTCAAAAATGTATGTCCCTTCAAAAATGTGTTGCTGTTAATAATCTTTCCTTCAAAAATGTATTGCTCGTAATAATTTTTCCTACAAAAATCTATTGCTGATAATAATTTTTCTTTCAAACATGTATGTCCCTTCAAAAATTTATTGCTGGTAATAATTTTTTATTCAAAAATGTATGCTTTCCTGGTAATAATTTTTTTCTTCAACAAACTATTGCTAGCAAAATGTTTTTTTATCAAAAATGTATTTCTGATAATAATTTTTCCCTCAAAAATGTATTGCTGGGATGAAAATCTGTTTTTACACCTTCATCGCCTTTTGACCCCAGTTGGCAGGTCAAATATTTGCCCATAGCTGGGACCAAAACAGGTACTTCGACCCCGTGCACATTGAAACACCAGCAATTTAGAGGTGGTTCAACGCTCCTCAAAACCTCCTGATCAGAGGCCTTGCCGTTAGACGTAGTTTATCGTCTTACCCAGGACGGAGATGTAATTTATCGTCTTACGTAGGACGCAGATGTATTTTATCATCTTACCCAGGACGCGGATGTAGTTTATCGTCTTAACCAGGATGCAGATGTATTTATCGTCTTACTAAGGACGCGGGTGTAGTTAATCGTCATAGCCAGGACGCGAATGTAGTTTATCGTCTTACCCAGGTCGCAGATGTAGTTTATCGTCATACCCAAGACGCCGATGTAGTTTATTGTCTTACCCAGGACGCAGATGTATATTATCGCCTTACCCAGGACGCGGATGTAGTTAATCGTCATAGCCAGGATGCGGATGTAGTTTATCGTCTTACCCAGGACGCGGGTGTAGTTCATCATCTAACCCAGGACGTATATATAGTTAATCGCCTCATCCAGGACGCGGATGTAGTTTATCGTCTTACCCAGGACGCAGATGTAATTTATCATCTTACCCAGGACGCGGATGTAGTTGATTAACTACATCCGCGTCCTGGACGTAGATGAAGTTAATCGTCTTACGTAGGACGATAGGCAGAAGGTAATTCGATTGACACAAATTACAGTTCACACTTAGCATTACTATTATTTACACGAACCTATGTCAAATCTTGGTCTGAATTTTGCGTTCACTTTCACACTAATGCCTGTACAAAAGGCGTGTATCTAACTCTTTTGCACTCAAGCTATATGTTAAAAAGCCGGAGACGACGTAGGTTTCTAAACTTGGATATCATCCGCTCTTAAAGAAGGATTATTTTGAAGTTAAAACGGTAGAGCTGGCATCTGTTAGCTTTATTCAATGCAGTGATATAACAGGTGGTGTTTTGTATTGCCCTTGTACATAGTTTTTTTTCCCACATCTCTCAACACTTGCAGAGATTAATAAAGTCAAGAAATACAGTGCCATGCAAAAGTTTACAACTGATTAACAAAAATGCTTCTTTAGGTTTTTCTAACACAGATTAATGAAACATTTACTGCTAATAACATATATATTTAACCTCTAAGTTAAACAATCACATTTAAAAAAAAAATTATCAATTAAATTATCCTACAAAGGAAAACCAATATTTAATTACGCAGAAGTTTACAATACATTTATTAAATCATCTATTAACATTTTGTAGCTTTACAGTTATCGCTAATTACTGCATGTAGGCGTTTGGAATAGTCCCCTACGAATTTCTTGTATGTTTTTTGGTTAATATTTTTCCATTTTTCATGAAAAAATTCTTTTAGTTGATGCAGTTTTTGTGGGTTCCTTCTTTGAATTCTCAGTCAACTCTCTCCATAAATTTTCAATCGAATTGAGATTTGGAGATTGACTTAACCATGATTTTGTAAGCTCTGTAGTATGTTTAAGATCGTTATCTTGTTGAAAGACCCAACCTGGTTTCAAGCCCAATGTGCAATCTGACGTAAATTTCTCTCGAAAATATCCCTATAATATGCTCCCTTCATCTTCCGTTCTAATACTTCAATATCCCTTACCCCTTGGGCAATAAAGCAAACCCAGATCAGATGGGATAGTATTCTTCGACGAGTATTGAGTACCCTTCTTACTCCAGACCTTTGCCACACAATTTCTTCCAAAATTTTCAATTTTCATTTCGTCTGACCTAAGTATTTTCCCAAAATGCTGCTGGTTTGATACAATGCTCGTTTGCAAAATCGAGTCGAGCAAGAAGTGTTTTTTTTGTTTTTTGTTTTTTTGCTTTGGCCTCGAAAAGATGTCACCGACTAATTGTATTCGAACTCACTTTTACTCCACTTGCTTTTAGTGCTCCTTAAAGGTCTTTAAGCGCAATTCAGGGCTCGTTGCCAACTTTTCTCGCCAATAATCTTGCCAACGTTCCTTGCCTTTCTAGGACGACCAGTGCTTTTTGGGGACGAATGAAATGATACGTCCTCCAGAGACGAAATATCGTACCAGCTGAATACAATGGCACATTAAACTGACTAGATATCTTCCTATAACTAAGTCCATTTTTATTGTCAACAATACGTTTATAGATGTCTTGATGAATTATTTTCTTTTCCCACATTTTTCAATGTTTAAATGACGGATGACAGAAAATGAATGACGCAATTCCTTTTAATCATTCCTAAAATTTTATGATTACTTTTAGGAATGATTAACAACTCAATCTTAATTTGGAACATTCTAGTAAAATTTGAACACTTTTATAAAAAAAAAAAAAAGAAGTTGTTGTGAATAAAAAGAAAAATGTGTTACCAAATATCGGTTTTTCTTCGTGGAATACTTTTTTGAAGTTTTTTTTTTTTTTAAATGATTGTTTGACTGATTACCTAAATATATGTTCTGCGAGCAGTAAAAGTTTTATTAATGTAACTATAATGGAAATACCTAAAACATTTTTGTCATGCGTTGTAAACTTTTGCGTGGCACTGTACACACAGACTTCGCTGTACTTGAAAGTTTTGGCATGAAGTGTGGCATGAAAACACGCAACATTTCTCTTTCTCGTGATAGATCTCTTAAGCGAGACTTTCCTAAAGCAATGAATCAAAAACATTTACTTATAAAACAATTAGCAGTTTTGTTTTTAGCAATTTTAGATGTATGGAAAGAAAATGTATAGTTTTTTTTTTTTTTTTTTTCCCTTTGGACAGTATCGTCTGCTTTGGAATTATTTTCTAAGGTTCCATTGCAACCAACAAATAACAGTCTTGTTCTTTTGGGCACTTCGATGTGTTGCAATGGTTAGCAAGCTTTTCTTGCTAGATCAGTTACTGGTGAATGGTGAGTTCGATTCTCACTGATAGCATCATAATTTCTGTCCTGTACCACATATAAGCTAAGCTTAAAAAGTCACCATTAACTGTGATTTTATTTTTTTTGTAAGCATTGTGTTTTCTTTTTGTTCTTTTTATGTTTTGTTTTGTTTCTTAGAAAGAAATCCAATCGTTCTACAATTTATATTGTGGGATTTAATTTACTATTGGTAGAAACGTATGTATATATATATATATATATATTTTCCTATATATATATATATATATATATGTCTGTCTGTCTATCTCTCTCTCTCTCTATATATATATATATATGTCTTATATATATATATATATGTCTTATATATATATATATATGTCTTATATATATATATATATATGTCTATATATATATATATATATGCCTTATATATATGTCATATATATATATATATATATATATATATATATATATTATATATATATATATATGTCTATATATATATATATATGTATATATATATATATATATCTTATATATATATATATATTATATATATATATATATGTCTTATATATATATATGTCTTATATATATATATATATATGTCTTATATATATATATATATATATTGAGAGAGAGAGAGAGAGAAATAGATAGATAATATTAGTGGTAAATATACATGCATATGCAAAATATATAAATACCCATACATGTATATCTTTTGAATAAAAATTCCAAGAGGAAGAATCCAGGTGGAACTCAATGTCCAGGACAGAGTAAGGAGGCTTAGTTCACAGCCAGACTAGGAAAAGGACAACTGTGAATTCTAAACTGTATATACTTATGTCAGACCCCAGGCAGCTAATGGATTGTGGAGTTTAAAATCACTCTGATACCGACTGAGTTTTAGAAGGCTTTAGGAGCAATAGCTTTGAAATTTTACTCACGGCTCTCAGTGTGCTTGTATTATGACAGCCGCTGTAATACCTTGTATTATATTTTACTTGTCAAAAGTAGCGTATGTTTCTGCAATGACTGTAATGTTGAATAATGGAAAACTAGCAAAATGCTCATTGTATGATGCGCAAGTTTTTAGGGTCATAACATTGCTACGCAAAAGAAAAAAAAAAAATTAGAATTAAAAAAAAAGATTTTGCATTTTATGTAAAAGTCTATGTGATGGCTCGAACGTGTCTAAACTTGTTTGTAAAAATTCATATTGAAGGATTTCACACTGAACAATGTTCCAATCCTGGTCAGATCACATGAGAAAGATGGCGAACAAATCAAATCATTAAATGAGAATAATCGACGTGATTTGTAACAGGAGACGGGGCACATATTCTTCAGCACATCGCAATTCACTTCTGACAATCATTTATACAATTTTCGTTGCGCTTCGATGTGCGTGCTCAGCGTGAGTTTAAGCGATAAAGTCTACAGGGCCGTATCTCCGTATGCGAAACAGTATTTATACGTGTTTTTGACATGTGATGAAAAATGCATGATGAACTCGAGAGGTTACGGGCAAGAGAAACAGATGCCTCCAAACCATACCACAGGCGGGTTTTCATACGAACATGTTATTTCTTTTCATATGGTAGGTTTGGAAGGGAAATCTGTACTTCAAGGTCCATCATTTCGCACAAAGACAAGTCACAATTAGACCAATTGATGAAAACGTGCCAAGAATAGTGGAAAGACTAAAGTATGATTCAATAGGGATGACGAATGTCCTAGCTGAGAAAGGCTTACCAAACCGCATTATTAATATATATTGCAAGTTCAATACCCGGTTAAGGCAGTGGAGAACTTTCAGAGGGAAATTAACTGGAGATAACTGATAACTGACATCCATTAAACATGGCACGTGGAACTAGAACAGTCTACCCCAGTGAGGGAAATAAAGGGTTAAGTTCGACATTCCAACCACCTGAAGAAGGCCGGAGCGTACAACGGCCGAAACGTCGTAATAAATATAGCAACAAAGATGAGAACAATAGTCCGAATAATGTAAATAATGTATTTTTCTCGTGTTGATCATATATTTTGTTCCGTTTAACTAATTAGCTTTTTAAAAAAAATATGATGCATTACATATAGTCCGAACAATGTAAATAGTGAAAATAAATAAAAATTCCAAATAAATAAGTAAACTAATAAATTAAATAATAAGACTGTGGAAAATGACTTATAACCTACTTAGTGAGCTTGACTAAATGGGTGGCGTAACAGAGTTTATGAGAAACAAACAAAAAAAAAAGACAAAATTTGTCTATATTTCTGTATTATGTACACTATTTACATTATTCGGACTATTGTCCTCATCTTTGTCGCCATATTTATTACAAAATTTCGGCCCTTCAGTATCTGTCTATATTTCTGAGATGAGGTATTATGTACACTATTTCGATTATTCGGACTATTGTCCTCATCTTTGTCGCCATATTTATAACAACGTTTCGGCTCTTCAGTATCTGTCTATATTTCTGAGATGAGGCATTATGTACACTATTTACATTATTCAGACTATTGTCCTTGTCTTTGTTGCCATATTTATTACAACGTTTCAGCCCTTCAGTATCTGTCTATATTTCTGAGATGAGGCATTATGTACACTATTTACATTATTCGGACTATTGTCTTCATCTTTGTCGAATCTGTGTATGAAGTTCTGGGTATTATAAACCTAATGTCTTTAGCATCATTTTTTCCCAGTTCTCATATTGCAATTTCTGCTGTTATCATTACATGTTTTTACCAGAGCTAATATTGCAATTTTCGTTTATATTATTGCTTTTCATTGGCACTCCTTATTACTGGCTCCTATATTGTATTCATTCTATTTTTGTGGCCTAGCATATGTGCTGATTCCTTAAGTTTACGAAAGTTCTTTATCTATGATCTCAACCTGAACCCACACAGGGCGGTGATCTCCCTTCTCTCTCCATATGTGTTCAGCCACGACTGAATTTTCCACTTCCCCTAGGGTTACAGCTTTCTGGTGTTCTTGAAGCCCTACCTTATGGAGGCGACCTGTCTCCCCTTTATATTTCTTTCCGCAGGGCCACTGGATAGCCTATACACAGTCTTTAGTCATGTTCTCCTCTATGGGTGGTGTTAATCGGAAGAAATAACTGCGAAGTGTCGTCCAGCTTTTAAAGGTTGTCCTGATGTTATATGGACCGTAGATCCATTGTATTTTCTCTGATAACCCCTTCACATAAGGGAGGCAAATTGTTTTCTTAGTGTTTTTATCCTTCTCTTGTACCCGCCTATCGCAGTTTTTTACGGCTGCTGCCATGTACCCAGGTAATTGTTACTTTGTAGGATACTACTTATACTAGCCAATTCTTTATCTAATGTCTCTCGGTTGCCACCTATGACTTTTGCTCGATGTTGTAAGCAGAAGACGATGCCTTTGTTTACGCTGTATGGATGATAGGAGTTGAAATTGAGGTATTGTCCGGTGAAGAAAAAAATTATTAAGAGCTACAAGAGGCAGGAAGATGTGGAAAACCATAATCGCCTACGCTCTGGGGAGACACAGCACGTAAAATAACAAATAACGATAACTCTTCCTCAGAAGAACTCAGGCAGCCATTTTCCTAATTTAATAAAAATGATCATTATTTGCAAGGGGTATAATGACTTAGTTTTGTCTGGAGAAAATCCCATATTTAGTATTATATATATATATATATATATATACGATAAACGTGCAATCAATTTACAAATTCATGAATTATTCACACAAAAACAAATGCCAATTAAATCATTAACCTTTGCATTTGTTTTGTGTGAATAATGAATATATATATATATATATATATATATATATATATATATATATATATATATATATATATATATATATATATATATATATATATACAGGGAGAGAAGAGGAGATTAAGGCTTTTTATATCATATTTTCTAGACTGTCCTTTTGGTGAGGACTTTTCGTATTTCAATCTAGAATTTCTAATAAACAGACGCACAGCTCTGAACATATATTTGTTCCTTTCAAGAGTTTTATTTTTCGTTTTGAATTAAGTCAACATTTTCGGTCGAGGAGTTTTTATTCTTGACGCGAAATGACGTTAGCGCGTCTACTTCGCCGACACGCGTGCTGTGAATTGATTCTGTTCAGCCAAATGCGAAACGAATGCATTCGCAAAATAAAATAAAAATGATACAAGACATCCAGATAAAATAGATCTAATTAAGAGATGAGAACAAGTAAAAGAATCAGAAAATTTGTCATAAGAAGCTAAAAAATGTATTAAGACAAAATATATACAATAGACACAAATTCACACATAGACCCATATATATATATATATATATATATATATATATATATATGGTGGGTGAAAATAAGGAGATAAGCAGATCAATTGAAAAATTGCTTTAGTCAGTGTTCAATGAAATTTTTACCATCTTTGTTGGGAATCAACGTGTCAATGTTAACAGTCGTGACAAAATGCATTACCAAAGTGTCTTTGTGGAATTTTTACTCTTCCACATCGTGTCCAGAAACGTTAACACGGATGTGCCTCATAGTTTTTCTCAGTTTACATCATTATTCATTCACAGATACATATATATATATATATATATATATATATATATATATATATATATATATATATATATATATCGGCATGTGTAAGTATATAAAATGCATGCACACTTACGGTGATACACACGCATACAATTAAACAGGCATATATATATATATATATATATATATATATATATATATATATATATATATCGGCATGTGTAAGTATATACAAATGCATGCACACTTACGGTGATACACACGCATACAATTAAACAGGCATATATATATATATATATATATATATATATATATATATATATAATGAGAGAGGTTGACAGATAGGTAGGTATATAGATGATGAATAAATTAATATATAGAAAAACAGAAAGATAGATAATAAACATTTTCATATACATACAATGAGATAAATAAGCATTTCATATATATATATATATATATATATATATATATATACAGAGAGAGGAGAGAGAGAGAGAGTAATAGACACATATGATAGATAGATGGATAGATAGATAAACAATCATTTCAAATATATATATTTATATAGAGAGAGACAGTGATAGACACATATGATAGATAGATTGATAGAAATATTAGTAGATATGTAGATATAATAGATAGATTAGTAGATAGATTGGTAGATAAAATCATTCCATATATATATATATATATATATATATATATATATATATATATATATATATATATATATATAGGGAGAGAGAGAGAGAAAGATTGATAGACCAGACCCATATGATAGATAGATGAGTAGATAGATAAACAATCATTTCATATATATATATAAACATATTTATATAGAGAAAGATCGATAGGCACATATGATAGACAGAAAGATAGATTAGTAGATCGATAGATAGAGAGTTAAACAAACAATCAGTTCATATATATATATATATATATATATATATACAGAGAGAGAGAGAGAAAGAGAGAGAGAACGATAGACACATATGATAGATAGATAGATAGATGAGACATAGATAAAAATTACTTTCAGTTTCTCTCTCACTATGTTTGTCTCCCCTCTTCTATATAAGTGTATCGATCTATGTATCGACCCATCAAGTTTTTAAATATGTATAAACGCACACATATAGATAGATAATCTCTCTCTCTCTCTCTCTCTCTCTATATATATATATATATATATATATATATATATATCCGCCGATATCGCTACGTTGGCTTTAACTTTAAGGCGATTTCGCTCAAATGCTCTCCAAGTCTTTCTTTTTTTCAAAATATATAAATGAATAAGCGCACGACGTGTGGTGTGGTAGATTATGAGATGGGGATGGAGGCGGGTAAAATCAAGTGTATTTGAAATGTATCAGTGGGTGATTAATAATATATATATATATATATATATATATATATATATGCTTTTCTTTTCATCTCATTTCATCGACTCCAAACGAATGTTTTAGTGTGTATACATTGGGTCATAATTTCCGATCTCTGATTCAAAATGTTTTTTTTTATGGTCTGGAAATATTATTACAGCTAATTTTTCTTGTTGAGAATGCAAATCAGTACAATGCAATTAGAACTTCAACTATACTCACCAATTATTTGTAGAAATCAATCAGGTATCTTCCCCTCCTTCTGTCCCTTTTAACTCTCAATAAGTTTTGTCTTTTTTTTATTTCTCCCAGACCCTGTTCTGCTATCCAATTGCTTAAGCGTGTTAGAAATCTCACGTGATGTTTTCCTTTGTCCCTCTTTTCCTGTATCCGCCCTGTGAGTATCATATTTTCCAAGCCATCTTTTCTCATTACTTGTCCCAAAAATTTCAGCGCCCTCTTCGTGACTTCAACTATAAGTTTCGTGTTTGTTTGCATCTTCTCTAAAACCTTACATGCTTACATATTCTGTCCACGGTATCCTTATCATTCTTCTGTAGAACCACAACTCTGTTGAACCGAGTGTGTTCTTCATCCTTTTAAAGATTTTCCAGCATTCGCTATCGTAAAAGAGGACATATATCACGTAGCAATTCTTTGTAATCAAAGAAATCCTCCTGTCACGTAATACCCTACCTAGATTTTGGAATTTGTCTTTGGCCATTCCATTGCATCTTCGGATCTCAGCGTCGCACATTCAGTCTTATGTCAGAACACTTCCCAGATATTTAAATTTCCGCACCTATTTGCTTGTAGTGTTCCCGAACTGTAATTCGCATTTCAGGCTCTTCTTCTGCTTAGTCCTTTCTTCTCACTCTCCTTCGCTACCTTCTGTAGGAAGTTTTGTATTTTCCTTCCCGTGTCTGCTATCAGCACTGTGTCATCTGCGTGTTGCTAAGATTCTGGCCGCCAATGAATCCTGTTAGCATTTCCAGCTCTTTTATAATTGCCTTTCTTTATAGGTTGAATAAGTCCGGTAAGAAGTCACATCCTTGCCTTACGCCCCTTTCTATTTTTGTATATGTGCTGAACTAATTTGTTTCATCTTTATGCAAACGCTTTGCTGCCAGTAGAGTTTTGATTGCATAGCCTACAAAACACATGTGCATGTTGTTCTGCATTTGTATTGCTCTTTCTGATAACATTCTGAGCATGAATATCATATTCCTTGTTCCAGTGTCGTTGACGAACCCGCACTGTTCTTGTCCTATGTGTTCTGACCTGATCAAAATAAGAATGATTACTTTTGTTATATGGCTCTTTAGGTTCATAGTTCGTTGGAATTCACATTCGTTTACACCCAGTTTCTTAGGCAGTGCTATCAAAATAGATTTGCTGAGATCTTCCGGTATTTCACCACTGTTGTAGATTTCGTTTATTATTACTGTACTTTTGTCTCTGCTAAAATCATCTAAGACTGTCAGCATTACAATTTCGTCTGGCCCTGCTGACTTGTTTCAGTGCAGCTTAGACGCGTCGATAAATCTGTGCATTGTTCTCTTTCGTCGTGGAAGAGTTCTCCAATATATTAGTTCTACCGCTAAAGAAGTTTTTCTTCTCTAATATCAACGTTCCTTTTTTGGAATTTATGCATCCTTTTGACGCTCCATCTCCTCCTTCAGCTCACTTTCTATAACAACTCACGTCATGCACTTAGTGATTTATTTATTTTAAAAGAACAACTGAGCGAAATCGTCTGAAGGTATTGAAAGGTTGAAACCAAGGTAGCGAGATCAGCTGACCTCCTAATTTTCCATGCTTAAAACTTCCGTAAACATATATATATATATATATATATATATATATATATATATATATGTGTGTGTGTGTGTGTTTTAGTGGACTCAGCAATTTTCAATCTGCTTGTCTGAATCATCTTCAAGAAGCGAGAGCAAGATATAAAAGGTCAACCACTGTAAGATTGATCTCATCTCACAATCCTCAAACTTGCTCCATAAGTGGCCTCCTTTGTAAATCACTAGCGGGTCTTAAATGCTACTTAAGATTAGCGCATAAACTTTCATAACTGAATCAATAAGCTGGCAGATCCTCATACATCGAAACAGACGGGAGAGTCCATTATTATTAATATATATATATATATATATATATATATAAAGAAATGGCCAAAGTCCAACAATTATTTTTAAGCCATTTTTATAGATACAAATATTTAAGTAAATGCTCTGTCTATAATAAACAGTATTAACAATAGTGACCGGTCTGAATGTCCGAGAAATTTTCATAGAAAATATGCGTCCTGTATCCTATACGGAACCTCATATAGCCTGATGTGCCTTTACCTATTGGGCCACAGACGAGCGTTCGGTTAACAAGCTTGATATATATATATAGTACGCACACAGAGACAGAAGAAAAACTGAGAGCTGGTAGTTATACTGTCCCCGATCTAGGAGGGGAGAGGCAAAATTTATCCCATTCCTCCAAAAGAATACCGATTGTTGGAAGATAGACGTGAAAATATATTACACTAACTCGGTGGCCATTAATTTGACTTTAACAATTTTTTTTTGCTTTCTAGTGTTTTCGTTTATCTAATATATATATATATATATATATATATATATATATATATATATATATATATATATATATATATATATATATATTCATGAATTATTCACACAAAAACAAATGCAAAAGATTAATGATTTAATTGGCGAGAAATCCATCGTCGCAAACAATTCAAATAATATACAAAAACCTCCGAATCCGTTATGAATGAAAAGATCCTTGTTTCCATAAATTTCTGCCACATTAGTTCTTATTTTTACTACAAGCTTTCGTCTGTTCCTACAGACATCTTCAGGTATGGAATAGATGTTGTTCTTGTTTTTTCTCTTAGTAATAAGAGGACAACGAAAATATATGTATTGTTGTATCCGAAAATGTATATATATATATATATATATATATATATATATATATATATATATATATATGTATGTGTATATATATATATATATATATATTTTGTCTACTGACCACTAATATATATATATATATATGTATACTTCTTACTAATACACACACACACATATATATATATATATATATATATATATATATATATATATATATATATATATATATATTTTTTATGTTATTTATAGAGACACAAGTATTTAAGTGAATGCTGTTTATAATAAACAGGAATTACCATATTTACAGGTTCTATGATTTAATCCTATATTTCTTATAAACAGATTACGGTGCCTCGCGTGCTGAAATGGTTAGCAAGTTACACTTGAATAGTGGGTTCGATCCTCATTGGGTACCCCATATTTCGGCCATGTAGCACATCTAAGCCACGTTTAGAAAACCAGTTCTTATAAACAGAGAATCTATGTTTTTTTTCACCCACCGAGTTCAAATAGATTTAAATTTATATATATATATATATATATATATATATATATATATATATATATATATATATATAAGTATTTATTTAAAAATATGATTCCAACTCGCGACATAAGAGGTCTCATGTTTCAAAACAAGAACCGAAAACTTCAATATAATTATTTAAATTAAATTGAGTTAAAGTAAGCTCTGTTCCATTTTCAAGCGAAATTTTTTTTTTGGAATAACGTATTTCTGAAATTTACATGTTTAAATAATTGAAATCAAAATTTCCATGGTAACAGCTAGGGCGAATGGTTTAAATTGGGTAGGCGTGTGTTGGGTGTTAATAATAAGTATCAGTATAGAGTTACTTTCATAGATGTCAAGTCAGGGAAAGGTGGGGGTGTCTAAATTTGAAACGGAAGATGTATTAACCCTAGTCTCGTATGCGTGTCTATGGAGATTTATTTATTTTTTTATTTTATTTTTTTATGAAAGGGATTTGTGCATATAAAAAACTGCCGTAACGTTTGTTTTTTGACGACTTCATAAATGGTTATCTTTTTTGTAGGGTATTTAAACTATTTATTTGGTCTATGGATTATGAACGTTATTATATTGTGTGCTTGTTCTTAGCTAATTATTCAGACCATGAATCCGATGATTGGGCTATGGATTAATCAAGTTATTATATTGTATGCTTTTTTTTAGGTAATTATTCAAACCATAAATCTGATGATCTCGACAAAAAACCGTTAACTCATGTCTATTGTTTAATAGATTATTATTATTTAGAAGCTTAATAATGTGCAATTTCTCATGGAGGCACAAAGGGCGTGGGTCATCCCAAGTTTTATATGATCTAGCCCTGTTTATAATTTTCCATTTTACTTTAGGTGTCCTATTTGTTTCCTTCATATATATATATATATATATATATATATGATATAACACATTCGTAACATACTTGTTTACAACACTAATATAATAGCATCATATACATGCAAAAAAGGCTAAAAATAATGGAAGCCTTATCAATAAAAACAACAAAAAACTACTCTCAATAATATTAACTTTGAATATTGACAAATAATATCTTGACCGTGTTTTGAAAATTGAAAACGTTTTGTAAAAAATCCATCCAACAAAATATTTCTTATTTTAAATGTTAAAATATAATCCTTGAAAATGGCTAAATGTATAGCCGAAAGCGCTCGCATAAAAAGAACATTTGCACAGTTTTTATATAAGTTACCATCCGAAAAATTATTAGATCACATGGGAAGTTGTATAAAAAACTAAATAAAATTATCTTGTCTGTCGTATTCAATGAAATGTGCATGAAAGAAGAATTGCTGCCTAAACACACAAATATATATATATATATATATATATATATATATATATATATATATATATATATATATATATATTATTTATAGACGTCACAGTCTGCTTCATGCTAGACGCAATCGTCAGGCATGAATATTGTGTCTAGCATGAAACAGACCGTCGCCTCTAAGTGTTGACTTCAATGTTCACTTTTATATTTACACACGCTCTGTCTCTGATAATGAGCAGTTTATCCCATAAATATGGCACACCTTAAGACTATATTTCTTCATATATATATATATATATATATATATATATATAAATATATATATATATATATATATTTACACTTTGACGTCACAGTCTGCTTCATGCTAGACGCAATCGTCAGGCATGAATATTGTGTCTAGCATGAAACAGACCGTCGCCTCTAAGTGTTGACTTCAATGTTCACTTTTATATTTACACACGCTCTGTCTCTGATTATGAGCAGTTTATCCCATAAATATGGCACACCTTAACACTATATTTCTTCATATATATATATATATATATATATATATATATATATATATATATTCGATATCAATATATGACTTCCGTTAAGTTAACCGTTTAAATGTGTCCATATCTGCTAACTCACTCAGGTCTTCTCTTTCCCCCCTCACTTCCTCACTTCGTTAATTTACATATGTTTAATACGAACCGTCAAAAAATGTGTAAGTTTTATTTTCATTTTTTGTTTGAAAGTAAAGTCTGATGATCCGCAGTCTTTTTATAAGGTCTGTGGTGAAATAATTTATTACATGGAACCTTAAAGTGGTCTGTTTTTATTTAAATTATTTGCTCTGGATTTACATTGAGCTCTCTGGATTTTATCCTCCTTAGGTTTACCCATACGGATTACCTACCTAGTTTTTTCATAAGCTAACTATATATATATATATATATATACAAATACAAAATTTAATCTTGGCCGGTGCAGTCCCACAAATTATACAAGCTGGTTACAAAAGAAACTGTGAAATAAATAAGTAAAACAAGGAACGTTTTACTTAAGAGTGATAAAACCTGAAGAATACATACTCTGGTCCCGAGAACTTACAAAAAGAAAATGTCTGACGAAATAACTAAACACTATAGAAACGCTCCAGCTTCTTTTATTGGAGAAATTAATAAAGAAACCAAATATATTACGAACAAAATTTGCATCAGTAAGAAAGTCCAGACTATATGTGAAAAACAGGCTTTTTTGGCTATAAAATGACAACAAAGTTGATCTTCGTAGCTGTTCTTCATTCCACCTGATAAAGTCAACAGAAACGGAATTCGGTAGAATAAACCGAAAAATAATACAAAACGTATGCGACTTGATGAGTTTGGCAACACATATAAACCAATGGCAGCGAACACATAAGTTTTTATCTCCTGCTTTAATATTATTGAAAACAAAGAAAAAACAAATATTCATAAAATACGGTATTAAAAATTTCTATCCATCCATTTTGAAGTAAGGATTGTTGGAAGCATTACATTATACTAAAGGATTTTGTGAAGATTTCATCAGAGCAGATGGAGTTAATACTTCATTGCCGTAAGTCTCTTTTGATGAATAACGCAGAAGTACGGATAAAAAATCAAACGTATGTACCCTTGATGTCGCCCAAGGAGATTATGTTGGGTCAGAGATTTCCAAGTTAATGGGTATCTACATATTAAGTAAGATCAGCAAGATTGTGCACGTGGATAGTCGTGACATCTGCGGAAACGATAGACTGATTGTAATGGCTGAGGGTTTGAAAGCTGGTGATGTGGTTGGGAAGTAACTGTTTGGTCACTTTGAGGGCCTGAACTTGGAAGTTGCTGTTGGGATGGATGTAAAAAATGTTCGATTTTTAGCCACTGAATTCAATTCATTGGAGTGTGCAGTCTCACCGCACATGGGACCGGGTTCGATGTTGGGATGCGTAAACTCTGAGTGCAGCAGCCCGACTGATGTGGTCAAGTGGGTCTTATAGGGAATTGGATGCCGATTGTCAGGGAATTCTTCGTCAGGGAAGTTATTTAATGAAAGGAAGTGGGAGTTTATAGTTGCATTGAGGGTAAAGTGCATAAGCCTAGCCTGGAATTTAGTCCACAGGTTAACCAGGCAGATGCAGGGAATAGGAAAAATATAGGTACAAGAAAGAGATATTTAGTATGGTTCAGCAACCCATTGAGTTTGCCAGAGAGAGCAAGCATTGGACGGGTTTTCATTGGTCTAGATTGGAAGCATTTCCCGAAGCCTTAAGAATTGTCAAGTGTTTTTAGCAGCAGTGCTGTGGAACTGAATTACAGCTGTGCTGGGGGTGTGGATAACATCGTCCTGGGTTCAGGGTACGAAGAAAATACGGAGAATGATGATATCAACAAAAATGAAGCATTTTCTTTTCTTTTTATGTGCCATGTCCTTTCACGACATAGGCGATCATGGCTCTCCACCTCCCTCTGAAGCTCTCAGCAAGATCCTTGCCTCTGCTTTCTCCCCCACACCATGTTCTGTCATCCACCTGCTCCAGCTCGTCAGATACGTCATCTTCTGCTTTCCCTTGTCTCTCTTTCCCTCTATTTGACCTGTGAGTATCAGATTCTCCAGGCCCTTCTTTCTTATTATGTGTCCAAGAAAATTCAGCTGCCTCTATTGTGAAGTGTATTAATAGTGTAGACTTCACGCTATCATTGGCTGTAGAGAACATACCTTAATTTGCTGTAGACAACTTTCTTTTCTTTTTGTGTCATGTCCTTTCAAGACGTAGGCGATCATAGCTCTCTAACTTCCCTTATCCCTTGCAGCTTTCATCAAGCTTCCTCCCCCACACCACGTTCTGTCATCCACCTGCTACAGCTCGCCAGATACGTCACATGCTGCTTTTCCTTTTCTCTCTTTCCCTCTACCCGCCCTGTGAGTATCAGATTCTCCAGGCCCTCCTTCCTCATTATGTGTCCCAGTAAATTCAGCGGCCTCCATTGTGTAGTGTAGTAATAGTGTAGTCTTCACGCTATCATTGGCTTTAGAGAACATACCTTAATTGGCAATCATGACTCTCCACCTCGCTCTACCCCTTGCAACTCTCAGCAAGTTCCTTGCCTTTGCTTCCTCCCCCAGATCACATTCTGTCATCCACCTGCTCAAGCTCGTCAGCTATGTCACGTGCTGCTTTCTCTTGTCTCTCTTTCCCTCTATTTGACCTGTGAATATCAGATTCTCCAGGCCCTCCTTCCTCATTATGTGTCCCAGAATGTCTAAACTGACAGAATCGCTTTTTCAACAAGGCTGTGTTGTCTTTTGTATTTTTGTATTTATTAATACATTTTCTAACTTAATTTTTAACTTTGACGACTAATTTTCAGACTAGTTAGGCTCGTTGTAAAAAATCGTCACAAACCTACATAGGACGTGTAAATGAAGCTTATTTGTTTTTCTTGGTAACTAGTGAGGTTTTATTATTATATTGGATAGAAGACGAAAAGGGAAGAAATATGTTTTGTCTTTTATTTCTGCTCTTTGTCTTATTTTATTGAAACACAACTCGCCATTCTCAACTTTTGGGGAGGGAATGATTAGAGCTGATATGACCCCAACCTTACCACAGCTCGGTGGTCTTTGAAAATGGAGTGGCTTCTTGTAAAAGTCATCCGCAAGAATTTACTAAATGAGAATTTGATTCAAATATAGCAAGAAGCAATAATAGAACGAGATCCTATGAATAAGTAGAAAGATGCACTTTTTCCACAATGCTAGTTAATCGCAGATTGTTTCAGTAAGGAGTGATATAAGGGAAATAGAATAAAACAACTCCTTTAAGGTAACTATTTCCAGTTGAAATGTTGGCGACTAAACCGGCAATCCCAGTTATGAGAGAGGCGGTTCGTTATCAAGACAGTAGGACGAAAAAAAGACCTAACAAAGGGCGGAGCAACTCTCTGAGTCAACGGCCAGCTAACTAGAGGTGGTGTCTCTATAAACCACCGTGGAGAAGGCAACGGGAAAACACTCCACTACCAATCCCAAGGCAAATGATGGCTAACAAGAACGGAGCCTGCGATAGAGAAAACGTGATTTATCTGGCTGTAGGGTAAGATATGGATGGATCAAAAGAGATTTACATGCGGTGCGTAAGTATGACACGAAAGTTGCTGACTGCATCTGAAAGTTGAGGGTGGAGAGAAACAGATGTCCGGGCGTGGGGTGGTGTTTGCTTGGGGGGGAGTTGTATGTCCGAAAAATTGTCATAGAAAATATTCGTCCTCCGACAGGAATCGAACATGTATCCTATACAGAACCTTTATATAGCCTGATGTGCCTTAACCGATTGGGCCACAGAGCAGCGTTTGGTTGGTAAGGTCGATTTTACTGTTTTACTCTACGAAAATTTCTCGGATATTCAGACCGGTAATTGTTACTGTTTATTATAAACAGAGCATTTACTTAAATATTTGTATCTATAAAAAAAAAAGAATGTATAAAATAAAATGTCTTCAAATAATTATCGGATTTTGTCCATTTCATAATATATATATATATATATATATATATATATATATATATATATATATATAAAATTTAAAAAAAAAACAGACAACTTTAAGGTACATTATAATAATTTATTTCATCAACGCCCTTTTAAAGGACATCAGGTCATCAGATAGCACTTCAAAAAAGTGGTCTGCTTTTCTTTTACATATTACCTCTGGATTTACATTGACCTCTCAGGATTTCATCCTTCTTGGGATTACCCATACGGATTACCAGCATAACTTAACTTCATAACTTAACTATATATATATATATATATATATATATATATATATATATATATATATATATACTAACCAGATTACCCAATTACATGCTGGGTGTGAAAAAAAAAGACTTTGAGTAAGAAAATGATGCTTGGTTTTAAATCATTATTATAATTTGTGGAGAAAAATTATGCATTTTAATATTACTCAATGATCTTGCTGATGTGACATCCACCTTCTGACTTTTTCATCCAATATTTGGATAGGAGTCATTCCGTTGTTCAAATTTAATTTAAATCAAAGGGGAAAAACGTCAGTGGGGCGTTTGTGTCTTCGGTGACTCCTTTGATCAAGATAAAATATACTCATCGGAGTAAGGTAGGAGTCCTTCCCTTGTTCAAATTTAATTTATATCAAAGTGGAAAAAAAAACAGTAGGTGTCTCCCATTTGATCAAATTGAAATACACGTATCCAAGTACCGTGGGTAATGTAGTTTCAGAATATATAAGGTTATTGGGGTCTATGACCAAGACAATGGGAGAAATTCAAAACAATCAAACAGAATCATTGGTATATATATAACAATCAAACAGACAAGCAGAATCTACGTTATATATATATATATATATATATATATATATATATATATATATATATATATATATATATATTAATAGAAATAAGTAATTCTTAAAAGAGACTTTCTTGTATGGACACAGGAAAAAAGTGTTCAGCACAACATAAAGTTGTAGAGCTTTGCTAAAATAAGAATCACCTTTCAGGCGTACAAAATCCGAAAACTAGTGATTGTAAGTCTCATTTTTTATGCAATCCTCTGGCGATCGGCAGCACTAGTGCGAAAATGAGAATCTTCAACCAGACAAAAGATGGAAAAAAATAAACCCTATTTTTTTCACATCTTAGTCTTGCCTGTGGGAATAAAGGCTCCCATTTTGGTACTGCAGTTACCGACCGACTGGAAAAAAAAATGAACTCAGTCAGTAGTGCTCGGAATGTGTATGGCTGAAATGTGTTCTTTTATATGTATATATATATATATATATATATATATATATATATATATATATATATATATATATATATATATATATATATATATATATATATATATATATATATATATATATATATGAAACATTTGAACAGTTCTTACACACCCTTTGTCCAGAATGGAAAGCTCTTGTCCGAACACAAGAAAAATTAAATTAAAAACTATATATATATATATATATATTAAATTAAAACTATATATATATATATGTGTGTGTGTGTGTGTGTATATATATATATATATATATATATATATATATATATATATATATATATATATATATATATATATATATATATATATATAATGTAGAAATGAATAAGAGTACATATAAATATATAAAGATATAAAAATGACCGGACAATAATCTAAGAATTCACATACGTGTATACATACATACATACATACATACATACATACATACGTCTATATATATATATATATATATATATATATATATATATATATATATGCTGTTGGATTGATGTCAGTTTGTGACGCTGAGGTTCACGCTTTTGCGATCGTTAGAGAAAGGGGTTAATCTGACGATCGCAAAAGCGTGAAACCCAGGCTCACAAAAACTCATCAATCCAACCCAATATGTTAGCTCTATCGTTGATATTGAGCGCTTTCTAATAAGTACCGCGCAGATAATGTATAAATAATGATATATATAATATATTGCACATATATATATATATATATATATATATATATATATATATTTATATACACTTTTCACACACACACACATACAGACACCCCCACATATATATATATATATATATATATATATATATATATATATATATATATATATATATATATATAATTATTGTGTGTGTGTTTTTGTGTTCCTGTGTTGCTCTACAGATATATGTTTAGGACTTTTCTAAACGATGTCCTTCCAACATTAACTGACTTAGCTAAATACGTTAGGAAATTCAGAAAATAAATTTTTCACCCTCTTCTAGGCGTGTACTTGCATGCAATGTTCAGATAGCGTGGTTTATTTTTATTTATTCTTTCTCACTGAAAATGTCAAACTTTCGCATACATAGGAAATAAGAAGATATACGGTTTCTTTCAAGAAAGAAATGTATCACTGAATACATATCTTTAATTCTCGACTACTTCTTTCAAACATGCATGCATATATATATATATATATATATATATATATATATATATATATATATATATACATACAGGTATATTTATATACATATATGTACATTTGTATTTATTCATATATATTACGTATGAATATATATATATATATATATATATATATATATATATGTATGTATGTATTTGTGTGTGTTTATATAAGACATTTTCTTTAACATTTGAATAAACGCGCACACTTCAATTATGAGCTTTACAGTGTACATACTAAATAATACGAAATAAATTTAAGTAATATGATTATTTTATTAGCTTGTCCTGGGACATTTAATCTCACACATGAACTTGTATGCATATATGCATTCACACACACACATACATACCTATATATTAAAGTGGTAGAGAACTGATAAGTGACATTCATTAGACATGGCACGTGGAACTAGAACAGTCTACCCCAGTGAGCGAAATAAATAGTTCAGTTCGGCATTCCACCCACTTGAAGAAGGCCGAAGGGTACAACGGCCGAAACGTTGTAATGAATATGGCGATAAAAATGAGTACAATAGTCCGAATAATGTAAACAAGGTACACAATACCTCATCTCAGAAATATAGACAGATACTGAAGGGCCGAAACGTTGTGATAAATATGGCAACAAAGATGAAGACAATAGTCCGAATAATATAAATAGTGTACATAATACCTCATCTCAGAAATATAGACAGATACTGAAGGGCCGAAACGTTGTGATAAATATGGCAACAAATATGAGGACTATAGTCTGAATAATGTAAATAGTGTACATAATATCTCATCTCAGAAATACAGACAGATACTTAATTAAAAGTATAAAAAAGCCACAGGTGACCATTTCAAAAGTCGGTCTGCATTAGAACAAGGCGATGTTGTGTAACCCTTGGGATTGAAAAACTATTGTTTTCTACGAGGATTTTATGTAGCATCAGGTGTTGAATTCAGAAAAATTTTGCTCCCAGTTGTACTGATTAAAAGAAGTAATCGATGAAAACCATCCGGAATTAGCCATTCGGAAGGGTGTCGTCTTCCGTCACACAATGCAACACCTCTCGTCTTTTTACAGGTTCGGCGGAAATTGGTATTGTTTGTCTGATACCCTTCTACACCTGACATACTCACTTAACATTACGCTTTCATATTGACGCTTGTTTCCCCTCTTAAATATTCTCTTACTAGGACGAATTTCAATTACCTTGCCGAATGTAAAAGCCAGGTGATCACCCAATAAAATTGTCCTGGGCAGATAGAATCATGAAGCCGCTTCGAAGATATCGAAATGTAGCAGAACAAAATGGCATACACCCTTGTGCAAATTAATTATACAGGAAGATGTGGAAGTCCATGATCATGTACACCTTTTTGCAAAATAATTGAAACAAAATGAAAAAAATCCTTTATTATTTACTTTCTTTTCGCATTTTTCCAATGAAACATGATCCAGTGCACAGGTTAGTACTCCGTATATTCATTCCACGAAGTCTTTCCTTGCAGATTGACTGCAGATAGTCAACTGGATATAAATAAGAGTGTTTCTGTGTCATTCTATAGTACATTAATTTACTCACTATTGAGAGTGGCCAATGTCTTCTTGCAGCGTTACAATCTTCGTACGCTTCACTATAGTAATGTCAATCTCAGAAAATGTCCGGGAGACAACTAATCGACAGTCAAGACAATAGTGTCTAGGCGTGATAAAAATATGATGCAATCACGGATGACGCAATATTTTTCAAGGCTAATCAAATTTCATCATACATTTCGAAAATAGATTCATATTACTGCAGACCACTTCAAATGACCTAATCTGCGGAAAAAATAGAAATCGATTACACCCTCTCACCCAAGTGGATCTAAAACTGTCTGTATTGTGAAAAAAAGGAAACTAAAGCGGTTGATTCAATTAATTTGCACAAGGGTATACACACAAACACACACACACACAGTCACACACACATATATATTTATGAATGAATGAATATGTACAAATATCTCAATACGGACTTTGAAATTCATTTAAAAATACCCAGAACTTTTGTTTTGATTTAACAGTTATTTCTGTTTATTTTATTTTATATTTAAGTGTTTTAACAGGCGACTAAAAATGCGACACTGAAATCCGAAGACTCTTGTTTCAAGCTGATATTTCCATTTATTTCAATTGCAGGTTTCAACATGAGTCAGTCACAAAAATGGCTCCTCTTCAATCATTTTGATCAAAATCAATAAGCATATGGAAGTAAGGCCTACTAAACTGCAAACCAAGAAATTGGAATAAAAATGTGCTGTCGACAGAAAGCAATAAAATTATGGGGTGCAGAAAGTAATCAAGAAAATTATGGGCTGCAGACAGTAATCAAGAAAATTATAGTCTGCAGACAGTATTCAAGAAAATTATGGAGTGTAGATAGTAAGCAATAAAATTATAGTATGCAGACAGTTATCAAGAAAATTATGGAGTGTAGACAATAAGCAAGAAAATTATAGGCTGTCGACAGTAAGCAAGAAAATTAAGGAATGTAGACAGTAACTAAGAAAATTATGGGCTGCAGACAGTAATCAAGGAAATTATGGGCTGTACACAGGTAGCAAGAAGATTATGGGCTGTAGACTGTAACCAACAAAATTTTGGGCTGCAGACAGTAATCAAGAAAATTATGGAGTGTAGACAGTAAGCAAGAAAATTATGGGCTGAAGACAGTAAGCAAGAAAATTATGGGCTGCGGATAGTAATCAACAAATTTATGGGGTGTAAACAGTAATCAAGAAAATTATGGGCTGTAGACAGTAATCAAAAAAATATGGAGTGTAGACAGTAAGCAAGAAAATTATGGGCTCTCGACAGTAACCAAGAAACTATGAGCTGTAGACAGTAAGCAAGAAAATTATGGGATGCAGACATTAAGCAAGAAAATTATGGGCTGTCGACAGTAATCAAGAATATTATGGGCTCTCGACAGTAACCAAGAAAATTATCGGCTGTCGACAGTAAGCAAGAAAATTATGGGCTGTAGACAGTAACCAAAAAAATTATGGTCTGCAGGCAGTAATCAAGAAAATTATGGAGTATAGACAGTAAGCAAGAAAATTATGGGCTGAAGACAGTAAGCAAGAAAATTATGGGCTGGAGACAGTAACCATAAAAATTATGGCCTGTAGACAGTAATCATAAAATATCTGTTGACGTTTGATACTGCTTGATCAAATGTATCCCTGACTATCATCTGTGTATACAATAATATGCATTTTATTACATTGGAAAATTACGTGGGGGTGGGTATTTAAGCATAGTGTTGTGTACCATGTCGTCACTGACTTTGGTACTTCAAATACCAACCCTACTTCATTGACTGTATCAACAAATGCCGATTTCTTTTTTGTTATTCGATTTATTAGATGGGGGATAATCCGACACTTAAAATCCGAAGACGCATTGGGATCTCCAAATATGCATGCTAAAAAAGAAAACAAAAACTTCGTAGACTATTACGAGACAGAAAAACCTGGTTAGAAACAAAGAAAAGAGTAGCGAAGTTTTATGTGATATCTGTCCTCCTGGATGGAAACGAATGCTGGGCAATTTCCGCAAAGATGAAGAAGAGCCTTGAAGAAACAGAAACATGGATCGACAGAAAGATGCTGAGGATAGCATGGACCGAAACTGTGAGCTACGGCGAAGTTTTAGAGAAAATAGAAACATAAAAGGAAACTTAACATCAGGATGAGGCAGTAGAAATTTCTGAGGCACCAAATGAGGAAGGGGGGTGCTTGAAAAACCTGATATTCACAAAACAGGTTGAGAGCAAAAGAGGAACAGGGGGGTGGGGGAAAATATACTTGACAAACCTGAGTACATAGGATAACAATACAGGGTTTAGGAGAAATAACGATAAGACAGAATTTACTTAGAGCTACATTAGACAGGAAGTTGTGGATATCCATGATCGCTTACGTCCTGGAGGAGCACGGAAAATAGAGGAGAAGAAGAAGAAGAAGAAGAAGAGGGTAGGAGGAGTAGCAGGAGGGGAAGAAGAATAATAATTAGGAGGGGAGGAGTAGAAGAAGGATGAGGAGGATGTGAAGAAGGAGGAGGAGGAGTAGCAGGAGGGGAAGAATAATAATAATTAGGAGGGAAGGAGTAGAAGAAGGAGGAGGAGGAGGTGAAGAAGAAGAAGGGGAAGAAGAAGGGGAAGAAGAAGGAGGAGGGGAAGGAGAATGAGGAGGGTGAGAAGAAAAAGAAGAAAAGGAAGAGGAGGATGGGGAAAGGAATGACGAAGAGGGGAAGAAGAAGTAAGAGGAGGAGAAGGAGGAGAAAAGAAGTAGGAGGAGGAGAAGGTGGAGGAGAAGAAGAAGAAGAAGAAGAAGAAGAAGAAGGAGAGGAAGGAGAAGGATGAGGGGAGAAGAAAAAGGAGGAGGAAGAGGGGAAGGAGGAGGAGAAGAAAAAGAAGAAGTGGCGATATATGTTGGGATCTATGCAAATATATTTTTTATGTTTTTCTTTCCATAGATTTTTCGAATATCCTAGCTTATCTTACAGCTTTCAAGATATTTGGTCAGATTTCTACCTCCTTAGCATCGTATAGCAACATAATCGAAGACTGATGTTTTTCAAATCCGGTATTTATTTCAAAGATCAAGTCATCGCTTTTAAAACAGTTTAGGTCAAGTGAGCTCAGATATCGTTTCCTTTCCTTCCTGTGGCCTTCAGAAAAACAATGTTTGTGTCCGAAATTATGACATCTGAAACAAAACACTGCAGAATAATATTGATCATTTTGTTGCGATGAGTTGCGTTGGATTCCTTGCGTCTCAAGTGACGATGAGATGGCAATGGTTGTTCAAAAGGAGACGATGGAGATCTTGGGCCGATCTTACATCAAGGTTCTTCTGTCTGTAGAATTTAAAGGAAAGGATAAATCAAATCAGTTTAGCAAAGGCGTTACTGCATGATTTGTCAGAATGGGCCGCTGTCTTTGGGGTTACACTCCAGGTTATTGTACAATTTGCTTCTCTTCACCCAAAAGTACGCAAAAGAAGGTAGGGCTTTTAATTCAAATTTTCCGTTCAAACAAAAAACAAATAATGTTGAATTTCTATTTGATATCAAGTCTCTTGAATACTGGGTAACCTCCAAAGAGTTGAAGAGAAATCTGGATGCAAGAGAATTCCATAGACGGAGCGGGTAAGCTACGTTGAAGTCTTAAAGAAAACATTAACAAAAAGGATATTTATATAACGCTGCTTGGTGTTGTGACTCCAGCGGTACATCGCAACGTCGCCCTGTCCGCAGTCACCGTTGCGTTCGCGATTGAATGCTGCGGTTAAGCATGAAGATGGTCACTTCGATTCTAGACTCTCCCTCTCACACGTGTTTGTTTTGATCACAAAGAAGGCAAGGATCGAATCATCGGCACATCGCTGGATTGTTGTCGTTCAGGCGGGACGATGTTATAAGACAAAGAAAAAAGGAAGTTGTGTAAATCAACAAGGTTTATATAACTGAGGTTTATACAGAAATATTTTTTCGTATAAGAATCTCTAAGTACGCAGGCTAACGACATTTCCCCCGCAGTCTAATTTCGTGACACTTTGTGCTTGGTTTCCAAGTCGGAGGTTTCAAGCTTTAAGTCGAAGTCTTCATCAGGCAACAAATTACGGAATGCTCACGAAGCACTCGTCTCCCGCTCTCTCTCTCTCTTTCATTTTTTTTCTCATTCTCTCTCTTTCTCTTATTCATTATATAAATACTTTCAATTCTTCCTCTTTGAAATTTTATCAGAGTATTCTGATCAACTTAGCCCATAGTGTGGAACAAGGCATGGGTCAGGGTTCTTTGAGGCAGCAAATCACATGGCATAATGGTAGCGCGCCTCTTCTACAACTGCTGCTTCTCTCTCTCTCTCTCCCCTCTCTCTCTCTCCTCTCTCTCTCTCTCCCCCTCTCTCTCTCTCTCACACACACACACAGATTTTTACTCTCTCTCTCTCTTACTCTCTCAGTCTCTCTCTCTCTCTCTCTGGAAAAACCAAAACCCAGGTTGGAGTTGGCTTCTTCTGGGATGACGTCAAATCCCCTGTCACCCAATAATATCTCTCCATAGGTCCTACTGGGTGGCCATTGTATATCCAAATACGGGGAGCTCCCCCTGCGGGAGTGGTGGTAGGAACACATCGATCCGCCATCTTGTTCTTCCCCTTCACTTGCTAGCACCTCACACCAGTGCCTTTCGGTGAGAGTAATCATTTTCCTCCCACTTTCTCATATCATCTTCTCACGCTGCCATCATCCCGGGAATAAGTGCTCCACCTGACCTGTGGTTGCCCGACGCAGAACAGGTGTTACTTTTAAAGTCATCATAAAATTGTTATCTTTTTCCTGGGGTGGTCTCTTAGTCCTCTGCCGAGGACAGCGCCCTTCCACACACACCTTCAGTTGGTCCTAGCTAAAAAAAAAAAAACAAAATAAGGAGACGCTACGTCTACTTAGTGCTGGACGATTCAACTTTGCCAAAGTGGATTTCCTCGCAAGGTCCTTAGTCACGAAATGAGACACAAAATAAAAGTATATTTTCCTTTGTTTTCGGTATGTTCTTCAATATATCTATTACCTTCTTCGTACTCACGAAATCAGAAAACAAGATAAGAGTATATTTTCTCTTGGTTTCGGTATGTCCTTCAATCTATCTACTACCTTCTTCGTCTTTTTGTTCACATTTGATTTAATTTAAGCCTTCTTTCTTTCTATAAATTATTAGCATTCTTACAGTGTCACATTTATGCTCAGAATCTTATATTCATAACATCTACGTACCATAGAGCAAAGTTCATCAAAACAATTACTATGAAAGTGACGGAAGCCTAGATGCCAGGTTAGGACAAATAACTTCGCAGATTGCTTTTTTAACGACCAATCAAAGCAATAAAGCCACTAAGATGAAAGAAGCTTTCTAAGTTTCAGAGGGTATGAGAACAAAATCATTATTAAGGATAGACAATTAAATGAACAAGAATTAAGAATCTGTCTATATATCTGAGATGAGGTAGTATGTACATTATTTACATTATTCGGACTATTGACGTTATCTTTGTTGCCATATTTATCACAACGTTTCGGCCCTTCAGTATCTGTCTATATTTCTGAGAGGAGGTATTATATACACAATTTACATTATTCGAACTATTGTCCTCACCTTTGTCGCCATATTTATTACAAAGTTTCGGCCTTTCAGTATCTGTCTATATCACTGAGATGAGGTATTATGTACATTATTTACTTTATTCGGACTATTGTCGTCATCTTTGTTGCCCTATCTATTACAACGTTTCGTCCATTGTACGCTTCAGCCTTCTTCAGGTGGTTGGAATGTCGAACTGAAGCCTTTATTTCGCTCACTGTCCTCAAGGACACATGGCACAGTGGATAAAGGCGTTGTTTAGATCTAGTGACAGGACCCAAAGAGTTTGAGTTCAATACCCGGTTAAGGCAGTAGAGAACTTTCAGAGGGAAATTAATAGGAGATAACTGATAACTGACATTTATTAAACATGGCACGTAGAACTAGAACAGTCTACCCCAGTGAGCGAAATAAAGGGTTCAGTTCGACATTCCAACGACCTGAAGAATGCCGGAGCGTATAACGGCCGAAACGTTGTAATAAATATGGCGACAAAGATGAGGACAATAGTCCGAATAATAGAAATAAAGAATTAAGAAGAATGTAGATAAGGACTGTAATTGTCAAACAGGACACTTATACTTAGAATTTGAAAGAGACAACTGAAATATCTTGAACGCATAATGAAGGTTAGAAACATTCGGAAAACTTAACACTCACAGGAAGAATTAAGTGCAAAACAGACATTTCAAAATGTAGATGCTATTTATTTTCCTACGTCCTCATATATGTAAAACTATAAATCAACCATTAGACCTTGAACCACATATACATACGTGTATAAACTTTGAACATCAAAGACATCGCGTTAATTGTTCACGATTCCAGGAAGATGTTTTTACAGAGAAATTACGAACTATTTTATTATTCGGTCGAGTTATTTAGGACACACATGTGTCTATCATGCCAACCAACAAGGGCCTGCATAAAGATCGGAAGGTCATTAGGGTTGCGTTCGGTTTCATAACGTAGCTGGTCAATGTATGTGGTTGCTGGACGAGCAACTCGTCTTACTCCATGGCTACGTGATAAGAGTTCTTGTTTTGCTCACAAGCATTGCCCTCTAAATTGCATTCTACGTTCGCGTAAGAAATACTATATGGGTCCCTAGAGCCATGTTTTAGTTAGATTCTGTCTCAAAGAGATGTTTAGTATAGTTCTCAGCATCCGGGTGAAGGTTCCATAAAACTTAGACTGTAGAGTTTTAGTTAATACCCAAGTAGTGGTACCATACATTAACACCACTTCTACAGTGGTTCAAAAATCTTGAGCTTGTCTGGTAGATCAGATTACATCCATTATGTTCAAGGCTGTCCTATGCAAATTTTCACATCCTCTTCAATAGAATTTATCTCACTTCCCAGGTAAGTAAATTATTTAGCAGATTTTTTTAGATTCACTTGAGACAGTTTGTATTGAGCCCTGCTGGTTGAGACAAGCTTGCTACACAGAAATTCCCTAAGCGTTGCTTAGATGTAGCATAAAGCCGAACGTATGGGCCACCCAATAAAGATCGAGATCCCTGTTCAGTCATAATTGATCTAGCGAGACAACCTTGCTACCCATTACACCACGCCGAGATTCCAATAAATTTACTAAGCGTAGATGTGGGATATGACCGAATGTATGGGGACCCGGTTATCATCAAACTCACTAGTCGCGTGGTACACATTTGACCACGTCGAAATCCACAGCAAGTTACTAAGCGTAGACTAGATGTGGCATATGGCCGAAAGTATAGAGCACCCAGTAAACAGGAAACCCATCAGTCGTAATTGATCTAGAGAAACAACATTGTTACCCATTTGACCACATCGAAATGCCCAACAATTTACTAAGCGAATCCTAAGGCCGAAAGTTTTAAGCACCCAGTAAGAATCGAAATCACTAGTCGTAATTGACCTAGGGAGACATTACTCATTTGACCACGTCGAAATGTCCAGTAATTTACTAAGCGTAGCTATGATATTGCATAAGGCCGAAAATTTGAAGCATCTAGTAGGAATCGAACTCACTATCGTAATTAACCTAGCGTGATATTTTTGAAACCATGGCACGATGTTGAAGTGCTCCCTTGAGGAGTAAAATAATTACAAAAACGTGTGCACTTTCATTTCAACTTGGTCAAACGTTCAATTTCCTTACATCTGTTAAAAAAATATTTTCCTTTCCCCGCTAATCAGCTAGACAAAGCCGTAAATTATGATACCATCTCTTAGAAGTTTTAGCGCAGTAATTACGTTTCATTTCTCCAAGCAATCTTCATGTTTCTTAAACGACAACATAATTCGTCTAAGAGAAAAACACGTAGAAAAAAGCCACCTAATTCTCCTTTTTTAGCTTGTTGCAATGCTTAACGACACGGAATTAGAAATAAGAGAACTGTGTTCGAATTCCAGTTGGCTTCTTTGCGATCACTTACGCGTATATAACTTTGGGGAAGGTATGAATCGATCTCTCCTCCCACTAACTACGGTGGGAAGAGAGTGTTCTTTAACCCTGGTTGGCAACTAGTCGAACTCAGAATGAAATGACAGTATGCTGCGAGATAATATTCTGCCTAATAAGTCATGGATCGAAACAGGCATAATGCTTTTCAACGTGTAACTTAGATATGGCACAAGGCCGAATGTATGGGACACCCAGTGTGGATCGAACTGACTATTTAGTCGTAGTTGTTCTAGCGAGACAAGCTTGCAATGCAATTACACCTTATCGAGGTGCACACAATGAGTTGAAACAGGATTGGTCGTCCAAGCGTGTATCACGTCGGGCACTTAACTTAAGTATTCTCCTTTAAAAGATTGGTAGGTTCGTTAATTTTGTTTAGCGGTATATTAACATCTATAAGGCTAGGTGACTACCCACTCGTATCCGGGAATACCCGTCTTCTAGGGCTGCTAAATAACCCCGGTTGCAGACGCCTGTTCATTTGTGTTTCTTCAACACACACAGAACCTACCAGTGGTTTATACTACAACTATACTAAGAAGAGATTAATTACAGTTTCTGGCAGAGAGCGGTGTTATCTTCTTATCAATCGCCATCTTCTTAAATTCCGTTCATCTTTTGCCATCTCCTCAATCATGATTATATTCGCTCTTTTCTTTCACTCCCTGTAACCCGCTGCGTACTAGTGGCATTCCTGCCTTGTTTGGGATGAAATTAAAAAAAAAGAATAAAAAGTTGTAATTCTAACTGATAATTTATTGTTACAATAGATATATTTCGGAAAGGTTTTGCAAGTTTTGATTACTATTGAGAAATAAATAAAACAATGACTAAACTACATTGTATACTTTATGAATTCTAATTAGTCAAAAAAAAACTCGATCGAATTGAGTTCGCGAGACATGAGTAAGCTGAAAGCGTGAGAAATGCTTAAAGAAAGAAATGCCATTTTGAAACCAAAGTAGATAAAAAAAAATACCCCAAAATTGACCAACCGAAACAAATTAAACCAAAGACGGGTAGCTGAACAAATCATAAGAGCATGTACCAAAAATGTCTGTTGGTTGTTTGTTTTGTTTTATGGCATATCAAAACCTCAGTGGGTCATTTAATGCCAACAAAATTTTGAAATAGCGATAGTTTGGTAAAAAAGGTGTGTATGTATTTTTTGTTTAAAAAATGTATTGCTGGTAATATTTTTTTTCAAAGAATGTATTGCTGGTAATTTTTTTTTACAATATATTTCTGGTATTAAAACCTACTTTTACACTTTCATAGTGTTTTAACCCTAGTTTGAGGGTTAAGTATTTACCCATAGCTGGGACCCTAATAGGTGCTACTACCCCAGGTCAGAGTGGACCTGGGATCACCAGCAATTAAGAGGTGGCTGTACGCTCCTCAAAACCTCCTGATTAAAGGCCATGCTGTTGGACGTAGTTTATCGTCATACCCAGAAAGCGGATGTAGTTTATCGTCATACCCAGAAAGCGGATGTAGTTTATCGTCATACCCAGGACGGCCCAAAATGTCTGTAATAGAATTGATGTAGCACGGCTCACCCAGCATGGACTTAACGACTTCAAAACAATGTACAAAAAAACTAGAAGGTGTACTTTTTCATCTATGCTCATTTAGAAATGGCATTTCTTTCTTTAAACATTTCTCACTGTTTTTTTGTTAATTTGAATTTATGACGTATACAATATAGCTTAGTCACTGTTTCAATTAGAATGATCAAGAAATGCAAAAGATTTCCGAAATATATCTGTATTTAACAATAAATTATCAGTTAGAATTACAAGTTTTAATTCTTTTTAATTTCTTTTATCATCCTTAAATTTTGTTGTTCCCTTCCGAATTCATTATACATGTCTTCCATCTATCATTTTTTTTTATTATCTCATCATACTTTATGGTTCTTTACTTGACACTATACGCACGCAAGGAAACTTTTTCCGCCAAGCTTGTCGGCTTATCTCTATAACAAACATGCATAATAGGTCGGTTGATTTGTCACCTTTTTTTTTTAGAAAATCAACACTGCTTGGCTAACGAAAGCTGGGGATTGATGTGATAAAAACTGATACCAAATGTTATATTCCTAACTTGAAAATTAAACTGAGAATTTAGTTTTAAAGATCGTTAACAAAAATGTACAGATATTACGTAATTTTCTCAGGATATTACTGACAAATAGACCTCCCAAATTATCTATATCAAAAATAATTCCAGATAAAATTGATTTTTCTCATAAGATACAATGAATGGAAAATCTATTCAAAACAGAATTCGAAGTATGAATCACCAAGAGCAAAATGTCTCATTTTTTTTTACTGTATTTAATAAAGGAAAACCGTAAAAATTGTAAAACATTACAAAAAAGACTACTCACTTTGTAAGTCTCTTACATTTCCTTGGTCATAATTAAATTACAAAAAAGACTAATCCCTTACTAAATCTCTTACATTCCTTTGGTCATAATTATATTACAAAATAGACTAATCACTTAGTAAGTCTCTTACATTTCTTTGGTCATAATTAAATTACAATATAGACTAATCACTTTGTAAGTCTCTTACATTTCTTTGGTCATAATTAAATTACAAAAAAGACTAATCACTTTATAAGTCTCTAACATTTCTTTGGTCATAATTAAATTACTAAATAGACTAATCACTTTGTAAGTCTCTAACATTTCTTGGGTCATAATTAAATTACAAATAAAGACTAATCACTTACTAAGTCTCTTACATTTCTTTGGTCATAATTAAATTACAAAATAGACTAATCACTTTGTAAGTCTCTTACATTTCTTTGGTCATAATTATATTACAAAATAGACTAATCCCTTTGAAAGTCTCTTACATTTCTTTGGTCATAATTAAATTACAAAAAAGACTAATTACTTACTAAGTCTCTTACATTTCTTTGGTCATAATTATATTACAAAATAGACTAATCTCTTTGTAAGTCTCTTACATTTCTTTGGTCATAATTAAATTACAAAAAAAGACTAATCACTTTATAAGTCTCTAACATTTCTCTGGTCATAATTAAATTACAATAAAACTAATCACTTACTAAGTCACTTACATTTCTTTGGTCATAATTAAATTACTAAATAGACTAATCACTTAATAAGTCTCTTACATTTCTTTGGTCATAATTAAATTACAAAAAAGACTAATCACTTACAAAGTCTCTTACATTTCTTTGGTCATAATTAAATTACGAAAAAGACTAATCACTTTGTAAGTCTCTAACATTTCTTTGGTCATAATTAAATTACAAAATAGACTAATCACTTTGTAAGTCTCCTACATTTCTTTGGTCATAATTAAATTACAAAATAGACTAATGACTTACTAAGTCTCTTACATTTCTTTGGTCATAATTAAATTAAAAAATAGACTAATAACTTTGTAAGTCTCTTACATTTCTTTGGTCATAATTAAATTAGAAAAATAGACTAATCACTTAATATGTCTCTTACATTTATTTGGTCATAATTAAATTACGAAAAAGACTAATCACATTGTAAGTCTCTATCATTTCTTTGGTCATAATTAAATTACAATAAAGACTAATCACTTTGTAAGTCTCTAACATTTCTTTGGTCATAATTAAATTACAAAAAAAGACTAATCACTTACTAAGTTTCTTACATTTCTTTGGTCATAATTAAATTACAAAATAAACTAATCTCTTACTAAGTCTCTTACATTTCTTTGGTCATAATTAAATTACAATAAAGACTAATCACTTTGTAAGTCTCTAACATTTCTTTGGTCATACTTAAATTACAAAAAAGACTAATCACTTTGTAAGTCTCTAACATTTCATTGGTCATAATAAAATTACAAAATAGACTAATCACTTTGTAAGTCTCTTACATTTCTTTGGTCATAATTAAATTACAAAAAAGCCTAATTACTTACTAAGTCTCTTTCTTTTCTTTCAAAGGTCTTATTTGGTGGTGTGGGAATAAAATAAAAATACAAAATGAAATAAATGTACAAAAATAAAATAAACATTAAAATCTCGCTTAAAAAGAGCAGACGCTTAAAAGAGGAGACGCTAGAGCTTTCTCTGTTGGACCTTTGACTGGTGAATACGTGCCATCTGTTTTGGGAGGAAATTCCCCAACAAGAGGTCGTTGGAATCCAAAAGAAAGAAATAAAATCAGTCCTAAACAGTCCGTCCATTGTCTCCGTATCCTTCGTCTTTTCTCTATCTATTTATTTCAGCAACGGAGGAAATTCAACAAGTTTTAGGTGAAATAATCAATCCAGCATTAATAGCCGTAACATCTATAATGGTGACCACGACGTGATATCTACACTCAAGTTTCTGTAACCCCCCCCAAAAAAAAAGAAAAAAAAAGAAAGAAACAATTAAATACGTGAGTAACTGCTTTCATTGCTTTCATCCTTTTATCGCACTCACACACACACAAAAAAAATATTTTTATTAACACAAATACGTTCCGTCCATCAGAGATTTGTTTTTATCGTCTTGCTCTGTTTTTTGTTTTGTTTTTTTATCTTCCTCCCTCTTGTTACCTTATCGTAAGTCACTAAAATGGAAGAAAACGCAGCAGCTATATCAGTCAAAATCCCAGTCTTTATACACATGGCAGCAGATGGTTGGTTTGCAATTTGTGAGGCACAATTTGAATTACGACACATAACAAGTGAAGAAACCAAGTTTTATCATGTTTTGTCTGTTCTACCTCCAGAATTGATATCCAGCTTACCGTCCGCTATTATAGCTTCTAAAAAATATTCAGAATTAAAAGACGCAGTTATGGCCAGACACGAGAGGACAAAACCAGAGATGTTCGCTAAATTAATGGCTAATACTCAAATGACAGGGAGAACTTCAGCTTATCTCCATGAGCTGATGTCGACAGCCAGCAGGATTGGTGTCGGAGATGAACTTGTTCGACATAAGTTCATTCAAGCACTACCCCCGGAAATAACACCCGTAATAGCAGCAGTAAAAAATGTCTCCTTGATGGAACTGGGTACATTGGCTGACGAAATAACACTATTTTTAAAACCCACTATGCCGCATTCAAGCAGACACTCCAGATCTACTGCCTCTACCGGCGCCTCGCATAGAACGACCTATAGCTCCGGACCATTCTATGAGAACCAGAGGCCTCGAGTATGTCGTGGACATTTATATTATGCAGAAAAGTCGAGGACGTGCAAACCATGGTGCAGGTGGCCAAACAAGTCCGGCTGTCATATAATGCCCACTTCGAGTCCATCTTCACCCGCCAGAAACCCTACCACCCAAGCCTCGGAAAACTGATAATGCGAATTGCATCAGCAACCGGCAATTTGCAACTATTTGAGGTTGCTACCAAAATTGACACAAATAAGATCAATTTTGTGATAGACACAGGTGCCTCTATAACAATCTTACCACAGAGAATGGCATTCGGTCTGAACTTAAACCCTACACGTGTAACACTATCAGCAGCAAATGGGAATAACATTAAATGCTTTGGCGAAGCAGTAGTGGATATTGGGATTCCGGGCCTACGCCGTTCATACTCATGGACCGTAGTAGTAGCGGATACCGTCAACCCCCTCTTAGGAGCAGATTTTCTGCGCCACTATGGATTAATCTTAGACTGCAAAAAGGGCAGGCTCAATGATGAGGAAACCCATCGATATACACAAGGAGGACGAGTCACCGCACAGATTCAGTGTATAACGGTGAATAACCACAATAACCTACCAGAAGAAGTGCAGTCCCTCCTCCAAGAATTTCCAAAACTAACCGATCCACGTACAGAACAGTATTTAGTGTCTAACATGAAAGTAACACACGTCATAGACACTGGAGATAGCGCCCCTACTCATGCCAAGGTCCGACAACTGTCAGAAGAAAAATAGAAATCAGCTAAACAGGAGTTTGCGTCACTCTTACAAGCTGGAATTATTAAACCGTCAAAGTCCCCCTGGTCTTCGCCACTACATCTAGTTCTCAAGTCAACCCCAGGAAAATGGCGAGTATGTGGCAATTTTAGACATTTGAACCAGTTGACAAAACCAGACAGATATCCAATACCAAATATTAACAGTCTCGGATCTAAACTCTTCAAGAAGACTGTATTTTCAAAAATCGATCTCCTACAGACCTATCACCAGATTCCCATGAATAAGGCAGATATAGAAAAATCGGCTGTGATAACACCATTTGGTCTCTTTGAATACCAGTTCATGCTATTTGGTCGAAACAGCAGCTCTACATTCCAGAGATTTATGGACAACATATTTATGGGTGTAGACTGTGTTTTCACATATATCGACGATATACTTGTTTTCTCCGAATCTAAGGAACAACATCACAAAGATCTCAAGAAAGTCCTTTCAATTCTCGAAGGAAACAACCTTCAAATCTCTGTTGAAAAATGTCAGTTCTACAGAGACTCCATTGACTTCTTGGGCTATAATGTAAGCATGAAAGGATTAAAGCCAACAACACAGAAAGTTGAAGACAGCAAAAATTTTCCAGAACCCACAGATTCCAAATCTCTGCGTCGATTCCTAGGTATGGTAATTTTTTACAGGAAATTAATCCCTTAAGCCTCAGATGTGTTACTGCCACTAACTGAGGCCATCAAACATAATCCAGCGGAAAAAGTATTAAAACTGAGCCAGACTGAAAGTGAGTCATTCGTTGCCATAAAAGACATTCTTGCCAAAGTATCTGCTTTGACTCACCCTGATCCAGATGCCACGCAATACCATTTAGTCACGGATAGCTCCAACCATGCAGTGGGTGCAGCGTTACATCAAATAATAAATGGTGATCCATTCCCCATTGTATTTTATTAAAAAAAACTGTCTGAAAACCAGAGGAAATATTCCACCTTTGACAGGGAACTTTTGGCAGCATATCAGGCAGTCTTGCACTTCAAACCACAAATTGAAGGCAGAAATGTCACTTTGTTTTCAGACCACAAACCACTTTCCCTGGCGTTCAGAAAGAAAACACCGATGAAATCGCACAAGCAACAAAGATATTTATCAATTATGACAGAGTATATCACAGATGTACAATATATAAGAGGAGATGAAAATATCGTTGCTGATTGTCTATCTCGACCCACATTTTCATTGACCGTAGACCCCTGTGATCTACCAGCTATCAGTGAGTCACAAAGAGAGGATGAGGAAATCGACACATACAGGAGCCGACTTAAAGCCTTTGAGTTGCAAGGGTCATCCGTCTGGTGCGACCTATCAACATCTACTCCCAGACCATACATACCTGAGCCACTTCGTAGGAAAATCTTCGACATGTTCCATGACATCTCCCATCCAGGACCCACGCTAACAACAAAACTGATTAAAGCTAGGTACTTCTAGCCAGAAATGGAGAAAAACATACGATCTCAGGTCAAGAGCTGTCTACGATGCCAACAGTCCAGACACACTAGAACAGAAACTACACCTTTCTCTCTACCATCAGGAAGATTTGAAACCGTGCATAGAGACATCATTGGTCCTCTGTTACCCAGCACCACTTATGACGGCGTATACACATCTCCAGCTAGATATGTTCTTACGTGCATTGATAGAGCAACGAGATGGGTAGAAGCTACACCTCTTCAAGACACCTCCTTCACCACCATAGCATTAGCGTTCCTGCATACATAGATCTCTCGCTTTGGAGTCCCATTACATGTTGTCACGGATAGGGGAAGTCAATTTGAAAGTGAACTGTTTAGGGACCTGTCTGCTATAACAGGTTTCAGCAGGCTCCGTACAACGGCTTACCACCCCCAAACCAATGGAATAATCGAAAGGTTACACCGTACTCTTAAAACAGCAATCATGACAAGAAAGCAGAGCTGGTTGGATGCATTGCCAATTATATTGCTTGGTATTAGGAATATGCCTCAGCCACTGCTGTCACAGGAACCCAGTTATTACTTCCAAGACCAATAATTGACCAGGAGTATCCTGATTTGTCCAAAAATGACATTAAAAAAATTGCCAAAGAGATGCAAGAGTTGGATATAACCCTCCTTTCAGAAGGACAGCTACATACAAAATCCTTTATACCTAAAGAACTAAAATCAGCAACACATGTATGGCTGCGAACTGACAGGATTAGGAATCCTCTGGAAACTCCATATTCGGGGCCATACAGAGTAATAAAAAAAGAAGAAAAATATTTTATTGTTGAGACATTGGCTGGTGATGAACAAACGGTTTCAATTGAGCTATTGAAGCCAGCAATATTCGTCAATGCCCAAAATAGAATGAAAACAAAAAACACAGCCTAATAGACAACACGTCATCACCAACACCTGAAACGCAGCAAAACTCACAACATGAACCAATCGTCACCCGCTCGGGTAGACGTGTACGTTTTGCAAGAAACAATGACCATTTCTACTACACATAAAATACACACATAAACAAAATGTATGTACATTGAAAAGAGTAACATACACACATGCACCTTATAACAGACTAACTTTGCCTTCAATGCATCCTTACTGTAGCTCCGCTACATCGGGTAGGGATGTGTTGTGGGAATAAAATAAAAATACAAAATTAAATAAAAGTACAAAAATAAAATAAACTTTAAAATCTCCCAAGAGTCCTCTGACAGGAAAGACAAATTACGCATGTGCAAAAATAAAAAATAAAAAGAGCAGATGTTTAAAAAGAGCAGACGCTTAAAAAGAGCAGACGCTAGAGCTTTCTCCGTTGGACCTTTGACTGGTGAATACGTGCCAACTGTTTTGGGAGGAAATTCCCCAACAAGAGGTCGTTGGAATCCAAAAGAAAAAAATAAAATCAGTCCTAAACAGTCCCTCCATTGTCTCCGTATCCTTCCGTCTTTTCTCTGTCTATTTATTTCAGCAACGGAGGAAATTCAACAAGTTTTAGGTGAAATAATCAATCCAGCACTAATAGTCGTACCATCTATAGTGGCACGGTGATTTGGTTATAATGTGCTTGTGCCTTGCTTCCACTCCATACATAATCTCTGAAGCATCGGTCGTTAATTTAACAGCTCTTTTAACGCCTTATGAATGAACAGGTAAATTTGGAAATTCTAATTTTGTTACATTAAATGAAGATTCTAAGAGTTGTTGTGTGAAAATCTTTCTGCAAGCGCACGTTGACAAATTCAAATTTTTTTTAGGTTTTCAGTGTGTGGCTTAAAATTTGATGGCAGTAATTTTCTTCAATCTTCTCTTTGGCGATTCGTTACTCCAGAAACCAAAATATTTTTTTTATTAGAAAATTTTACCTATACTTGATGTAATTTCAATGAAAATTAATTAAGTATAATAAATTTTTACTTACCTAATGGACAGCATCTTTTTTATGGCTACTTATCTCTCCTCCAATTCATTTAACTTTAACATTGGCAAGGAAATGTTTTCCGTAAGAAAAGCAAAAGCAATGAATAAAAAATTAATACAAACTTCTAGATTTTGGTTGACTGTAACTTTACTCTCTGGATCATATTGAAGATTGCTGTTGGTTAAACAATGTATTGTCTCTTTTAATCTCATAATAACTAACTGCATACACTTCAATTATAAATTTGATAATGGCGTGTAATTTATCTAAGAGCTCTGGTAGATAGACACCACCGGTCCGCAAACGCATTAACCTTATGGCTAAAGTTACCCATCTTGCTTGATCTTTCAGGAAGCAAAATTACGGTTCGCTTTTCCAAGAGAATTACCTACAGTATATTCAAAAAGTCGTCGCCGGTCACCACTTAGATTATCCATTGCCTCTGGTGTAAGATAAAAAATTATCCAGAGGGTCACTAATAATAGGAAATTCTAACTGGGAACAATCCTGGTAATTACTTTCACAAAGTTTCTCTAAATGACCGGTGGAATTAGTAGGAATTCTTGTAGTTCCATTAATTAATTTAAGATGGCTCTAAGTAGCAGTTCATTTTGAAGAAGTGAACAGCAAATGGTAAGTTCTTTTTAAGTTTTCTCTCAAGAGCTGTACCCAGGCCTGCTTCACAACCACTGTTTGTATTAGTATTGTCCTCTAGAATCGCCTTAACTGTATTTACATTTTATACTCATCTAGGAGAACAACACCCTCTGCTAGAAGAACACCAGTTGCACCAGTGTTGGGTATCATTTGTGGGCGAGATATTTAATTTCAGTGCCAATCAGTCTGGTGATTGCTAAGTGGTCTCTTGCTGTTCTTAATCTTTTTTTTCGTCATTTTCCCCTCCATGTAATGTCAAGTGTCCTTATAAACTCTGCAATCAACTCCAATGCAAACAAGACTTTCATAGTCCTGGACAGGTTTCTGATGTCTGGTTACGTTTATCATGCCTTTTCCCTATCGATTTTTGATTTGTCTATAAATTAAAATTATATTTTAAATTAATGGTTGGATGAAGAAGCCCCATACGTTCTACGTCAAATAGAAATTAACAGGGCAAGCCCAAATGTTATATGACACATCACATCTAATATGTTCCATGGAATATCTAGTGAATTCTTTTAAAATACTGTAAGGTCCCTTAGACTGTATCCCTGGCTCAAAACTGACATCTGTTGTTTCTTCATTGGAAGATGGCTGTGAAAAAATATTGTATATAGATGAAGTAGTATGTCAAGAAACTTGTTGCTGTCTTTTAATCTACTTGCCTAATATCTGTGGTGAACAAAACAAGATCTAGATTTAAAAATTCAAATGCTAAACACTGACACATCGATTTTATTAGAAATTAAAAAGACTCGAATTTACAAACGTTGCTTAACACCTACGCAAAAGCGAATCCAAAACAAAACTCATGAAATGTCTCACCTTGATGCGAAATGTTTTTCGGCCACTAGAAAACTAGGAAAGATTTAAAAACAAAATTCAAATAATCTTCATTTCTCAGAAACAAATTTTTCTTACGGACCATTTCGCGAGCCGACGCAAAGCTTGTACGTGGTTCAATGGATAGGCTCGACTCATATCCAGGAATAAATTCCCAAATGACCTTTTCAAGCCCCACAAACAAAATAAAAGACGGGCAAGTTCGCCTGTCACCAAAGAGAAGGAGACGAGCGTATTAACACGCCCCTTGACAAACGTTAAGCGATCGTTATTATTATCTCTACCCTTCTTCCTCACCTCTTTTATACTTGATAAATGAACGGAACATTTTAAGACTGAGCGATTACTTCAAAGTCATTCCTATCCTACAATAACGCTCATACATGCATACATACATCCACACATACGTTCCTGCCTATGTACACATAAATGCATTCTTACAAGGACTATTACAAACATTTTGACGACCTTGTATCAACCAAAATACATTAATTTTATTTGTAAAGACCATAAATCATTCATATGTATGTAAAATTCTTGTTTCATTCTACAATATGATTTTCTTGTTTTAAACCCCTTTTATGGTGCGCTATCTAACTAACTATGTTAAATCAAACTAATCTGTTTCAACACTCATACACTTCACTATAACTGATAATCCACGATATGTCTCTTTTCATCGAATTTGTTTGGGATATTTTGACAATATCTTTGTCGATATGTCCAAGTTTAAAGCTGCCTTTTGGCACTGTTTTGTCTCTGTGATTTTTCTATATTTCGTCTCTTCAATGGGAGCCTGCAATTTCAGAATGTGCATGCGTTTAATAACATATCTAGCATACATGAAAATATTAAGGAAAATATCGCAATAATATTTACCAGAAAAAGGAAGTTTTAGCAGAGTTAAATTTATATTTTTCAATTTAAATTTTGATAATCGAGGCATGAACTAGTTGAGATTAAACAAAGGAAAGAAAGGCAACTCTAGAATTAACATTACCATCTTGTTAGGAGGGCAAGTGCACACTATGTGCCTTGTTTGGCAATTTTCTGTATTGCACATTACATCAAAGACATCAAGATAAAATTTAATTTGAAGCATGAAAAAAAAAATAGAACGGAGGAAAGAGTATTACTTAGCTAACAATGGATAAATTTCTTCAGAGGAAAAACAAACACGTTTATTGAATTAACGCCAGTCACTTAAATATATAAAATTATGGAGATTAAACAAGCTTTTTTCTTTCTTTTTCAAATAATTAAGCCTGTTGTATAACAATAAAAAATACTAATTATTTTTTTCATTGAAAAACAAACTGTGGTTAATATTTCAGTCGATAATAAACAATAAGAAGAACACGCATTTAAACCGGTGTAAATATATATAATAACCATCAAAGAAAGTTCCGGCGACACTAAATAAACAAACTATGCTATTTTATTTTATCATTAAAATAAAGTACTTTCTTGGTTTGAGGGTGTTTTATTTAAAAATAATTAAAATTAGTCTATTTTTCTACTGAAAACTAACAAATCATGAATGTCATGATAAAGATAAAAAAAGAAGGGATCTTTTATCGCTGTTAATTAATTATACACAACATATGTCATCTCCATTTCGTCTTTACAATTGAGTCTTTTGTTCATTATTTATAATCCTTATTTAGTTTTATTAGAATTATTGAGAACAATGATTATATTTCAATTGACAATTTTTTTATTAAATGCCATTTACACATTTTTCCCCCACCGGTGCGGAAATTTTTTACGGCGGTAAATCTTTGACTGATCACCGGAACGAGTTGCCAAGGCTCTAAAGTCCTTCAAAGTTGTTTGCCCTTCTAACGGTAACGATTTGGGAAAATATTTTGTCTAATTATTTATCATGTCAAATCTGTAGTGGGCCGTGGCTGTGATGTTGTGAAGTCAGACGTAGAAGGAACGCATGTAAGGTTCAGATACACCTGCCCGCCGGGCCCAACTACATAAAAAGGTTGGACTTTGATTAAGTCCAAAGAAGAAGGCAAAGAAAGCAAACAAAACAAAACACAAGACCGATAATATATGTATATACAAATATATATTAATAACAAGTTACAATACATGGAAACAGTTCAAAGGATGAAGTGTATAGGAATATTCTGTATGTGCGTGCGTGTGTGAATATTCTGTATGTGCGTGTCTGTGTATTGTGCTTAGCGTGTTTCCACGCTATCCTTTTTTAGCGCCTACATTTCGAGGTTGTAAGCTCAAAACCTGATGAAAAGGAGAGATTTACCTCAAGGTGTCGGCGCACAGGCCTGAAGGAAAAAGAGAGATAGAGGCGAAGGGTCAGCGGCTATTTATAGCCAGGGAAGAGAGACCCCTGGTGAAAGGGTTAATGTACTAAAGGAGGAGTTAACTCCGACAAACCCAACAATGAAAACACCATCGCATTATTACGATTCCAAAATCGACCAGCCTTAATACATAAAGTTAAAAGCCTTTTACTAAGACAAAATTCACTATAATCGACAGTCAATTTAATTTAATTTGACACTATGTAACCAGCATGCAAACCGAATACAGCGGCGCCTTATTTCTACCTCGCAAGAAATTGATACACAGGGCCACTAATGTCTACTCGGTTGTTGTTTATTTTTCTCAATGCAAACAAAACAAAATGTTCACGTTAAGCCTTAATACTATGGATATTAAAATAGAAGTAGATGAGATAAATAATGTAGGATTATCCCAGATTTCTGCCAGAAAACTTTGATCACGGCAGCCAGGTGTTCTGGTAATCAGTGGCATAATTCCTCTTGCTCCTTCTGCTTTTTTTCTTTCTTTTTTAGCTCTTAAACTCACGGCATGCAATAGCAATATATATCAGGCCCGACTCTACAGGAGGAGATTTGTCACCTTTCAAACCCACTTCTTCATTATGAAAAACTAAGTGGGAAACACACACACACACACTCACACACACACGCGCGCGCGCGCACACACACACACACACACACACACTTTTCTGAAGTATATTGCCCAGTATATAAATAATCTAAAACCTACCTATGTGTTAAATTCATACATTTCGTAAGTTTTTCAAACAGCCTATAATTTTTAACACCGCATCGAGCTACAAGTGGTGAGATAAGTCCACACTACACTAAGCCACGTTAGGCGCATTCATACACGTGGTCCGAAAATCAAAGGAAATCAAAAATGTATTTTACGATGTTTTGTACAGTACGGAAATCAACGTGATGATAACATTCGATTTTGACAATGTTTCCTTCATTTTGGCCAACGAACCACAATTATGTTTTATACAGCTACAAACATTTTTCTGGTGAAAAATATTTCTTCTTCGTTGCGTTACAGCTCAAACAAGACACCAGGTTTGTTGACAAAGTGAAATTGCTTCTAGTCAAACGCTTGTGGTTTAAAAATTACCCCTCAGTTAGATCGTTACCCAGAAGTAAAAACCAAAACAATTTCTAGCGGCAAATCGGAATTTATTCTTTGCTTATAACCTCCTGCTCTAAGCGAGCGAAGTTGATATGAGTCGTAGGTGAGGGCCTGGACAATTGAACAATTGTACGGCCGTCTTCCCTGTCCGTTCTGTAAGGTCTGCTTCTTTCCTATTGTGTGCCTTTTCGCGGGATGGTCAAGTTTGTAGATAACAATATTATTTGCCTTGTCATCTCCGTTTAAAAACGTAATTTCTTCCTTTTGATCCGTATTTGAATTTGTCTCCATTTACTGAAAACGATAGTTCGAAAGTAAATTTTCCGAATCCATTTTTGCGACAGATTCAGCTGTTTTCACTTTAACAAGACCTCATTTGACAGATATTGCTACATATAGTGTAGCAGACCCGGTAGCATGCAGTGCTGGTCTACGAAAAGGTGGCCTTGTGCCAGACACTATTCACGACTACCGAATCCACTAACAAAGTAAACATAATAAATGTGTGATCTTTAGCGAGGAAAAAGGGTCATTCGACACATGCATAAAAATAGTAAAATATAGATAGCCAGGAGGAAACGACGAAAACGAGTCTGGTGGAAGACAAATATAAAACTTTATTTTAATAACAAATATTTGGTCTCACACAGTGGTGACCATCAGAAAAGCAAAGGCTGTTCTTAGCCAGTAGGTAAATTGTATAGTGTAGTGACAAGTAGGAAATTAATGTTCCGCGCCAAAACGAAAATCAAAATGGCTAAGTCGGGAAAAGTTTCTACTGAAGGAAAGTTCTGGAATAAGGTCTTCATATACAAAAGTACATGCATACACAACAAGGAAAAATACTCAATGCGAGGTTTTATAATGTGTGTGTAATGTTATCTTTTTTTTTTTTAAACAGGTTCGTAAAGGTTAGAGTTCAAAAGGTGGATATGTAGTTCATCAATGGGCCGTGTTGAAAAAAAAAAAACTCTAAGTTCGCTAATAGTGAACGGAGGAATGTTCGAACACGTTGTTTGCAGAAGGACGATGAATTAGTCTTTTTTTGTGTGATGACGACAGTGTCGTAGACTCTACATTCTCCGGTAGAAAATGGAGGAAGGTGCAAACAAGTTGTTCGAAGAAAGTTGCAATCACATGAAAAGATTCGGCAGAATGAGCCAAGAAGTCACTAGGAAGTTTTTGGTTAGTTAAGATATTCCGGCCCACGTATGGGTAAGGGGCACGAAATAAATGAGTCAACCTTCTTCATCTGGAAACAGGCCGCGACTGACTTGAAAAACAAAGTTTGTCAGTGACCAGAGAAATGCGCGGGAAAACTTTAAATTCCGTTCTAGCTGGAATCAGGAGCAACCAGCAACCTCACGTCGGCAACAAACAAGCTGTCTAGCCGAATATGACAGGAAGGGGTGCAATCCGCGTACGCACGTAAAATTGGTGGAATTCCCGCGCGATTCCACAATATCACCAAACCCAAGCAGAAATAAGGAAGCTTCCCGCTGTCTACAGTCATTTTTAAGAGTGTTGATTAAAAATATCATTCAGCAGGTGAAGCCAGTGTCTGTTAGCGAAGACTACACTAGAAACAAGGAAAAGAGTTGTTGCGTTGCAGCTCAGACCACGCTCCAGTTTCGTTGACAGGATGCACTTTCTTCTCGTAAAAAGATTGTAGCTTAATAATTACCCTTTTGGCAGATCGTTACCCACGAGTGAAGAACAATTTCTAGTGGAAAACTAGATTTTATTCTTAGGTAGTAACTTACTACTATAAATGAGCAAAATATTAGGGGGAAGGTGCACACTTCAGCAGCAGTTGTCTATGTTTGTCTGCGAGGCCCACTTTGTTCCTTCTGTTTGTCTTTGTGCGTAATAGTCAGTTTTATAGATAACAGTTTTCTTCGTCCTGTCATCTTCGTCTAAAAAGTAATTAATCTTCCTACCATCACTTTCAGTCTGAGCATCTTTCTTTTGTACTTTGAAGCTGGTTCTAATTACTGATAGCCATCGGTGGAAAGTAAATGTTCCGTATCGAGTTGTTTTAAATTTAATAAGACATCAGTTTGACTTATATTGATACATTTTTTCGCATCTCTGCTGCAGGAGTCACACATTTGTGCAGGTAACAAATCCACCTCAATAAAATCTTTACTACTAAAGGAAGCAACAATTCTAAGTAATTCAATCTTCCAATAGACAGGTGTGGCAACAAATTCTGGAAACCGAGACGTTAAGAGATAGAAAACCTTCTCGATTTCTTCAACGTTACCCGTCTCTGTCTAAAGAATCAAATTGATGACAGGGTCCCAGGACACATATTTTTAAAAAATTCTCAAATTACAATAAAATATATTAATATTCAATGGAAAGATTACAGATGAAAATTAATTCGACATTTTGAACAACTGCCCCTTTTTTTTCTTTGAATTAAAAATAATTTCTCTTTTGTTTTTTCAGTACAATGCAATGTAAATGCAAGGTAGTTTTGCCAGTGATTTTAAGGCACAAATCTATAATTCTTTTTGGGTGGTGGTGCAAGCGCTACCTGAGATATGGGTAGTTCACTCTCCCGATAAGACATTTGTAGATTTTTTTTTTTAATTTTAGATAAACTGTTACATCTAGCCAAGTGAACTACAAATTCCTGAGACCTTGGCGCCAATCTAGTACTGCGCTTACATTCATAAATTGTACGTACCATAGAACAAAACTCATCAGAACAGTTTCCATGAAAGTATTTATAGAAAAGACACAGGGAAACTACTTTACGAGATGCCAGGTCAGGACTTATAACATTGCAGATTCATTTCATTAATCATTTCACATGAAGTAAGGCAATAAAGCCACTAAGATGCAAGTGACTTACACAGTTTCAGAGGATATGGGAACAAAAAAATATTAAGGAGAGGTAACAATTAAAAATATACAATAATTAAAGAAACAGTAGAAAACAATTGACATTGCATTTAAATTTTTGAAGATCAAATTTTAACTGGGAAGCGATAAACCGGCAGAAAGTTCCAGAAGCGAGCAGTGAGATATCGGTTTGCATAGAATATACGGTTGCATCTAGCCATTTCAACTGTAAAATCATAGGAAATTTCCATCAATCAAATACTATGGTTAATTCAGAAACTCTAGGTAGCATAATGTAAAATTCATCAGAACAATTACCATGAAAGTATTTATAGAAAAGGCAGAGGTAAGCAACGTTACAGCGTTGGGGAAGTGCTTGAAGCCGGGATGCCAGGTCAAGACTAATGACATTGCAGATTCTTATACTTCACAATGGATCAGTATCTTGTGTTCATATATCCTCTTTAAATCATTCTTATTTCAGGATGTTCAGCCGATAATCTCTGGATTAATTTGAGATGTTAATAAATGCTGATGGAAGCAGTGAACAGAGGCTTAAAATTTGGGTCCCAATATAATCTGTACACCGTTGCAAGACATCATCGATTATTCGTGAATCTACACCCGTATAGCGAAGCCTCAATAGATAAATGCGTTAAAGTGGCAAATTCCTTTACCATTATAATTGGATTATCTATCGATAGACATGTAGATGCGCCCTCACATCAATAGATGTGAATATAATAAGATAAATATCTTGGTAGACATATGCATACATGCATATGCATACATATATATATAGATACACACACACACACATATATATATATATATATAGCATAATGAGAAGCCACGTATACTTTCTTAATATGTATATATAGAAAAAGTTTCAAATTAAAAATTATAATGTTTTATTTTATGAAAGTATTTATTTATTTATATATATATTTGATATTTCAAATTGTCCTCAATTTTTCATCAGAAATAACTGTTTGTTACAAATAAATTAAAATTACTGTTTGTTGGCAAGTAGCGTCCTTCGAGAGACGCGGACTTCACGTGATATGGAACGTCACTGTTCAGATATTCCTAACTTAATTCTAACTGTCATAAATATTTAAAAAAATATTTTTTTACTATATCTAAAGAAATTGCTTAGCTATTGAAATATTTATAAAAGATTTAAAACACCTAAGTCCCTATTCAACCCCTAATTTATGTGTATTTAATTTTAAAATCCAATATGTTTCTTTTTTTTTTCTGCGTGTGAATGTGGAAGTAAAATCGGAATCTATTAATAAACATTTGCAGTTTTCTAATGTGTGTCCTCCTGATTGATTGCAGTGTTTAGCTATGGGGAATAAGGGTTGTTTTTGACGTATTGTTTGTTTATGGTTATTAAAACGAAATCTAAAATTGTTTCCAGACTCACCAATATATTCACTATTAGGACATAAGTTGCAGAATAAATAATAGATTACGTTATGGGTATCGCAGGTGAGGTTAGGTGGCTGTATCCTGATATTGGTGTTGGGTACGTAAAATGTATTAGCTATTACTAAATGTTTTGCAAACTAAGCAACGAGGTTTGTTACATTTGTAATTTCCTGTTTGGTTTCTATTGTTTAGATATTTGGTAGAGGTGAGGATAGCTGATAAGTTAGGTGATTGTTTCATTGCATTTATGGGTGGTTTATCGAAAATGTCTTTTGATCTTGTTGTCTAATTGGAGGTTCTTGTAATCATTTTTAAATTGTGAATAAGTGTGTGGAATATTGATTGTGGTTAAAACCATGGGAATCCGATTGTTGTTTTTATTTTTCTTGTATGTGAGAAGTGTGTTACGATTTATCAGGATAGTTTTATTTAGTGCTTCTTTTATTATTTTTTATTGGGTATTTGCATTTTAGGAATTGTTTTGTTAAGTTATTAATATTGTATAGAAAATCTAAATGGTCTGAGCATATGCGTTTGGTTCTAAGAAATGAGCTGTATACAATAGATTTTTTTAATTTAAAGGGATGACAGCTGTTAAAGTGCAGGAATTTATGTTGGTTTGTGGGTTTGTTGTATAGACTGGTAGAAAGTGTATGTTTGTTTAATTTTATCATAACGTCTAAGAAAGGGATGGATGTGTATGAGTGCTCCATGGTAAATTTAATTGTATCGTGGAAATTGTTGCAGAAAGTGAAAAAGGTTTTTAATTTTTCTGATCCATGAGTCCATAATAAGAAAATTTCATCAATATATCTAAAGTAATGTGATGGTTTATATTCCGAATTGTCTAGTATCTTCTTTTCTAGAATGTGCATAAAGATATTAGCATAACTAGGTGCCATTTTTGTGCCCATTGCTGTGCCACTAATCTGTAAATAGTGTTTGTTGTTGTATTTAAAATTATTATGTGTTAAGATGAACTTTATTAATTGGCATATATCTGTAATTTGGTAGTTAGGTAATTTTTGTTACTAAGGAACTCATAGCAAGCTGATACTCCTTCAACATGTGGAATGTTCGTGTAAAGGGACGAAACATCCATCGTTACTAGGATTGTATCATGGTGGACTAAGTTAATGTTTTTGTAATTTGCTGAGAAAGTCAGTAGTGTCTCTAATATAACTAGGTATGTCAGGCAATAAAGGTTTTAGGATATTGTCTATGTACCCAGATATAAGTTCTGTGAGGGTGCCAATGCCTGATATTATGGGTCTACCAGGTGGCATGATTTTAAGGGTTTTTGAAATTTCATAGATGTTCTCTTCATTATTTGATTGTGTAATTTGATGTGGGTCGGATGAAAAAGTGTTAGGGTGTTTTTCTGAAATGATTTTGGGGAGTTTATGTAGTTTTGGGATAGTGTAGAATGTTGCTGTTTTAGGGTTCTCAGGAATAAGAGATTTTATGGTATTTTTTATGTTGTAGTTCAGGTTCTGAGTGAGAAGTGATAATTCTGTTTTGAATGTGCTAGTTGGGTCTAGAGGTAAGGGTACATAGAATCTGTTATTTTGAAGTTGTGATTCTGCTTCTTTAATGTAGTGGTTAGTGTCTAAGATGGTTATAGCTCCGCCCTTGTCGGCTGGTACGATAATTATGTCTCGGTTGTTTTTAAGAGTATAGATGGCTTGGTGTTCTATTTTGGATAAGTTGTATTTTTTTATCTGGTGTCCTTTGTTTTTTAAGAAGTAATCCATGTGTTGTCTGGCTTTGTGGGCATATTGATCCAAGTGTTGGTTACGTCCGCTTGGTGGGGTCCATATATTGTTATTCTTCGTCGGAGGAAGTTTGGAGCATGATTGGTTAGCGCTGTTGTCTGTATTAGAAGTAGGTTTGTTGTCTGAGAAATATTCTTTTAGTCTCAGTCTACGAAGGTATTTTTCCATATCGTAGCAAAGGTTTAGAGGTTTTAGTGGTTGTGAGGGGCAGAATGATAATCCTTTATTTAATAATAAATTCCAACCACCTGAAGAAGGCCGGAGCGTACAACGGCCGAAAAGTTGTGATAAATATGGCGACAAAGATGAGGACAATAGTCCGAATAATGTAAATAATATATATATATATATATATATATATATATATATATATATACGTTCTAAGCTCCACCCAGAACACGTTAGAGAAAAGAAGTTTTGTCATTATTTTCTAATATACCCCCCCACACACACATACACTTTGACATCAATGCACTTTTTTCAGCGATAAGCATTTCAATCCCATCACACAATTAGGTGGAGTCTGAGTCTTGCAAGACCGCTTCCATAACACATAATCTCTCATTTTTTGTTTCCATTTTCTGTCAAACATTATCAGTGCTAACATATTCGGTCCACGTTATTCTCAGCATCCTTCTGTAGCGTGACATTTCTGTTGCTACATGTCTTTTCTTATTATCCAGCATTCACTGCTATAAAGTGCGATTGACATCACGTAACACTTTTCTTTGTTTCTAACAAAATTTTCCTTTTTCTTAATATTTATTTAGCTTTTGGAAGGCATCTTTCACTATCCCACGGCTTCCGACCCTTCACCAAAGATAAGCAACAGGGTCAGTTGCTAAATGGTTGACCATTTGGGAATGCCAGCTGCTGTAACCTTGGGTGTGCAGGTGGTGTAATGGGATAATTGTTCGGAATTGTTAATCAGAGAGCCGAGTTCCAATTCCATTTGGGTCCCTAATATTAACTTACATGCAAATATCTTGAGGAAAGGCATGAACCGACCTTTCCCTCCCCGGCTATTGGTTAATAAGTAAGACTTATTTTTTCAAAAACTATTATTATTTCCAAAATAAAAGTCTTACAATCTAAAAATATGTTTTTTCTGGTTTTAAATAAGATGCAAATTATTGATAAGTTGTTGAAAACGGTTCAATTAATCAAGATCATTAACCCAATGTTTTCGATGAAATAATTAATAAAACATTTATTAAAGAAATACTAGCAAAATTTCAGTGTCTGCTGGTCGTATAACTATTAACGCCTGTCTTAACAATAATTCAGCTGGTTTCGACAATGTCTAATCGTAAAATGAAAGTTGTCTTTTACGGCCATTCTTCTAGATCATTTGTATTAAGGCAGGTGTCGCCCAGCTCCCTATCCTTGGACCTACTCTGTTCCTAATTATCATCAAATACCTACCTGATATTATCAGTTCTCAACTCGGTACCACACCCTTGTGCATATTAATTGAAACAAAGCGAAAAATTCCGTTATTATTTACTTCTTTTTTCGTATATCTCCAATGAAACCTGACCCAGTGCACATCGTAGTGCTTCGTATGTCCATTCCACGAATTCTTTTCTTGCAGATTGAACACATATTCTTCATTAGATTTAAATCAAGAGAGCTTCCGAGCCAGTCTTTAGTACTTTGATTTGCTCGCTGGTAAGGCTTTCCAGTTTTTTCGTGAAGCGTTATAATTTCCGTACACTTCATTGGAGTAACGTCAATTGCAGATAATGGTTGTAGGACAAATAATCGACAATATTGTCTTGGTGTGAAAACAATCAAATGCAATCAAGGATGACGCAATATTTTTCAAGGCTAAACAAATTTCATCATACACCTCAAAAATAGATTCATACTACTGCACGCCACTGCAATTGGCCTAATTTGAAAAAAAATAGGAATCGATAACACCCTGTTACTCCAGGGGATCTAAAACTGACCGTATAGTGAAAGCAGATATACTAAAACGGTTGTTTCATGAATTTGCACAAGTGTGTATACTGATGAAACAACTATTAACTCTAGTCTTAACAGTAAGCCTACATTTAAACGTGTTCAGAACTAAACAGAACTCTATTAACCATATAAGAGAACCCTTTTTGCTTTCTATGCTAATCCCCAGAATGTTTATGCAGTGTTAAATTTTTTGTATGCTTCCTTGGAGTAACGTCCATCGAAGACAATGGCCGTAAGACAACTAATCGACAGTCGAGACAATAGTATCTAGGCATGATAAAAATCTAATGCAATCATGGATGACGCAACATTTTTCAAGGCCAAACTGATTTCGTCATACACCGTGAAAATAAATCCATATTACTGCATACCACTGCAAATGATCTAACCCGAGAAAAAATAGAAATCGATTACACACTGTAACTCCAGTGGGTCTAAAACTGACCGTGTGCTGAAAGAAAGGAAAAACTCTAGTCTTAACATTAAGCCTAAATTTAAACGTGTTCAGAACTTTATTAACCATATAAGAGAACTCTTTTTAATTTCCATGCTAATGCCCAGAAGAGTGGAACGTTGCGCCTTCGCAAGCTAACATTCTCTGCTGACATCAAGTGAATACATTATATTGAATCAATTGTTAGGTCCGCTGCTAGGAAGATTTGCTTCACAGTGTCGTGCTAAATAATTCTTCTTGACAGAATCTATCTTAAATATTTATAAGTCTACCATTCGTCCACACTTTAATGCTGCTACATATGATGTGGTGGCCTTAAATATATTTAGTGATTCATGATATAATCCAAGGAATATATCTGCAATATCATTGATCTTGACTTAGCACCTAGTCTTTCTCACTGCCGTTATGTAGCTTCCCTGTGTGTTTTCTATCAATATTTTCATGGAATCTGTTCGGGTTAACTCTCCTCTATGGGATGTAGACATTATGAATTTAAGCTCCGTCCTAATCAATACATCAGTTTCATTATCGCAATGCGTTTTTTGTTTTCAGTGTTGCACTATTCTTTTTTCACAGTCTATAGAAATTTAGTACATATATGAATTCTGTTTGCACAAATTATGATGTTAAAATTGATTTTACCTATCTTTTCATAACAATGTAATCTTATATATAAAATAGTGTAAGTGTGGGTGTGTTTGTGTGTGTCTGTTTCCCTGCAACTTCTCCGTTCCGATTGGTCCGATTTCAATTCTGCATAGCTCATTCAAAAGCCCAAGAAAATTTAGGCACATGGAACGATTTTCATTGAGCTCAGAATCAGGGTTACCAGATTGTGCGAGGTTAAAAATATATATTAATATATTATACTAGTTATTATCATTGCTTTGATAGTTCAAGGGGCGAGGGGTAACTTTTTTTTTTGTATCCAAAATTGCAGCTAGCTTCAAATTTTAAGCTCGCTTAAAAACCGCTGGACATTTAAGCCAGTACACAAGAAGCATAAGACCTCTATAGTAAATTTCACGTTTTTTTTTTGTTTTTTTTTTAGAGCCTTTTATGTTTCCAAAATTTTGAGACAAGATTTCGAGAGATGAAGGAAAGAACTCTGTCCATGTGTCATTTTTGCATACAGTAAACATTCTCATAAATCATTATCCATTTCCTAGGATTGACTGGTGTAGATTTCTCTAGAAGGCTTAATTCAACTGATCTTTATCGGAAAAATACATAATTTATATAAGTGGATTGCACAAGCGATTTCTTTCCCGATTCTTCCCACGCGATGATTGGATGCAAATTATTTATTGCGCTTTTGTAAAATCCTGTCAGTTACACTGGAACGCGATCTTTCAGTCATGCAAATATTTTATTCGGTAGACAGTTTATATTGACGATCCTATCAAGTCATTGAAGAATTGATTCCTCTTGTCGCTCTTATTAAATTTACGTGTGGAAATGTTCCTTAAGAACGCACATCCAAACTTTTTCATTTCGCTCCAGTTAAAGCAATAAAGTCACTAAAAGGCAAGAACTTACCGGGTGTGAGAGAAAATAAAAATAAAAAATATTATTAAGAAGGGAAGACAATAAAAAAATAAGAACCAAAAAGACAGTAGATAACGATTTATATTTCAAAGTAATTTTTGAAAATCAAACTTAGCTGGAAAGCATTAAGTCGAAAGAGAGTCTCACGAGAGAAAAGTACGAGAAAAGAAACTGTTAGTATAGAACTTGCGGTTAGATCGAGCCAGTTCAAATCTAAATTGATAAGACCTTACGGCCAATCTAGTACTGCACTTCAATTTATTAAGTCTACCTAACATTGAGAAAAGTGATATTTATTCTGTTTAATACAGAAATGTGGCGCATGGCCGAAAAGGGGATTGGGGAAAGGACGGTCTTGTTCTGTCTTAACTATAACTTAGCTAACCGCAAACACTGACCCAATCGTACGAACAATATTCCTTACACCAAAACAACACATTCATACGTACCTTTCTTACTACAACCACCATGATACCTCAAATTCTCTATGAAAATACTAACTAGTCCCCATATTTACAATTCATCGTCTGTGAGGGGAAGGGAAAAAAAACAACATTGAGGAAAGTTCATCCGAACAGATTCCATGAAAATATTTATAGAACACGAACAGTGAAACTACATAACAGCAGTGTCAAAACCGAGATGCTTGGCCGAGACCAGTAATATTGCAGATATATTATTTGGATTTTATCCTGATTCTTTTTTTATGTAGCAACAATATTCAAAGCATGGACGAATGGTAGACTTATATATATGTAATATGTATTCTGTCAAGAGTAATTTTCTAGCATGGCACTGTGAACCAAATATTTCTCGCTGCAAAGCTAGAAGCTGATTCAATATATTGTATTCACTTCCTGTCAGCAAAGAATGTTAGCATGAGATGGCACAACGTGTCACTCTTCTGGGGCCTAGTAGCAGCCATTCTGATGGAAAGCGAAAAGGGGTATCTCACATGGTCTTCAACACTTTAAAATTAACAAGCAATTCCTTGCCCAAGTTGACAGCCAATTACATATCCTCTTTCAGATCATTTGCCAATTCGACTTCATCGAACCGAACGGACTGACAAGAGTTAATAGTTGTGTCATCAGCATTGATATCGAGTTGAGAACTGATGACATCACGTAGGCCTTTGAGGCTAATTAGGAACTGCGTAGGCCCCAGGATAGAATCAGAAGAAAAGAAGTTCACTGTCGGGATAAAACATCTAGAAGTGATGATGTAGAAGAGGACAATTAACTTTTCGGAGATAAGACCTTATATACGAACAAATCAAATTTTTCTTGGGTTTTTCTCAATCCAAGATAGGCGAGAATGAAAATATTTGAAGAAAAGTTACAGAGAGAAGAAAGCACGTCTGTAAAGAAAGGTGTTTAGACGAAACCAGATATACCTATCACATTGGACGTTGATCAGAATCAGAAGATGTCGATTGAAATATCATTTAAATATTTGAAGACTATAGCTATCAAACAAGTATTCAAATATTTACCGCTAGAAGAAAAGAAGTTCCACTGTCGGGAAGTGTGAGATAAGGAGCTGATGATGTAGAAGAGGCGGTTGTATTTAACTGTTTCGGCAGTAAAAGTGTGGGACCGATATACCAACCTAGTAATACGCTTAAATTCACGTAGATTGGGTACCGGAGAATGTAGCTTGTTAGCGCAGTAGCAATGAAAATATTTGAAGAAAAGACAGAGAGAAGCAATAGCACGTCTGTGAGAAAGTGACTGTAGACGAGATACCAGATCATGACCTATCACATTGCATACCCGCCTCTGGATTTTGTTGAGGACCTCCAGAAGACTATTAAGATAAGAGTTAATAGTTATGTTATCAGCAGAGATTCAACATTTCCTTAGACTTTCACTTTTTAAAAAGTGTCTATTTTGCTACTTATTTCCTCAACAATTTTTGTATTCTTAAATATTTACCGTTTCTTTATATGATATTCCTAACACCAGCATCTTCGTCATTGTCTCCCAGCATCTTCGTCATTGTCTCCCTTCACGTCCATTTTATTCTTAGTATGCTCATTTTGAAAGTCATTGAAAAATAATTATATTTTATATCTGTATATATTTCTGAGAGGAAGGTATTAACAAGGTTTCACTATTTACATTATTCAGACTGTTGTCCTCAAATTTGTTGCCATATTTATCATGGAAGATTTAGGCCCATCAGTATCTGTCTATATTTCTGAGATGAGGTATTATGTACACTATTTAAATTATTGGACATATTGTCCTCAATCTTTGTCGCCATTAGAATTCATGGAGGAGAATAGGAAGCACTGGTTTCATCTCAGGTAATTAGGATTTAAAAATGCGGTGGACGCAAAAGTGGGTGATCACTGTATATTTCCCTTCTTTCTGGGCTTTATATTTACGTTTCTTTTATTTAATTTATCATTATGGACAGGCAAATCCCTCATCTAAAACTTCTTCGAAAATATTTTTATTAGAACTCATGGAGTGAGAATAGGAAGCATTTGGTAATTAGGATTTCCACGAAAAATGCGGTGGACGCAAAGTGGGTGATCACTGTATATTCCCTTCTTTCTGGGGCTTTATATTTACGTTTCCTTCTTTAATTTATCATTAATGGACATTTACAAATCCTCATCTAAAACTTGTTCGAAAATATTTTTCATTAGAATTCATGGAGTGAGAATAAGGAAGCTGGTTTCATCTCAGGTAATTAGGATTTCCACGAAAAATGCGGTGGACGCAAAGTGGGTGATCACTGTTTATTTCCCTTCTTTCTGGGCTTTATATTTACGTTTCCCTTCTTTAATTTATCATTATGGACAGGCAAATCCCTCATCTAAAACTTGTTCGAATATATTTTTTATTAGAATCCATGGAGTGAGCCTAGGAAGAACGGCTTTCATCTTGGGTAATTAGGATTGCCGCGAAAAATGCGGTGGACGCAAAGTGGGTGATCACTGTATATTCCCCTTCTTTCTGGGCTTTATATTTACGTTTCCATTCTCTAATTTATCATTATGGACAGGCAAATCCCTCATCTAAAACTTGTTCGAAAATATATTTCATTAGAATTCATGGAGTGAGACTAGTAAGCACTGTATTCATCTCAGGTAATTAGGATTACTACGAAAAATGCGGTGGACGCAAAGTGGGTGATCACTGTATATTCCCTTTCTCTCTAGGCTTTATATTTACGTTTCCCTTCTTTAATTTATCATTATGGACAGGCAAATCCCTCATCTAAAACTTGTTCGAAAATATTTTTTTTTAGAATTCATGGAGTGAGTCTAGTAAGCACTGGTTTCATCTCAGGTAATTAGGATTTCCACGAAAAATGCGGTGGACGCAAAGTGGGTGATCACTGTATATTCCCCTTCTTTCTGGGCTTTATATTTACGTTTCCCTTCTTTAATTTATCATTATGGACAGGCAAATCCCTCATCTAAAACTTGTTCGAAAATATTTTTCATTAGAATTCATGGAGTGAGACTAGTAAGCACTGGTTTCATCTCAGGTAATTAGGATTTCCACGAAAAATGCGGTGGACGCAAAGTGGGTGATCACTGTTTATTTCCCTTCTTTCTGGGCTTTATATTTACGTTTCCTTTCTTTTAATATAATGGACAGGCAAATCCCTCATCTAAAACTCGTTCGAAAATATTTTTTCATTAGAATTCATGGAGTGAGAAGCACTAGGTAAAAATGCACTGGTTCCATGTCAGGTAATTAGGATTTCCCCGAAAAATGCGGTGGACGCAAAGTGGGTGATCACTGTTTATTTCCCTTCTTTCTGGGCTTTATATTTACGTTTCCCTTCTTTAATTTATCATAATGGACAGGCAAATCCCTCATCTAAAACTCGTCGAAAATATTTTTCATTAGAATTCATGGAGTGAGAATAGTAAGCACTGGTTTCATCTCAGGTAATTAGGATTTCCCGAAAAAAAATGCGGTGGACGCAAAGTGGGTGATCACTGTATATTTCCCTTCTTTCTGAGCTTTACATTTACGTTTCCTTTCTTAAATTTATCATTATGGACAGGCAAATCCCTCATCTAAAATTCGTTCGAAAATATTTTTTATTAGAATTCATGGAGTGAGTCTAGTAAGCACTGGTTTCATCTCAGGTAATTAGGATTTCCACGAAAAATGCGGTGGATGCAAAGTGGGCGAAAACTGTTTATTTCCCTTCGTTCTGGGCTTCATATTTACGTTCGCCTTCTTTAATTTATCATTAAGTATAGGCAAATCCCTCATCTAAAACTTGTTAAAAAATATTTTTCATTAGAATTCATGGAGTGATTCTAGTAAGCACTGGTTTCATCTCAGGTAATTAGGATTTCCACGAAAAATGCGGTGGACGCAAAGTGGGTGATCACTGTTTATTTCCCTTCTTTCTTGGCTTTATATTTACGTTTCCTTTCTTGCATTTAATATAATGGACAGGCATATCCCTCATCTAAAACTCGTTCGAAAATGTTTCATTAGAATTCATGGAATGACATTAGTAAGCACTGGTTTCATCTCAGGTAATTAGGATTTCCACGAAAAATGCGGTGGACGCAAAGTGGGTGATCACTGTTTATTTCCCTTCTTTCTTGGCTTTATATTTACGTTTCCTTCTTTCATTTATCATTAAGTATAGGCAAATCCCTCATCTAAAACTTGTTCGAAAATATTTTTTCATAGAATTCATGGAGTGAGAATAGTAAGCACTGGTTTCATCTCAGGTAATTAGGATTTCCCGAAAAATGCGGTGGACGCAAAGTGGGTGATCACTGTATATTTCCCTTCTTTCTGAGCTTTACATTTACGTTTCCTTTCTTTAATTTATCATAATGGACAGGCAAATCCCTCATCTAAAATTCGTTCGAAAATATTTTTTATTAGAATTCATGGAGTGAGACTAGTAAGCACTGGTTTCATCTCAGGTAATTAGGATTTCCACGAAAAATGCGGTGGACGCAAAGTGGGTGATCACTGTATATTTCCCTTCTTTCTGGGCTTTATATTTACGTTTCCCTTCTTTAATTTATCATTATGGACAGGCAAATCCCTCATCTAAAACTTGTTCGAAAATATATTTCATTAGAATTCATGGAGTGAGAAATAGTAAGCACTGGTTTCATCTCAGGTAATTAGGATTTCCACGAAAAATGCGGTGGACGCAAAGTGGGTGATCACTGTATATTTCCCTTCTTTCTGGGCTTTATATTTACGTTTCCTTTCTTTAATTTATCATTATGGACAGGCAAATCCCTCATCTAAAACTCGTTCGAAAATATTTTTTCATTAGAATTCATGGAGTGAGGAATAGTAAGCACTGGTTTCATCTCAGGTAATTAGGATTTCCCCTGAAAAATGCGGTGGACGCAAAGTGGGTGAAAATGCGGTGGACGCAAAGTGGGTGATCACTGTATATTTCCCTTCTTTCTGGGCTTTATATTTACGTTTCCCTTTATTAATTTATCATTATGGACAGGCAAATCCCTCATTTAAACACGTTCAAAAATATTTTTAATTAGAATTCATGAAGTGAGACTAGTAACCACTGGTTTCATCTCATGTAATAAGGATATCCAGGAAAAATGAAGAGGACGCAAAGTGGGTGATCACTGTGTATTTCCCTTTTTTCTGGGCTTTACATTTACGTTTCCCTTCTTTAATTTATCATTATGGACAGGCAAATCCCTCATCTAAAACTTGTTCGAAAATATTTTTCATTAGAATTCATGGAGTGAGAATAGTAAGCAAGCACTGGTTTCATCTCAGGTAATTAGGATTTCCACGAAAAAAATGCGGTGGACGCAAAGTGGGTGATCACTGTATATTTTTCCCTTCTTTCTGGGCTTTATATTTACGTTTCCTTCTTTAATTTATCATAATGGACAGGCAAATCCCTCATCTAAAACTCGTTCGAAAATATTTTTTCATTAGAATTCATGGAGTGAGACTAGTAAGCACTGGTTTTCATCTCAGGTAATTAGGATTTCCCCGAAAAAATGCGGTGGACGCAAAGTGGGTGATCACTGTATATTTCCCTTCTTTCTGGGCTTTATATTTACGTTTCCTTCTTTTAATTTATCATAATGGACAGGCAAATCCCTCATCTAAAACTCGTTCGAAAATATTTTTCATTAGAATTCATGGAGTGAGAATAGTAAGCACTGGTTTCATCTCAGGTAATTAGGATTTCCCCGAAAAAATGCGGTGGACGCAAAGTGGGTGATCACTGTTTATTTCCCTTCTTTCTTTCTTTATATTTACGTTTCTTTATTTAATTTATCATTATGGACAGGCAAATCCTCATCTAAAACTCTTTCGAAAATTTTTTTATTAGAATTCATGGACAGGCAAATCCCTCATCTAAAAAAATGCGGTTCGAAAATATTTTTATTTCCCTTCTTTCTGGGCTTTATTTTACGAATTTATCATAATGGACAGGCAAAATCCCATACTAAAAACTCGTTCGAAAATATTTTTCATTAGAATTCAGGGATTAGGAAGCACTTCCATCTCAGGTAAAAATTCCCCGAAAATGCGGTGGACGCAAAGTGGGTGATCACTGTTTATTTCCCTTCTTTCTGGGCATTATATTTACGTTTCCTTCTTTAATTTATCATAATGGACAGACAAATCGCTCATCTACAACTCGTTCGAAAATATTTTTCATTAGAATTATTGGAGTGAGCCTAGTAAGCACTGGTTTCATCTCAGGTAATTAGGATTTCCCCTAAAAATGCGGTGGACGCAAAGTGGGTGATCACTGTTTATTTCCCTTCTTTCTGGGCTTTATATTTACGTTTCCTTTCTTTAATTTATCATTAATGGACAGGCAAATCCCTCATCTAAAACTCGTTCGAAAATATTTTTTCATTAGAATTCATGGAGTGAGAATAGTAAGCACTGGTTCCATCTCAGGTAATTAGGATTTCCCCGAAAAATGCGGTGGACGCAAAGTGGGTGATCACTGTTTATTTCCCTTCCCTTTCTTTCTGGGCTTTATATTTACGTTTCCTTTCTTTAATTTATCATTAATGGACAGGCAAATCCCTCATCTAAAACTCGTTCGAAAATATTTTTCATTTAGAATTCATGGAGTGAGAATAGTAAGCACTGGTTTCCATCTCAGGTAATTAGGATTTCCCCGAAAAATGTGGTGGACGCAAAGTGGGTGATCACTGTTTATTTCCCTTCTTTCTGGGCTTTATATTTACGTTTCCTTCTCTTTAATTTATCATAATGGACAGGCAAATCCCTCATCTAAAACTCGTTCGAAAATATTTTTCATTAGAATTCATGGAGTTCACTCTAGTAAGCACTGGTTCCATCTCAGGTAATTAGGATTTCCCCGAAAAATGCGGTGGACGCAAAGTGGGTGATCACTGTTTATTTCCCTTCTTTCTGGGCTTTATATTTACGTTTCCCTTCTTTAATTTATCATAATGGACAGGCAAATCCCTCATCTAAAACTCGTTCGAAAATATTTTTTCATTAGAATTCATGGAGTGACTCTAGTAAGCACTGGTTTCATCTCAGGTAATTAGGATTTCCCCGAAAAATGCGGTGGACGCAAAGTGGGTGATCACTGTTTATTTCCCTTCTTTCTGGGCTTTATATTTACGTTTCCCTTCTTTAATTTATCATAATGGACAGGCAAATCCCTCATCTAAAACTCGTTCGAAAATATTTTTCATTAGAATTCATGGAGTGACTCTAGTAAGCACTGGTTTCATCTCAGGTAATTAGGATTTCCCCGAAAAATGCGGTGGACGCAAAGTGGGTGATCACTGTTTATTTCCCTTCTTTAATTTATCATAATGGACAGGCAAATCCCTCATCTAAATCTTGTTCGAAAATATTTTTCATTAGAATTCATGGAGTGAGACTAGTAAGCACTGGTTTCATCTCAGGTAATTAGGATTTCCACGAAAAATGCGGTGGACGCAAAGTGGGTGATCACTGTATATTTCCCTTCTTTCTGGGCTTTATATTTACGTTTCCCTTCTTTAATTTATCATTATGGACAGGCAAATCCCTCATCTAAAAAATGCTCGTTCGAAAATATTTTTTCATTAGAATTCATGGAGTGAAAATAGTAAGCACTGGTTTCATCTCTCAGGTAATTGGTATTTCCGCGATAAATGCGGTGGAGCGAAAGTGGGTGATCACTGCTTATTTCCCTTATTTCTGGGCTTTATATTTTCGTTTCCCTTCTTATATTTATCATTATGAACAGGCAAATCCCTCATCTAAAACTTCCTCGAAAATATTTTTATTAGAATTCTTGGAGTGACTCTAGTAAGCACTGGTTTCCATCTCAGGTAATTAGGATTTCCCCGAAAAAATGCGGTGGACGCAAAGTGGGTGATCACTGTTTATTTCCCTTCTTTCTGGGCTTTATATTTACGTTTCCTTCTTTTTTATCATAATGGACAGGAGTTAATCCCTCATCTAAAACTTCCTCGAAAATATTTTTTCATTAGAATTCATGGAGTGAGAATAGTAAGCACTGGTTTCATCTCAGGTAATTAGGATTTCCCCGAAAAATGCGGTGGACGCAAAGTGGGTGATCACTGTGATCACTGTTTATTTCCCTTTTCTTTCTGGGCTTTATATTTACGTTTCCCTTCTTCTTTAATTTATCATTATGGACAGGCAAATCCCTCATCTAAAACTTCGTTCGAAAATATTTTTTTTTATTAGAATTCATGGAGTGAGAATAGTAAGCACTGGTTTCATCTCGGGTAATTAGGATTTCCCCTAAAAATGCGGTGGACGCAAAGTGGGTGATCGCTGTTTATTTCCCATCTTTCTGGGCTTTATATTTACGTTTCCTTTTTAATTTATCATTATGGACAGGCAAATCCCTCATCTAAAACTTCCTCGAAAATATTTTTTCATTAGAATTCATGGTGTGAGACTAGTAAGCACTGATTTCATCTCAGGTAATTAGGATTTCCACGAAAAATGCGTTGGACGCAAAGTGGGTGATCACTGTTTATTTCTCTTCGTTCTGGGATTTATATTTACCTTTCCCTTCTTTAATTTATCATAATGACAGGCAAATCCCTCATCTAAAACTTTGGAGAAAATCGAAAATATTTTTTTCATTAGAATTCATGGAGCTTTATATTTAATAGTAAGCACAACTCGCGAGTTTCATCTCAGGTAATTAGGATTTCCAGACGAAAAATGCGGTGGACGCAAAGTGGGTGATCACTGTATATTTCCCTTCTTTCTTTCTGGCTTTATATTTACGTTTATCCTTGAGTCTAAGCATCATACATAAAATAGGGATTTATTTTTAATCACCCTGTAGAAATGTTAATATATATCAGATTATTCTTATACTAATTAATTCCGTGTTTTTTTATATTATAAAATATACTCTAGCTTAAATATTCGCTTCAAACGTTAATAAAACTTAATAATCTCTAATCTTTCGTTTTTTGATATTTCCATTTTCGTCCGAGAGCGCCACATCGGATAAATCAATTCAACATAAAAAAGAAAAAAAAAAAAATTATCTGATAAAAACAAATGAATTCCAAACAGATCTTGGAATATATACACAAGATTCATTTCTTGGTTAACTTTATTTCACTATCTTGGTTAGGAATCGCAAGCTTTCTCCTTTAACCAACACTAAAGAAAAAAGTCCCAGTCTGTTAAATCAGGTCTCCTGGCTGGTCACTCATATATAAAATAGGAAGTTACTTTTCAATAGCTCTGTATATTCCATCACGGAAATGACATTACGCATTCAACACACTCGAACGTTACTCTACAACAAGCAAACACTTTGCATGTGATAACAAGCGCGTCTTACACGATAAAATAGATGCTCGCATGAATATGTATTCGGGCGTTTCTCAACAACCAAGAGACACAAGAAAGGGATAATTGAAAACAGAACACACAGACACATGCATAAAGAATAAACATCTATCTATTAAGTCACAGAGGTTCAAAAATATCCACGCGCACACATGCGTTGAGCGTTCCATACGGCTATATACTTACGACAAACTGCTCTCAGGTAAGATGCGGCAAATCTTGAAGCACAGGGCGAGAGAAATAGGTATTTCAATGGCGGGGGAAGTTACTAAGTAACTGAAAGAACTTGAAGGAAAAAAAATAAAAAGAGTGCTGGATTTCTTTATGTTATTCATCCACTAATATAGCAGTAAATTCTGGACAATCTCCATACGGACAAAGAGAAAAAAAGGTGGCAGTAAAAATGCAGATATACAGAAGGATACTGAGAATTCTGTGTAAGCAGCGAGTACATCTGTCTTTCTTTACAGCAGCGAATATAGGACGTTTTCCTTAAAGATGAAGAAGAGACTCGAGGCGACGGAGATGTGTTTCTACAGAAGGATGCTTAGGATCCGAGCGTGTGAGCAACCATGTGATCTTATATATATAATAAAAATGCTTAAACACTAATATTCCATGCTCATAATTTATTCCATTGGAATCGTAAATACGATCCAATTCATCAGACCTACAAATTCAAAAAAAAAAAAAACAGAAAAAACAACTCCGGAAATAAAAATAGAATTTAGAGAGAGTGTAAGTATGAGAGTGTGGGATGAATGTTATAGCTAAAGAGAGGGTAACAGACGAGAGAAGGGGAGATGGGAGATTAAACCTTAACAGAGAGATATATATTAGGATATATATATATATATATATATATATATATATATATATATATATATATATATATATATATATATATATATATATATATATATATATATATATATATATATATGTAATAGTAATGTATAAATGAATGGCGTAATGAGGATCAGGGACCTTAACAAAGTAGAAAAAACTGCTTAGGCGCAAAAGTGATATAAATTATGTCTATTGATTACATTGATTATTATTGATTATTATTGGTTTTATTCATATTTTTGTCCGTCCTAGGTAAGACGATAAACTACATCGGCGTCCCGGGTAAGACGATAAACTACATCCGACAGCAAGGCCTCTGATTAAGAGTTTTTGAGGAACGTGGAAACACCTCTTAATTAATGGTGTATACAAGTCCACCCTGACCCGGGGTAGTAGCACCTGTTATAGTTCCAACTATGGCAAAAAGTGTAAAACGAAATCAAATTAGTGATTAACGTGAAAATAATTAGTGATAGAGGAAACGATTTATACAACACACGCACACACACACACACACACACACATACATACACATATATATATATATATATATCTATATATAGTGTGTTAAAAAAGTCAATATGCAGTTACTTACAATAACAATTAAGACAAAACACTTAAGAAGCAGTCCAGAAATTTGTTATTGGTCAATAACAATAAAATGCTATGGGAAACAATGGTAAGTTAATTACCGATACTGTTCGAATGGCAAACCACCTGCTTCAATGCTTTGCTTTTTATTATAAGTAACTGTACATTGACTTTTATTGCCTATATATATATATATATATATATATATATATATATATATATATATATATATATATATATATATATATAATAAGAATAATAAGACAATGGTGCTGTAATATATCTGCTATGAAATATATATTAATAAATATAGATATTATGCCATTACATTAGCACAACTCTGAATGTGAGAATCGTGTTAGGGTAAGGATAATATATTTATTTGTTAATATATATATATATATATATATATATATATATATATATATATATATATATATATGTGTATGTGCATGACAGAAATTACTAGGAGGATTTGAAATAATTATAATTAAGTATTTCATCGAGTCTAGAAGAAAGCAATGGAGAGCCAGAGAAGGATTGTCATTGAAAATAAATTTAAAACAATGCTCTGAGACAGACACTTAAAGGCTGATGATAGTCGTACACAGGACGGCTTGAAATCTCTAAGTTGAGGTAATTTTTGTTTTTTGCTGCACTATATATATATGTATATATATTGGTGTATACGGAATAAATTCCAATAACCAACAAATACTATTCTTAAAAGAGCGCTCTATACAAATAGAGCATATATAATCAAGTAGAGCAATTATAATTTATTTATTCGAAAATTATAACATAAACATGTTATAAAATCACTACAAAAATAGCCATTTTGTTTCAACACTTCTGGTGTCTTATCAAGTGATGGTGTTGAATGTATAATAAAGCTTTATTCTACATTCAATACCATCACTTGATAAGATACCAGAAGTGTTGAAACAAAATTGCTGTTTTTGTAGTGATTTTATAAAATATTTATCTTATATTTTTAGATATATATATATAAACACGATCAACTAAAGAAATCCTCCACTGATTCAATAAATTCCCACAGAGAACGAAACGCTTCGGCTAAGTATAGTTTTTCTTCATTTTAGTCATCTACAGTGTGCGATGAATAAATTGTCACCTAAATTACTTAAAAAAGGAAAATAGTACTGACATCTAATTTTAACAGAAACATTTAACAATATTGCACAAAAAAATCTTACACGAGATGTAATCCTTAAAATCGCCATTGACTTCAACCGCTGCCTCCAGACGACTTAGGAATTCTATGCAACTCTTCAGGACGGTCCTCTTGTTTAATTTGTCAAATGCGGGCATAATTGTTGCTTTTGGTGTTACAAGGAATTTTGTTGCTCTCTCGTACAACTGCGCCCCAGACATGAGAATTCAATGGCTTGCAGTAGTGGGCGTTAAGTGGCCAGATATAAGGAGTTTTGTGGTCACCGAAATAGTCTGACAGACATGATTGGTTTCTCTTGTTTGTGTGGTATGGTGCAGAGTCCTATTGCCAGATGAAGGGTCTACTAGCAGCAAACCTCTTGATCCAGGGTAGCACTAATTTATCAAGGCTCTTGTAGTCCTTCCTGTTAATCATATGGTGACAATTTACCCATCGCACAATCTATTTCTCGCTCTCTATTCCTCTCTCTCTCTCTCTCTCTATATATATATATATATATATATATATATATATAACACTGCAACATTTGTACATATGTATTTATCTAATATCTAGTAGTAATCATTGGAAATTGACACTTCACAGTCAACATCGTTAGAGAATGAATGAGACAAATTTAACGCAAAATATCAATTGCTCTTAAACACAATGAGGAAAAAATTCTAGCAATAATGGATTTTTAATTATATAACACAGTAATGAGGTGTCAACGGTGATTAAATAAGCTCTTAATGAAAGCAAATTTGTTACTTTCAAAAAACAGAAACCGATAATTCGTTCAATTTGCCTTGTTTAGCACGCAATTCTTATTCAACTATTTCTATAAAAATCTGCTTCGCTCAATTGTTTTATGAAGTACTTGAAATTAGATATCCGCTGTAAAACGCGACCTTCGATGTTATCATTTATTTTTTTCTGTTAGAAAAATTCGAAAACAAGGTTCTTTCTTTTTGCCATTACATAGAAACAAAGAGAAAATGATTTATTCATGATTACTTTTCATTTGCCATTTCTTTCATTTTAAGTCTCCTGCTTTTGTTTTTATTTCCGATCGTACATTAACGATCTGAATGGTTCGAGGAAAAGCAACATAACGCAAAGAAAGGAAAAATCGAAATTTAATAATAGTAGAAATATTTCATCCATGAAATTAAACCTTAAATTATCGTATTCTAATCGGGTGAAATATGATTGAACGATTGATTTATTTGTCTAATGGCTCATAGATAATTTGTGAGTCATTTTAACCTGAAACATCTCCTTGAATTCTATAGGACTAATTATTTTCCGAATGAATAATGCATTAAGGATATCGAGGATAAATATGAACAGAAAAAATTTGTGAATTAAAATCCAACAAACACGATATGTGTCTGTCCACATATATATATATATATATATGTATATATTCTATCACTGATATTGAGCACTTTAACCCATAATTATAGCATGCCTTATAATTGTATTTTATCATTCATGCATGCATATATATATATATATATATATATATATATATATATATATATATAATTGAACTCAAAAATAACCTATCTGTATGGCCATTTCACCGTGCAAGAGGCGTATTAGCGCCAAAGGCTCTTGCGTGGCGAAAATGCCATCCAGAAGGGGTATTTTTGAGTTTCATTTATATGTTTGTTTTTTTTTATATATAGGCTCATTAATAAAATCGTAGAGCGTTTTATATTATTAGGTTTCACTCGAATTACTTACCCATGGATTTTACCTCTCTCTTCCTCTCTCTCTCTCTCTCTCTCTCTCTCTCTCTCTCCTTATATATATATATATATATATAAGTTACGAAGAACTTGGTAAACCGAATGGGTAATTCCAAGGAGGATGAAATCCTGAGAGCTCAATGTGTTACCTGATGATCCAGAGTCCTTTAAAAAGGATTTTGGTGAAATAAATTATTGTAATGGTACCTTAAAAAGTGGTCTGTTTTCATTATATATATATATATATATATATATATATATATATATATATATATATAGTCCTGAAGGCCTAAACGCATGACAGTTAAACATTTTTAACTTCATGCAATTCATCTAATACGGTTCTTGATATTAAAAAATACATCATTATTTCTCTCTCTCACACATACAAACACGCGAGCACACACACACACACACACACACACATATATTCCTTCTTTATATATATATATATATATATATATATATATATATATATATAGATCAAACAAAAAATCTTATATCGTTTCTGGCCGTCGAATCTGATAGGTAATTTATGTCCTCTCTTATCCGCAAAAATCTCATTGCCTTTTTTGCCTTACATTCTGACTTTCACAGTTATGTCTTTCCTTCTGACCCGAAGTAGCCGACACCTACATACGTCAGCGAAACGCGTCATTTATAGTTTTTACACCTTATCTGTTAATCTCCATATGTTAATAAAAGTAATGACTAGAGGAATATCGTTTGTGCCCAAAATTTTCTTTTGCCACATTCAAGCTACGCTTAAAAAATCATCATAACTGAAAGGTCTTTTATGCTAAATCGTTTCGTTCCGTAATTAGCTTCGTCAAGGTAAGTCGAGTAATAGAAAACTCTGCTTATACCGACAACTAACGTCAAGAAAATTACGTTAATCCATTCTCTCTGTTAGTTCTATTTATAAATACATCTTATAATCTCTACACTAGCCTTAATAATGTCTTACAGGGAACGAAGTCGTTCTAGTTGATTTTCTAAAGTAGTTTAGAGGTGGCACATGTCCGAATGTCTGGTGTACTCACTGAGGTTCGAACCTGCTTCTCAGTCGTGATTATTCTAACGAGACAAGATTCTTAAACACTACATCAAGTCGAAGTACCATCGGGAATTCTAGTTCTGTTTTCTTTTTTTAAGAATGTTGTTACAGATGCATTTTATCTATAGATGAATTTTTCTGCGTTTACCAGCCTTGGGACGCATATAGATTCTGAGAAAGACAACGTTGTATTCAAAACCACCGAGAAGACATTGGATATCGCTTTTCTTCTTAAGAAGCCACAGTAACTTATAGATAATAACGAAAAAGGATTTTAGGAAAGCCATGTTGATTTACAGTTGTAAATATGGCTTCCATTGATTGTTCCGAAAGGGAAAGAATATTTAATATGAAAGAGTATAGAATTTAAAAAAAAAAATAGCAGTAACAATCAAGAAGATTTGAACATAGTTATAAAATACAAAAAGTAAAACGAAGCTCAGAAACAAGTCATAAATGCATCAGATATTGTCATTTTTATAGCTGTTTTGTGACTTATACTAGATGGCAAAAGAGAGCTGCTCGAGATTAATAGAGATTTGCATGAGGAAATTGTTCTCCACTTCCAGGAAACAAAATAGTCTCTGCTCATTAGAACCAATGTATCGTCATTTAATGAATTTCCTCTCAACAATAATACACACACACACACACACACACACACACACACACACACACACCACACTTCGTGCCAAATTATTATCGAGATAACTTTTTTCTAATATTTCAAAAACCGTCCAATCAATTCCCAGAAAATTTTTACATAATGTTGGCAACACTGACCTACGCAACCACTGAAATTTTCGTACTGATCTGCGCAATGTAAACAAACTGGCGCCATATTTGTTATCAGCACGGTGATTTGAGCGTGCCAAATTATTAGAAAAGTGTAAGAATTTACTGAAAAGATGGGCCGTAAAAGCAGTTTAAGTGATGCTGAAAAGAAAACTATTACCTCAGAACTCTCAAAAGGTAAATCTAGCCTAGAAATTTTTAAAATGATAGGGAAGTGTCATCAAACAGTGAAAAAGTTCACCGCCGACCCTAGAGAAGTACGCAAAGGGCAGATAAAGGCAAGCCGAGGGTTATTTCACGTCGTCTTATGTCACGACTTAAACGAGAGGCCACGAAGAACCCTGGACTTATCAGTCAAGAGCTTTTCAGTTGCATTGGGGATCCTACTATGTCTAAAAGTACTCGGTGTCGATATCTGTGGGAAATAGCAACAACAGTCAAACATGTATCGAAGCCTACGTTGACGAGAAATCACATTCAAAATCCATTGAAATGGGCCGAGGACAATATGATGATTGACTTCATTAAAGTTTTGTTCACAGACGAAACTCGAGCAACACATGATGGGCCAGATAAATGGTGCAAATGCTGGGTAATGAACGGACAGAATCGCCATCAGCATTTAAGACACCAACAAGGCGGTGGGGGCATAATGATTTGGGGTGTTACTATTGGAAGAACATTAGTGGGCCCATGGAGAGTACCAGATGGCGTCAAAATGACTGCTGATGCATATATAGCGTTTATGAAGGAGCATCTTGGACCTTGGATGAAAAGGCAAAGAATTGCGTTCAAAAGGGCCATTGTTTTTATGCAAGAAAATGCTCCCTCACATGCTGCTCACAAGACTACTGAATATTTGAAACAGTTAGGCTTCGATGGACCTCGAAAAATGAAGTGGCCAGCAAATTCTCCGGATTCGAACCCAAGTGAAATCCTTTGGAGCATCATGAAGCGAAGACTGTACGCCCCAACGGATGACAATTCAGGAGCAACGCTGAGTTGTGGGAAGCAATTCTTGACATATCTCGCGGCATTACAGCAGATGACATCATACAATTAACAATTTCTATGGATCGTCGACTTCTTCAAGTAATTTCAAAACAGGGAAAGCACATTCCCTATTAATTTGTTTAAAACTGTGCCTTTGTGTGTATCTGTTATTATTTGTTTGATTATCTTATTTATTAGCTTCTTTTGATCATAAACATTCACGTGCAACATTAATAAACCTTTTGTTTGCTCAATTCTGGGAATTTTACTAAACCTTTATAATAATTTGGCACGCTCAAATCACCGTGCTAATAACAAATATGGCGCCAGTTTGTTTACATTGGCACGCAGTGTATATATTTATTATAATTTTTCATATAGACAAAAACAGTTTACTCACTACACAGATGCAACTTCGTTTCAGTGCATTTCAGTTACACCTCGACTGATGAGAGCCAAAATGTTTCGCTTCTTTGCAGTGAGTAATCTGTTTTTGACTATGAGAAACAATTATAATAAATAATTATCGCTCTACTATCGGTATGCAGCCCTCTTTTGAATTAATGCTGTGAACGTTAGAATTTATATATTATTTTCGTTCTCATTCCATCAGTTATATATATATATATATATATATATATATATATGTATGTATGTATAGGCAGATAGGCAGTATAGGGTGTGCTCGGTAGTAAGCATTCTGCACTACAAAATTGCTTTTAAGTTCAGGATTACAGGTCAGAGGACAATTCTCATATGTCACGCGAAATTGCAAGTCATGAAAAAAAATCGTAAATCTTGGTTCAGGAAAGTCAGACGTCATTCCTCGACCAGTAAGTCATTTTTTTAGCCTCGGTCATTTCACTTTTATGTACAATCAGCCTCAAAAATATATTTTCATTCTTTCTTTTTTCTTTCTTTCTTTCTTTCTTTCTTTCTTTCTTTCTTTCTTGTTCTTCTCCCTTAAATATTCTTTGTATATTCTGTCTTTCTTTGTTACGTAATTTCTTTCTTCTTCTCCCTTAAATATTTCTTTCTTTCTTTCTTTTTTTCTTTCTTTCTTTTGAGCTAAATTTAGAACATGTCTTTCTTCATTTCTTTTTTGATCTGATCCATTATTTCTTTAATTTTTAGTCTTCTTGAAATTTTTTTACGTTTTTTCTTTTGTTCCCGACAGTCATTCATTTATTTATACATACATCATTTTCTTTTTGTTAACCTTTATCTTTCTTTCTTTCTTTCTTTCTTTCTTTCTTTCTTTCTTTCTTTCGTTCTTTCTTTCTTTCTTTATCTATCTCTCGATATATCTAGCTAGCTAGCTCGCTAGCTATATTGTTAATGTTTTTTTATCTTTCTTCGTTCTTTCCTTCTTTTATGTTTTAGTTCTCCGTTTCTTTTTATCTTTCCCTATTTATTTATTCATTCTTTCTTTCCTCTCTTGATTTCCATCTTGATTTCCATCTTTCAGATCTGTAACTTTTCATTGTTTCGGACATCGTCCTTTTTTATTCTTTGTTTCTTTTCTTCCAATTTCATTTATTGATTTATCTACCTATTTATTTTTTGGATCAGTCTATATTTCAGAGATGAGGTATTATATACATTATTTACATTATTGGGACTAATATCCTCATCTTGGTCGCCATAATTATTACAACATTTCGGCCTTTGTACGCTCCGGTTTTTTTCAGGTTGTTGGAATGTCGATCAGAACCGTTTATTTCGCTCACTGGGGTAGACTGTTCTAGTTCCACGTGCCATGTCTAATGGATGTCAGTTATCAGTTATCTCCAGCTTAAATACCTCTCCATATATATATATATATATATATATATATATATATATATATATATATATATATATATATATATATAGAGAGAGAGAGAGAGAGAGAGAGAGCCGACAGTCTGTTTCATGCTATATGCAATCGTAGCCTGACGATTGCATATAGCATGAAACAGACTGTCGCCTCTAATGTTGACTTCTATGTTCACTTTTATATTTACACACGCTCTATCTCTGATATCGAGCACTTTATCCCATAAATATAGCAGACCTTAAGATTATATTTCTTCATATATATATATATATATATATATATATATATATATATATATATATATAAGGGATAGAATCCAGGCTGAACTCAATGTCCTGGGCAGTAAAAAAAGAATATAATATAAAAGGCTTAAACTCTAATATTCCATGCTTATAATTTATTACATTGGAATCGTAATCACGATCCAAATCATCAGACCTACAATTTCTCTCTCTCTCTCTCTCTCTCTCTCTCTCTCTCTCTATATATATATATATATATATATATATATATATATATATATATATATATATAAGATATAAGTTGTATACGGAATAAATTCCAATAACCAACAATTACTATGTTAGAAGAGTGCTCAATACATATTAGAGCAGATATAATTATTTATTGAAATATTATAACATAAATATATTACAAAAATCACTACAAAAATAGCCATTTTTGTTACAATACCACCGGTGTCTTATCAAGTGATGACTTGATAAGACAACAGATGTGTTGAAACAAAATGGCTATTTTTGTAGTGATTTTAAAACATATTTATGTTATAATTTTTTCAATAAATAATCATATATATATATGTATATGTGTGTGTGTGTGTGTGCGTGTGTTCGCGCGCGCGCGTTTGTGTGTGTGTGTGTGTGTGTGTGTGTGTGTGTGTGTGTGTGTGTGTGTGTGAAGAAAGATGGGAAATGAATAAAGTTATAAGTAAAAAGAGGGAAATAAAAGTAGGGAAAAATAAAGAAATAAGTAAATAAGCAAAGGTAAAGAAAGAAAGAAAGAAATACAGAAAGAAAGAAAAAAGAAAGAAAGAAAAAAGAAAGAAAGAAGAAAGAAAGAAAGAAAGAAAGAAGGATTCAAAAGAAATGAATGGATAATAGAAAGTAAGGAAACCAAGAAAATAAAAACACACACACACACACAAAATGCGATGGATAAATTGTCGCCATATTATTTTTTTTTTTTTAATTTCGCGCATGCGCATTGTTTGATTTTGATTTTGTCGACTGCACATTATAGTCGAGACAGTTGGGGCAGCGTCTATCACAAAAAGCTCGCCATGAATGAATTCATTTCAACAGAAATTTGGAAGCTCCAATACGATGACTTCAGTTTACTTGAGTGTCAATCTGAGGACAGTGCTGACTATTCAGAAAGAGTTGGATGAATCTAATGGTGATTACGAATTTACGGTAGCTCAGAAAACTCACTCTCATTGTTCTAATATGAAAAGAACTCCCGGATTTCTTAATGAGAGCCTCAGACTGAACACAGAAGCCTACATTAAATACTTTGAGGAGAGCATGCTACCCTGGGTCAAGAGGTTGGCTGTTGGCAGACCCTATTTCTGGTTACAGGACTCTGCAACATGCTACGCAACCAGGAGAACCAAGGCTTTTAGACAATTTTTGCGACCACAACCCCCACTTACATCTGGCCACCTAAAACCTAGATTGCAACCCCCTTGATTATCCTGTGTGGGGTGCAGTTGAGCAGTAGACCAAAAATCGTCGTATAACACCAAATATTAACTGATGGCAATCATTAACGAAATTAACCAATGACACTGTCCAAAAAGAGTTGCAGGAGATTCCGAGGTCGTCTGGAGGCCACAGTTGAAGCCAACGTCGGTTTTATTGAATAGACATACGCTTTACAATTTCAAGATATTTTTTGTAATTGTGATATATATATATATATATATATATATATATATATATATATATATATATATATATATAAAAAAAATGAGATATCTGTGTTATTCTCATTTTGGCATAATTTAAACGACAATTTATCCATCGAAACCAGGATATTCCAAATATATCATATATACTGATATCATAGAGATCAATCGATATCATATATTTCGATGATATCACAGATTTGATATCATATATAACATAGACGATATTGTATATTCCAATTTCATCCAGATCAAGATAACATACTCCGGCGATATAATGTCTGTGACGTACACCAGTTTTGATAGCGAACCTCTTTGAAAGATTCACTATTCATTCTAGAATATGTTTGGTATTATCTTGACTTTACGTCATATTGCCAACTGTTCATTGCCTTCGTTATTAATGTATAGAATTCTTTAGACAGTTCCAGAATATACGGGCATTTTATTATAGACCATTCTGGTATCATCACGTAAGTCTTGTTCTTGTGCATCGATGCTGTTGCATGATTTTTTTCTGTTTGAAGTTCATTTCATGGACGCTATATAGGCAATCATACTTACCGGAATCTAAGGCCAAGGCAATGTCGTAAATCTATACAATTTGCTTTGACAAATTCTGACGCTAAGTGATACTTAAAATGCACAGTATTTTATGTTTTGGATCATTGTCTAAAAATGCTAAAGCAAACATTATAGTGGGAAAAATAGCCAGCCTAAGGATTAGATAACGAAGAAAAAATGAAGGAAATGAATGGAAAAAAAAAACTAAAAGAACTGAAAAGACAGAAAGAAAATTTATTGTAAATGAAAAAAGAAAATAAATTGAAACGAAGAAAAGAAAATGAATTGAAAAGAAACAAAGAAAATGAATCGAAAAGAATGAAAGAAAATGAATTGAATAAAATGAAAGAAAATGAAATGAATAGAATAAAAGAAAATGAATTGAAAAGAAATAAAGAAGAAAACTGAAAAGAAGGAGAGAGAATGAATTGAAAAGAAAGAAAGAAAATGAATCGAATAGAAAGAAAATGAATTGAATAGAAGGAAAGCAAATGAATTGAAAAGATTGAAAGAAAATTAAATGAAAAGAAAAAAATATAAGAACATGAATTAAAAAAAGAAAGAAAAGAAATTGAAATGATGGAAGAAATAAATTGAAAAAAAAATACATGAATTGATAAAAGAAAAGAAAATAATTTCTAAAGAAAGAAAGAACCGGAATTGAAAAGTGAGAAATAAAATGACTTGAATCAGAAAGAATGAAAATGAATATAAAAGAAGGAAAGTAAACGAATTGAAAAGAAAGAAAAAAAATTGAAGGCTGTAAGAAGGTGAATTGAAACGAAAGAAAGAAAATGAACTGAAAAGAAGGAAAGGAAGACAATTAATTGAGAAGAAAGAAAATTAATTGAAAAAGGTAAGAGAGGGAATTGAAAAGAAAAAAAGATAAATAGAAATGAAAGAAAATCAAATCAATTGAAAAGAGAGAAATTTAATGAATTAAAAAAAAGGAAAGAAAATGAATTGAAATGAAAGAAAGAAAAAAAGAATTGAAAAGAAATAAAATAAAATTGAAAAGTAGGAAAAAATGAATGGAAAAAATAATGAAAATTAATATAAAAGTGAGAAAGAAAAGGGATTAAAAAAATGAAAATAAAATGAATTGAAAAGAAGGAGAAATGCAGTGAAAATAAATAACGAAAATGAATTTAAAAGAAAGAAAAATGAATTGCTAAGAAAGAAAGAATATAAATTGAAAAGAAAGAAAGAAAGAAGAAAGAAAGAAACAAAGAAACAAACAAAAAAACAAACAAAGAAAATGAACTGAATAGAAAGAAAGAAAATGAATCGGTACGCAAAAAGAAAATTAATTGAAAAGAAAAAAGAAAATGAAAAGAAAGAGAAAGAAAAGAAAGAAAAGAAAATGAAAATAAAAAGAAAATGAATTGGTAAGAAAAGAAAAAAAGAAAGAAACAAACAAATAAATGAAAAGAAAAGAAAAAAAAAGAAAATGAACTGAAAAGAAAACAAACAAAATGAATCGGTACGAAAGAAAGAAAATTAATTGAAAAGAAAAAAAAATGAATTGAAAAAGAAAGAAAAGAAGAAAAGAAAGAAAGAAAGAAAGAAAGAAAATGAATTGAATAAAAGAGAAATGAAAAAAAGAAAGAAACAAACAAACAAACAAAGAATGAAAGAAAGAAAGAAAGAAAATGAACTGAAAAGAAAGAAAGAAAATGAATCGGTACGCAAGAAAGAAAATTAATTGAAAAGAAAAAAGAAAATGAATTGGTAAGAAAGAAAGAAAGAAAGAAAGAAAGAAAGAAAGAAAGAAAGAAAATGAATTGAATAAAAAGAGGGAAATGAATTGGTAAGAAAGAAAGAAAGAAACAAACAAACAAAGAATGAAAGAAAGAAAGAAAGAAAGAAAATGAACTGAAAAGAAAGAAAGAAAATGAATTGGTATGCAAGGAAGAAAATTAATTGAAAAGAAAGAAAGAAAATGAATTGATAACAAAGAAAGAAAGAAAGAAAGAAAAAGAAAAAGAAAATGAATTGAATAAAAAGAAAGAAAATGAATTGGTAAGAAAGTAAGAAAGAAAGAAAGAACGAAAGAAAAAGACATAATAAAAGAAAGAAAGATTAAGGAATGAAAGATTTACAAAAACAAAAGAAAGAAAGAAAGAAAGAAAGAAAGAAAGAAAGAAAGAAAGAAAGAAAGAAAATGAACTGAAAAGAAAGAAAGAAAATGAATTGGTACGCAAGAAAGAAATGAATTGGTAAGAAAGAAAGAAAGAAAGAAAGAAAGAAAGAAAATGAATTGAAAAGAAAGAAAATGAACTGAAAAGAAAGAAAGAAAGAAAGAAAAACAGAAGGATGAGTGTATAAATGAAGTGAATGACTATCCGTAAAAAAAAGAAAGCACGTAGGAAAAAAATGAATGAAGATTAATAATACAGACGTAATGGGTGAGATAGAAAAGCGTATAAGACGAGGCTAACCTCATCAGCTGGTTTGTTCGATTTCTACAACTGGTCTATCCAAGTCGAGCTGATTTTCTTAACACAATTTAGTAATGGAAGTGAGGATTATTAATGATACAGGGCAGACACTATACACTGTAGAAAGCTAATTTTCCAGAGAATATATCGCGAAAATACGTTGGAAATCTTCAGACGGCGCAAAAAGACACCATTAAGTCTTAATGAAAATGGGAAACAGTACCCAGAATCAACAAGAAACATATGGTATTCTTTGGATATTTAATGGGGAAGGAGGGGATTTCATCTTAACTCTCACATGACAAGTGAGATAGCGAATGTTAGCGAGCTACCTACTATTTAAAACCTTAGTAAAGAGTGACAATTGCTAGAGGCCACAAGGGAAAGGAAGTTTTGGAGAGCCATTATCGCTCTTGCTCTGCTTCATGTGGAAGAAGATTGCATTAAGAGAGGAAAATACAGAAGATACGAAGCTCAGGCTATCTTGGGTCAATATTTTACAGACGTTTCCTTTTCAAATTATGACTTTTCCCCTTATCAGTGGCCATTATACACCCAGCAGTTCTCTCTGTATTCAAAATCTAATTGGTATTTTTATAATGACACAATATAGTTTATGGATAATAGAAAGTATTTTGATAAGTGAATAATTTTACATACATTATTTATATTGAGATTATTATGATTCGTCTTTGTTGTTGTTATCATAACCGTTAGGCCGATGTGCCCTCCGGCCTTCCTCAGGTGTATATCGATCTGTGTAACCTACAGGAAATTCTGAAAGAACCGATTATTCAATCTGCAGGTGTCGACTCTTCTCGTTCGACTACTCACGTCTACGGATATCATCTAGTTTTTTTTTTTATTTAGTACTTAGTATTTAGCTCGATTGCTTTCACTGAGTGCAAGTAAACACTGCCCGACCCAGGGATTGAAATCGCAACTACTTTATCACTAAATTCTCAAACCAACGCTTTTATCCACTATGTCATTTACTATACTGGAGATATAGAATACTGGCTCTCGACTCACAAAGCGAGTAAGACAATTACTGATATGTCCAGCCTTTCAGTTAAACCCACTCACCCCACATAACTCTGGTTGTGTGAACGACATCGGCTCATAAAGCCAGCCATCGAACTGCATTTCTTATCACGTACGTGGCATATCAAATCATCTCCGTGTGGTGAAAGGGGACGTACGTCTTCATCACTTCTAATGTGCCTTTTCATATGCCTTGTCATATCCCGTAGATATATGCTACTAGAAACAGTTGCATCAATCTTATAGCAGGTATATCAATGGCCATTTTAAATCTTGCATCATTTTATAAAATACCACGGAACTTATTTCGTAGAATAAATAATGGTGTCATGAATTAATTCCTGTTTATCATGATCAGTAAAGATCCTGAGTGTTTTAAATGATTATTCAGACTCAAGTTACTCCCAAAGATCAAACGGAACAAGGAAATAAAATCTATCTTTAAATATATATGTTTATTTTTGTTAATAAGGATATTTATCATTTCATCCCATATCATCTCCGTTTGGTGGAAGTAGACGTTGATCATCATCACTTGCAGTGTGACCTTTCATATACCTTGTCAGTCCCGACCTAGACTTGCACAACCTAAACCATGTCGGTCATTCAAAGCATGCCAATACTAAACAGTCATAAACAATAGAATGTTGGTGTGACGGCTGGTGACTGAACAAACCCACCCTGAATACACATATCCGACTGGATTGGGCACATGGCCAGGTTGGCAACTGATGGTAGTTCAACCTCTCTCTTCAGTTCTGTATATTTTTGTGATGGATATTTTTCTCATGAAAGATCCTGACGTCGTCTGCAATACCAGCTCTGCAAGAAACCCGATCTTCGGCTAGAGTCTCCCAGTTATCCAGGCCAATATTAAACATGTATAGCGACTCTTTAAGGCAATCTTTGTAACGAAGTTTGGGATTCTGCTGCGGTCTTTTTCACATTAGAATTCTCCATACATTAGAAATTTCCATCAAGAGAAACCAGATTGCGATCAAAAGAACAAAATAATTACTCCCTATCACCAAAAATAAACATGCATTTTTTTTGATAGGGAATGTTTATCAATTCACCCCAAGCAAGGCAATGAAGCTATTAAGACGCAAGAGGTTACTGAGCTGTAGTGAATATGAGAAAAATATACTATTACTAGCTTAAAAGCGAGGAACATGGTTTGGTCTCCGGCTAATTCTTTGCATATACTCATTTTTTGGAAGCTCGCCTGGCTGTCATTGGATATGAGTTTTCATTTGCACGGGACTTTTTTTTGTTATTTTGATCGCAATCTGGTCCTCTGTTGGCGTAGATTTCTTCTTACGATGCATACTGCTTCCGTTTGCGATAGGTAACAACAAACTACGGAAGAACGCAAAATTGATCGTTGTATTTAAATATTGCATTAATACTTATGCTTACCTTTTTAAATTTCAACGATAATTCGTCTGCCGCCATTTAATTTAGAGACAAATTTATGTACGTAAGTCCTTACTTTTCGTACAAATAAAAATTTATTTCATGGGTGACATTCACTGGATTTCGTAAATAATTTTGATTATTCTCAAATTTATGTCCAAATTATGAGAATTGTTATCCTACACAAAATCACGTATAAATATCACCGAAAAAATTCACGTAGAAATATCACCGAAAACAACCGCAGTAATGAAAACTTGGGAATCCACAATTTCAGGATAGCGCGCCCGGATCCGGCCCGGAATATTTTTAGTTTGCCCATGGAGTTAGACTGATTCCAAAATGGTATGATATGTTAGGCTACGGTCTCTAGGAGTAAATATGAAAAAGTGTGACACACGTATATTCGCTTTTATTTATATAGAAGGCGAGAGAACAATAAAAGAACACGAATTAAGAAAACAGAAGAAAACCATTGACATCGCATTTACATTTTTGAAAATCAAAATTAACTGGGAAGGAAGGAACCGGAAGTGAGTTCCACAAACGGGAAGCGCGATATTAGAACGGGTTAGCATAAAATGTACGGTTACATCTAGCCATTTCAATTGTAAAGCGTTGAAAACTTGCATCCGTCTAGTATTATGGCTAAATTCATACATTGTAGGTACCATAGAAGGACGTGACATTTGTTTTGAAAAATACATAAATGTGGCACAAGGCCAAAAGAGGGATGAGGGTGACTGGTCTTCAGTCTCTCTTATCTTAAACTTAGTCATTACTGACGGAAACATATCACAATATTCCTTACACCAAAACAACATATATTTAGTATTTTTAATACAGCTACCATAATGCCTCGGAGTCTCTATGAAGTCTTAAGTAATTCCCATATGTAGAATTTTCCGGGGATGGGAGGATAAAAATAACAACTTTTAAAAATGAAATAGTGTTTATAGAAAAGGCACAATGTCACGGAAGCGAGAAAGTCATTGAAGCCGAAATGCCAGGTAAGAACCAATAACATTCTTTATTTCTCCCCGAATTTTATCAAGAATCTATCAATTTATAACAGAAGCATCGGTTCAGATGTGGTAGCAATATTTAAAGCAAGAACGAATGATAAACTTATTTCATATGTGATTTGTACCTTCTCTAACATGTCATTTTGATGTAATTCATTTGACGTAAGTCAGGTCAGATCAGTCGATACTGCAGGAGTTTAAATTATTTCCGAGATCATCATTAAAATGAATTGAAAAGAAAGAAAAATATGATTTAAAAAAATGGAAAATAATTTAAGAAGGAAAAAAATGAATGGAAAAGAAAGAAAATGAACTGAAAAAAGGAAGGGAAATGAATTGTAAAGGAAAAAAGAAAATGAAACGAAAAAAAAAGAAAAGAAAATGATTTGAAAAGAAAGAGTGAAAAACAATTGAAAATATGGAAAAAAATGTACTGAAACGAACGAAAGAAATTGAAACTAAAAATAACAAGTTTTAATAATGAAATAGTATTTATAGTGTTATGGGATCGTACCCATAATAATAAAAATGGACTATTCCATACTTAAATACTGCGGCTCAGGAGTAGGCAAGGAGTCATTAGTTCGGAGTAGTCAGTCACTCAAGTCTTGACCGGTTGTTTGGTTGAACTCTCTGCCTTCGAGCGGGGAGGAACCCGAAGGAGGCTACGCCAAAGGGCGGATTCTCTTTCGGGGAGGTAAACCGACCCTGAACCAGTTTATACGGGTTCAATGGGTATATTTTTGGCCGAGCCCACGGGCTCGGAGATCCCACGTTAAACCGGCCTTGTGCCACATAATGCCCACGTGGGGGTGTGCTAAATATAGTCATTAGTTCGAAGTCAGTCAGTAGTTCAAGTGGAGTCAGTAATTAAAGTCGAGTCAAGAGTCGAGTCAGAGGCAGTCTGAAACAGAGTCGCGTTCAGACGATTACTGCAAGATATTGGAATAGTGATACTGGTCGAGACTACATTGTTCTCTCTACTAAACCTGATTGTTCATACTAACACTTCTACTTCTCTGTATATATTCTTGTTTGTAATATATCTGTGTTATTCCATACCTGTGTTCGAGTATTGGTTCTACCTTGGACAATCACCTTGGTACAAGGAACCAGACCATAACATGTAGAAAAAGCACAGGGGAGCTACGCTACGGTGATGGGAAAGTGACTGAAGCCCAGATGCCAGGTCAGAACCAATAACATTCCTTATTTTTTCTTGGGTTTTTATCAAGAATCTTTCAATATATAGCATGAGCACTAGTCCAGACGTGGTAGCAATAATTAAAACAAGGACGAATTATAAATTTATTTCATGTCTGATTTGTATTTATTCTAACACGTCATTTTGCCTGTAATTCCCTTGAAGAAAGTCAGGTCAGGTCAGTCGATACTGAAGGAGTTTAAATTGTTTCCGAGATTATCGTTAACGTTGTTTTGAATGTCCCGTTCTACTGAATAGGAGTTAAACTTTGCGTACCAACCTCAGAGGCGCGAAACGCCATTTTGAGAATGTCTAAATTCGAAAGAATAAGTGTTAAAAGTAATGGGTGGCCACTATCCAAAGTTCTGAATACGTGGCAATTACGATTGTATGGGACTGGAGGGTATATCTACACACGGTTTGGAACGCCCAAATAGACTATAAATAAATAAATTAAACTTTTGTTTGCTTGGGATGAGGAATGCACATGTTCAACTGGGTTGCATATAATTATATGCGTTCTGTAATTTCTTGATTTGCATACCAAAATCCCAGATATCTATTGATCTGTTCGATGAATTTAAATTTCTATTTTGAAAGACACAATAATAAAAACTTAATTTAAATTTACGTGTAATAATGATGGAATTAATAATGCTGTAAACATTTTACTAGATTACTCAGGATAAACTATAGTTATATTGATTGACTTGATCTTTTTTTACGACTCATCTACCCTTTTCAAGTTATTCAAAGCAGAAACATAAGTTTGCGTTGTTAGAATCTTAGGATGATAATAATGATTTTCTGATACAAATCCTACTAATTAGACCAGAGCTTGGGGAAAAGATGTGGAACTCTACCTTTCTCAAGGTTATTTGTGTATGAGTGGATATAACTTACCCGACCGGAATTCGAACTCGGCTCTCCGATTTCTCACTCCGTGACTTTATCTATTACACCACTAGCACATCTAAGTTTACATCAGCTGGTATTCCACAGCGATTGACCTTCTACATACTGACCGGGTTCAACGTTGCTCAACTTCTGTGATCTCTCTACAAGCGTTGTTTCACCGTGATATGGTCGTGTGCCTAAATAATTATGGTTAATATTGTTCCAGTTTCCGAGTAAGAAAGTATGACAGTCACCTGGTTGCTATAAATTCCAATTCCATTGTAATATCTATTCTTTGGATAAACTGAAATTTGTGTTCCTCGGTCAAATAAACTTCAAGGAGAGACCTCGGGGACAGAAACAAGACTTTTGACTCTGATGCAGTCCAACATATGATCCGCGAATTGAAGACTTCACAATCAAGCTAGTATAGAAATTTAAAAATCGCCGGAGTGTTTTAACAGAGGAGGGTTAATGTGAGACAGAAATCCGAGCCGTTAGCCATCATAGTGCCAGCACATCAAAGCTTTGCAAGCGGATACTGAAGAGGATCAATGCTGGTATATTTTGGTGATCGTATGAGAGACAGTTTTCGCGGGGGATATGGCTTTAAGCCGGGTCATGCTTCTGGTAGTTGATGTACTTAGTATTAAGACTAAATCAGTCGAGTATAACTTCGGAGAATAATGGAGACTGTCCAGATCTGGACACCGTTTTTAAGATGTCTGAAACGTAAGAAGGCGGAAGAGAGTTCCACCAGAGAAAAAAAAACGTGTTATCATAGAACTTTCCACGTTAAAATGATGAGACCTTGCTGCCAATCTGTTACCGTCCTTAATTTCTTCAAGTCTAGGTATCAAATAGCAAAGCTTATCGGAAAAATTATCATGAGAATAAATGATAAAAAATGAAAAGGGAAGCTACATTAAGACAGTAAAAGAATGACTGAAGCCGAGATGACAGTTCAGGATCTGTAAATTTACGTATTTATAAAGAGTAACAACATTTTTATCATATCTCAGTTGCGTGTCTATCTTTGGGCAGTGTGCACTCAGGGGCCACTCCGTCATAGGACAGAGCTGCAACTGAGGAAACTTATGTGGAGAGGTGCCAACCCTGGGAATTAGCTGCCCTAGACCGCGCCCTCTAATTGCACTACAGAGAGGGATCGGTGCACGCAACGAGGCCAGGAAAACCGACGGTTGCGGGGACTCGGAAACTTTTGTTTCTATCTCGGGTATACACGCTCGGGTCCCCCACATTATATCGACCTCCTGATCGATTTTGGTGATCGTAAGAGAGACGCTGGCATAATTGTGATATGGCCTTAAGCCGGGACATGCTTCTTGTAATTGGTCAACTTGACTAAATCAGTCGAGTAGAACTTCGGAGAATAATGGAGACTGCCCAGATCTGGACACAATTTTTGAAGATGTCTGAAACGTAAGAAGACAGAAGAGAGTTCCACAAGCGTTTAATGCGAAAGAGGAAACTGTTAGCATAGAACTTTCAACAGCAAAATGATGAGACCTAACTGCCAATATAGTACGGCGCTTTCGTCATGTCTAAATATCAAATAGCATATCTTATCGGAACAATTATCATGAAAATAAATGATAGAAAATGAAAAGAGAAGCTACATTAAGACAGTAAAAGAATAACTGAATCCGAGATGATAGTTCAGGATCTGTAACTTTACGTATTTATAAAGAGTAACAACATTTTTATCATCTCTCAGTTGCGTGTCTATCTTTGGGCCGATTGCACTCAGGGGCCCCTTCATCGAAGGACAGAGTTGCAACAGAGGAAAATTATGTAGAGAGGTGCCAACCCTGGGAATTAGCTGCCCTAGATCGCGCCCTCTAATTGCACTACAGAGAGGGATCGGTGCACGCAACGAGGCCAGGAAAACCGACGGTTGCGAGGGCTTGGCAATTTTAGTTCTTAGCCCGAGTGTACGAGCTGGGGCCTCCCACATTAAACCGGCCTTGTGTCACAACCTTACCTCGTTGTGGTGTTGAGTAAATACAAATATAAAGAGGACATTTTAGAAACGAAGAAAAAGTGAGGAAAGGCTATATCACATCAGTTTTCGTATATGACTGAATTCTGAACAATTTCATCATAGATGAAAAGATAGCAAAAACAAACGAGACATGGTTTTACAGAATGAAGCTGCGAATGCCATGGACAGAATAGATGTGTAAGGAGAAATCAGGAAGAGACAGCAGTTGAAATATCTGGCGAATTAAAGTAGAATTTGGATCCATGAGAATTTTGGAGACTAATGTCCAGCCCTGGATACAATTAACTGTCCAGACAATATTTTTCATCAGGGAAAGAGCTTTGAAATGATAAACAAAATATTTTCTTTTCAGTCTTACTTGCTTGTGACCGTTCTTTTTCTTTTATACACTGTAACCTTTGTGTCTCATTAGTGGCATTATTGTTTTGCATGGGTGAATAGTTGATTAAAAAAATAATTATATGCATTCGACTTCATAAAAATTGATACGTAGCAGAGTGCTGGGAGCGTATCATAAATTCGGGAGTTGAACAATGAGCGCTTAGCGCAAGCCGCGAAAAAAAAATTGATGAATTTTGTTTCATAAATACTAAGAAACACGGATTTTTAAACGCAAGGAACTAAATCTTGGCTAACACCACTTAATTTGTCTTACTTGTCAAAGAAATATCTTTTCGAAATTTATTTTTTGAAAACAAAGAACATTTATATAATCTCTTCTGGGTACAAAATATGTTTAAGGATTTAGAAACGGAGATTTTATAAGTGTATGAAATATATATACAACTACATAGAACAAAGTGGAAGGAGAGCGAGAGTAAGTAAAAATATTCACCATCTTTAGGTGGCATGCATGTTGGAAGCTAAATGTTAGAAAAATATAACAACAGAATATGGCTAACCTGTTATAAACCCTTTTGAGGAGGCAGGGTGGAGTAATGGATAACGGCTTGGGTTGAGGAATCGGAGACCCAGTTCGAATTCCAGTTGAATCCATTCCATTCACTTACATGCTAATACCTTTGGGAAAGGCGTGAGTCCTCTTCTGGGTTCTAAAGCCTTGGATGGCAACAGGTCTAGAAGGAAAACTCTGAATTTAAACCCGCGGTGGAGCCCCTAAGGCGGATTGACGGCACTTTGTGCTTACCTTCCTGCTGGTACCAAACTGTATTGGTTTATCCTCTCTTTTGGACTCTGCTCGCAAGGCCGAGGCGGGGAACGAGACCTTCGGATAGCCCTAGTTCTCTATATATCCCGCCCAGGCTCTTACGATCTTTTTCTCATATGCCCTGTATAGATAAGTTAAATCGAACTTCTAGAGGCAGACAGTTTCGAGACGGACAGATGTCTACGACGATTATTATGAATCCTCCTTCTTCAGAGTCTATCGAGGACAAAAATGATATAAATATATGCAGAAGGATTAAATACTGTGAGGGAAATAATATCAGAGTATCAGCAGATTAAACAAAAGAAAAACAGACAGTGTATATACAGACCAACCAGCCATTTCTTCTGCATACAGAATCAATACTTAACGATGGAAAATTCATTTCGCTTGCTTTTCCTTTCACATAATTTTACATAGCTTTATATATACTTCAGAAATGTCCGTTGTAAAGCTCTAATACTAAGAAATATTATGTAACATCCATCCACATATATGGTTCTGCAAAAGGTGGGAATACCATGGACTGAACAAGTATATAACGGCAACTTTCTCTCTAACAAAGAACGTTGAAGTAACATGAAAAAAAATGTTATTTTAAATCATTTCACACTAAACATGATGGTACACAGGAGCTTACTTGAAGTGAAAGTGAAAGTGAAAGTGAAATAGACGACTGACAATAAGGAGGCTAGTGGAAATGACAAAAGATGAACGAGGTTCAAGAAAAGAGAAGAACTTAAATTTCTGAGATTGTAGTTATCAGAGAAGCAGGGAAACAGTTGGGACGGGTGATAAAATGGACTGATGGAGAAGTAGTGATTGCATTTAACTATTTCAGCAGAGAAAGGGTGGGACCCAGATGCCAATCTAGAAGCTCCGTTTAGTTCATGCATACAGTGTATCAAAGAAAAGGATCGTCAGAGCAGTTGTCATGAAAATATTTGTAGAAAAGACAGAGGAAACCACCTCATGTCGGCGGGAAAGTGACTAAAATCTAAATGCCTGTTCAGAATCGATTGCCTTACAGATCCTTATAAGATGTTGTTGATATAAATGTACATTTTTGCTCCTCTAATGGAATTATTTGTTAGTTCCAGTGCATCGTATATCAGTCGTGGGATATCGAGATTTCGTTCTGGAAATAACATATAATGGTAGTCGAGACAAATACGTGGAGTAAATCAATACGCATATGTAATCGAGAGAGTTAGACTCGTGTGAAAAAATCAATACGCATATGTAGATAAGCCTTAATCTCTGTGGCAGCTATTAATAGAAATGTCATTCGATGGCTTGGTTAAGCCTGCCTACCGTGGGGTTCCGTCGCTAACCTGATCTACTGATCAGCTTTCATGAGTTAAATTGTAATGTCAATTCCTATCTGCTGTCCTACTTATTACTCCTTTTTCTTACCGCTCATTATTGTTTCTGTTGCTAATTTTTCCACATGCAGTAACCATTTGTTGTCTTAGCGGCTTTTCTGCATTGCATGGGACGAAACCTATTAAAAAATTCACTTTTACCGTCATAGTGAGTCAGTGGCGCACAAATGGTTGCTTCGAAAACCGCTCAGGCGTTTTACTGAATACTCACATTTATGACCCTGGTATCTATGCATGGTTTTTTGGGAGTGGCTATGTGAAGTCGAACCAAATTTGGGTCTGTTTAATTTTTGTTTTAAGATGTGAATATCAATGTGAGCATATCCATTTAAGGTATTCGGTTTCCGACAGAGTGCGACTAGTTGTACGAAAAATGAGAATTAAATGAACTTCTATGCTTAGGAAAAGAAAAAAAAATTAGGTAAAGATAAGGACAACAGTCCGAACACTGTAAATAGTGTAAATAGTTAAAGTATCTCATCTCAAAAATATAGAGAGATCCTGAAGAAGGCCGGAGCGTAAAACGGCCGAAACGTCGGGAATATGACAATAACGATGAGTACGACAGCTCGAACAATGAAAATCATGTAAATAGTTACAGTACCCCATCTCAGAAATATAGACCGATCCTAGAAATTTCTTGAATAGCTAATATGGGACGAAGGCTACGTTAATTTGATAATCACAGTTCATAGAGAAGGCAAGAGGGTCAGAGGTCATTTTGTTAATGGATGTCAGAACAGGGTCAGGGAAAATTATAAGGAGACAAACATTGCTTAGTGCTAGAAAAGATGGGGCCTTGTGAAGATCCATGATCGCTCATGTCATGAAGATGCACTGCACATAAATGGTGATAGAGTGAATTAATTAAATGTAAGCCTGTGTCTCAAATGTTCTCCTGTTGTAGGGGGTCAAATAAATGGCCTATTTCCTTTGCACCCCTGATTATATTATTTTCTCCGGACAAGCCAGGACACAAATGTGTTGTAAATGACTGGTCCCTGGTGATTTCCACTTCTCGAGTAATGGCTAACGAGCTTAATCTGACTGAAGATTGTTGCCTATTAGTGAAGTCGATTCTCACTGGATTCCATATGAAAAATTTGATATTTAACAACCCTCACAAATCAACTGAACTAACTAGAATTTTCTATTCACGGCAATACAGACACATTGTATTACAGATTAGGATATTAATCGCTCTGTCGACTTCTCGCTGAGGCAGTCATTACAGACAAACCTCTACATCTACGCTTACTCATTAAACTCGGCTTTATTTTCCCTGTTCGGACTATTGTCCTCATCTTTATTGTCATATTCACGACGTTTCGGCTGTTGTACTCCACAGCTTTCTTCAGGATCGGTTTATATTTCTGACATGGGGTACTGTAACTATTTACATGATTTTCATTGTTCGGGCTGTCGTCCTCATCGTTATTGTCATATTCCCGATGTTTCGACCGTTGCACGCTCCGGCCTTCTTCAGGATCGCTCTATATTTCTGAGATGAGATACTGTAACTATTTATACTATTTACAGTGTTCGGACTGTTGTCCTTATCATTATTGTAATGTTCACGACGTTTCGGTCGTTGTACGTTCCAGCCTTCTTCAGCTGATTTATGTTGGAATTTCGAATCGAACCATTTAATTTGTCTACCGGGGTCGAGATTCCAACAGATATCAACTGAAGAAGAACGGGGCGTAAAACGCCCGTTACGTCGTGAATATATCAATAAATATGGGGGCAACAGTCTGAAAGATGTAAATTCTGTAAATGTTACAGTGCCTCATCTTTGAAATATAAACAGATTCTTAATGCCGGAACGTACAATGGACGTAACGTCGCGAATATATAAATAAAGTCGGGGACAGCACTCCGAAAGATGTAAATAGTGTAAATAGTTACACTATCTATTCTCAGAAATAGAGAAAAATCCTGAAGAAGGCCGGAGCGTACAACGGCTGAAACGTCGTTAATCTGAAAATAAACATGAGGACCACAGTCCGAACAGGAAAAATTCATAATGTCTTTCTAGTAAAACAATTCTTAGACAAAATTGTTTCTTAAATTCATTAACTGACATCTCTTTTTTAATTATTTATGGAGGCTTCTTTCTTGACATTTTCTTTGAAGGAGTATGAAATGTCAACATTTTGATTACGTTTGTGGGCTTAATCATTTATAGCTTGACTCTCAAAGGATGATGCTTGTGTTGTGAAATCTTGCAGTCAATAATTTAAACTCTTCTTATTAATAACTATATTGTCTCCTTCCTGTTCAAAGAAGACTTGGAATGTAACTAGTCGAACTGAAAATCGACAACGTTTAGTATCGTGGTTTTGTCGGAGTACCTAAAGTAAAATTTATCGCCCCAAGAACATTCATGCTGTCATGATTGCAATATTAAGGGATGAGGTTCCAAAACATCAACAGAGACAAAGTAAGAAGCTGAATTTAGGAGAAAAAGAATTCCATAGGAAAGAAATCGACATGGAATTTCCGTAACAAGTAAAACTGAATTAATTAGAATTTTCTATTCATTACAGTACACACACATTGTATTACAGATCGGTACATTATTTACTCTGTCAACTTCTCGCGATAGCAGTCATAACAGAAGAATCTTTGCAACTCTCTCTCTCTCTCTCTCTCTATATATATATATATATATATATATATATGTGAAAAGTGTATATAAATATAAATAAATATAAGTATGTATAATTATTTATATATTATATACGCAGGTACTTATTAAAAGCGCTCAATATCAGAGATAGAGCTAACATATTTGGTTGGATAGATTTGAGTTTGTGACCCTGACGATTTAGCTATCGTCCCAGGGTCACAAACTCACATCTATCGCTAAATATATATATATATATATATATATATATATATATATATATATATATATATATATATATATTACTATTATGCATACATATTTAAATCGGCTCTAGCTTGAAGGTCTCTTTCGGAGTAGTGTTCAATTTTATATGTGAAGTACCTTGTTATTAAGTATATATGGATCACTTTTTTACAGGGTAAAACATCAGAAAAGAAATTAAAAAGTCAACATTTACTTAAAGAAGTTAGTTGCGTATTCAAGGTGTAAGTTTGTTTGAAATAATATATATTGCATGAATGACCATTATTGATAAACTGATATTATGTTAACAGGAAGTTTACCGTTAAGTCTGAAATATGAAATTGCGTGACGTCAAGTTCAAATTTTTGCGCTCCCCCTGACGAGGATGAATGATTTGAATCCATTGACTTCGCTTATTAAAATGTTTAAATCGAAGTAACAATGGTGTGAGCCAGATAAGCTTGATAACAAATTACTTGGCATATTAAAAAATGCAGCGAAATTATCTTACGTCAAAAATCGTATACTGTAAAAAATGCAGCGAAATTATCTTACGTCAAAAATCCAATACTGCAAAAATTGCGGCGAAATTATCTTACGTCAAAAATCCTATACTGTAAAAAATGCAGCGAAATTATCTTACGTCAAAAATCCAATACTGCAAAAATTGCGGCGAAAATTCATGAGGCGAGTATTCATATGGGAAAAATGTTTACGGTGAATGTTCCTCGAACCGAAGATTTTAGGATTAGTGTAGGAAAATAAAGTTCAATATTTTGTGATTATATTATAATGTAAAATCTTGCTTCTTTTAGGAATTTTAGATAGACAGTAAACTAAGCAAACCTTTATCTAGCCTTGATTCATTCTTGTAAGTGTTAGATTAGAGAGATGATTTGAATATTGCTGCCATATATGGATGGACCTGCACAATCCCCACTTTCCCAACTTGTTTGTTTACGAAATGTCTTCTGCTGTCTCGTGTGGGACGACGTATTCTTCACTTTGAAATCCTTTTACTCCCAAACGAAAGTCGCAAAAGTAGCTGTAATTTATCGCCATTGCCAAAGAAATCGAATCACGCTCATTTCCTCCGCATTCGAAATGTATGGAGAAAGTTGCTTCAGATACGAAAATATAAAAAACGATGCTTTGTGGACCAGACTCCGGTGTAAATTCTACATTCAATACGACAAACTTAACTTCTTCAACTCAAGGGACAATCGATATCTACCCTCTTTCTTCTCATAATCTATACTTTTTTTTCTACCTTAGCAATTATTGATATATTTCATATAATATGCACCTCGTTCATATTGACTATTTATATAGCAAATCTTCCACTTGAGTTGTTCTCGAGTATTCAATTGAATAACATTTAATACAACAGATATTTAACCAAAAAGCAGAATCTATCATTTTCAACAGAAAATAAAATCATACAAAAAAAGAAAAGTAATATTTAAAAGCAATACATGAAGCATTCGCCAGTTCAATATTCAATCATCTGGAAAAGGTTTCTGGTAAAAACATATAAATCTTCCTTCTTTTCCCTGAATTCTTTTAAGAAATTATGAATAGCTCTCAAATGTTCGTAATAATCGCAAAGACCATTACTTACCATATAATTATAAACAAAGTAACTCTGATTTCAGCTACATATAGTTTCTAGGAATCATTGGTCTATTGTCAATAAACTGTATCATATATCTTCCTTATCAATATAGTAAGTGTTGTATATTGCAAAAACGACAATATACAGCGTCGTTCGAAAGTCTTGACAGACATTAATAATGTAATGTTCTCTTTCAGATAGCTGACAAGAAAATGAGGTTGTTCATACAGACCTTCTAGATGAGTGTCAGCGTCAATGAAAATGAATAAACTGAATTCAGTATTTTTTTATTACTTCCTCTATTGTTCTCATTACTTTTTGTTGTCCCCAAGATGTCAAAATCGAAAAAGGACTTAGTATTAACACTTCCGCTGCTAACTATGGAGATCTTCATTCTTCTTATGTTGCTCCAACTGGCTAAGTACCGAAATCTATGTTTTTTGCATACCGCTGGTATGAGTGTCCTGTTGCGCCATCTATCGTCAAATCACAAAGTTCAATGCTTCAAAAGATATTATGTATATACCCATTACTGATCTAGTAAGTCATTCCCAGGTATATCCATGAAAATGGAATGTTGTAAAACACACTGGTGCCAGTTTTCTGTATAATAAAATATGTAGGTTGAAATTTGGCATTTTCTTTAAAAATGGCTGGACAGATGGGGGCAGCACTGGACAAATGAGTAGCAGTGAAAGTGTTAACATCGGAGTTAGAGAGTACAAGATAATAGCTTCGTATACAGGAAGTAAACATTATGAAAATGATGCGGTCATTAATACCAACTTGAAGAAAATCCATAAACACTGAAAGAACAACCATACAAATTAAACAACGGCATTAAAAGAACTATCAAAGAAATATTTCCCCATAAAAAAATGATGAGCACCGAAGACCTGTAGCTCTTACGCGACTCAGCAAAGGGTAAAGATTTTTGGGAATGACTGATTAATGTTATTTACAAAATTGTGAAGACATCAAGCTGATTTGACGTCTGAATTCAAATCAAAGATATCTCTCATAACCATGATGATGGCGTCAGATATGTCTACAAAGAGAGCGTAGCCGAATGCATCGAGCCACTTATTTTGTTTTAGTTTTCATTTGTCACTTCGAAATTCCGAAAATGAATACCCACCCCCCGCCTGATGTGTTTACACACCACAAAACTAAAATGTTTATAGCGTTAGAATTATGTAAAATATTGTTGGTCTGGAAAACTCCATTACAATATACATTAAATCAAAACTTGATCTAAACCATGTAATTATTTATTGAAGTGAAAATTATGATAAGTTCGTTTCATAAAAAATATGCGGCAAATTGTAAGGGAAACACACCAATAGAATAACAGAGAATAGTTTACCTTAAAAACAACCACAATATATTTCCATGAATAGAAAGATATTACATTATCTAAAGTCATATTTACAGGAATAAAGGAGTAATAATAATAATAATAATAATAATAATAAGAAGAAGAAGAAGAAGAAGAAGAAGAAGAAGAATATATAAATCATATATATATATATATATATGTGTGTGTGTGTATATAATGCATAAATATATGTATAAATATAATGCATATATATATATATATATATATATATTATATATATAATACATATATATATATATATATATATATATATATATATTTATATATATCATACATAGATATATATACACACATATATATATATATATATATATATATATATATATATATATATATATATACAAAGCCTATATGTATGTATTTATATATATAAAATGCATGTATATATATACGTATGTATATATAAACATATATGTATGTATTTATATATATAGTGCACACATATGTATATATATGTATGCATTTATATATATAAAATTCATATATCTATATATGTATATATATATACATATACATGTATTTATATATATATAATGCACAGTCATATATGTATATATTTATGTATTTATATATATATATATATATATATATATAATGCATATATATGAATATATATGTGTATTTATATACATTCATACATATATCGATGTATTTCGATATATATTGCATGTAGATGTATATATACACATATATATATTTTATATATATATATATATATATATGTATTTACATATATACTTTATATATGTATGCATTTATATATATGAAATGCATATATATATACGTATATATGTATGTATTTATATACAAATAATGCACATATATATATATATATATATATATATATGTATGTGCTTATATATAATGCACACACACACACACATATAATGTTTAATGGTTAAATTGCCGTCTAAATTACACAAGGATGAAAATAACGCTGACATCTCATTTTCACAGATATATTTACCAAAATTACACCGAAATATGTTCAAATACTCAGGAATACATTTATTGAATGAAATTATCATTGGTTCCAACCACGGCCTGCAAGTAACTTTGGAATTTCCTGCAACTCTTTTGGCCGGTCTCCTTGTTTAAGTTGGTGAATGTTGATATAATCCTTGATTTCAGTTCCTCTTTGGTGTTACAACATGTTGTGTTGGCCTCTCTAGCTCAACTGCCGCATGACACGTAACAATCATGAAGTAAAGTGGTCAATTGAAAATGTCTCTCTGGTTGCAGAAATTGTCTGTCAGTCATGACTGGGTTGTACTCCTTTTGTGGCATGGTGTCTCCCCAAATCACTTGATATAGTCATTCGTGTTGATACTCTGGCTATATCGGAAAATGAATGGAGGCATAACGTCGCCATCACGAGTGATCACTAATAACACCTTCGTAATCACCAATCTTTATTGTCATATTCACGACGTTTCGGCCGTTTTACACTCCGGCCTTCTTCAGGATTTGTCTATATTTCTGAGATGAGATATTGTAGTTATTTAAATTATCTTTCATACTGTTGTCCCCATCTTTATTGACATATTCACGATTTTTCGGTCGTTTAATGCTCCGGCTACTTCAGGATCTGTCTAGATTTCTGAGATGAGATATTGTAACTATTTACACTATTTACATCTTTCAGACTGTTGTCCCCATCTTTATTGATATATTAAGTTGATATATGTTGGAATCTCGACCCCGGTGGACAAATTAAAGGGTTCGGTTCGAAATTCCAACATATATCAGCTGAAGAAGGCTGGAACGTACAACGACCGGAACTTCGTGAATATTACAATGAAGATGAGGACAACTGTAAATAATGTAAATAGTCACAGTACCTCATCGCAGATTTATAGAAAAATCCTGAAGAAAGCCGGAGAGTACAACGGTCGGGAATATGATAATAAAATTCATGAGTATATTATGCCGTTTCCAAATTTCTGGCGGTATGAACTGCGCCATGATGCTATTTTTCTCGCAGATTGTGCCCAATTGACCTTACTATACAGTTCAGTCAAAAAATAAACAATACACACGCTCGAAATTAAAAAATATATTATGGCAACAATTTACTCATCGGACATTGTAATACATAAATATATGTGTGCACCTGCGCGTGTGAGTGTGTATGTATAATATATAAAAAAATATATAAATCATGAAAGTCAAGTGTAGTGCCACGAAATCTCAAAGAAAGCAAGGCGACCCCAGCCTATTGCGTCATCTGAACTACATCTCACCCACACCTCGTGCTTCACACAGTCACTGAGGCAGGAGAGTGGTGTTAGGGAGCGAAAGAAAAAAGTTGCCAGCAGTTTGTTGACGTAACAAAACACCCCATGTGACTAACGAAAGTTTAAATATGAAAAAGTGTCCTTCTGTCAGGGGCACATCCAATAAAATTTTGATTAATCTTCAAAAAACAAAAAGTTCGTAAAACAACGTACAAGCGTTAAAGTGTTGAGTAAAATGAAAGATACAAATGTATTTACTCTGCAGCTCCATATTATGTTGAACGCCATATCATTTCTCAATGACGGGACTGCTTCAAGGGAGGAATTATTTATGATTCAACCCAATTCAACAAGGAATCAAAAACTCACAAGCAGAGGTAAGATCCTGCAAAGGGCTTTATCCATGTTAAATATCTATGTTTTTATAGGTTGCTTTTATTAATAAAAATATGTTGAGGATAATGTCATTTCTGAACTGAGGTCTTTAGCTATGACCCTGGAAGAGATGTGTATACAAGAGAAATCAAAATAAATAAATAAATAAATAATAATAATAATAATAATAATAATAATCTTTTACGGAGATAGGACCTGTAACAATTTTATGGGCCTACATAATACACACAGGCAGAACAACCGCTTATTAGAGACATCAAATAAAATGTCTCCTTATTGATAGGGCAGTCCCTACGGATTGCAATGTATCTCTGAAGATCTTCAAAAGTCTATGAAAATACAACAGCCTAGAAATCGATATCTAAAAAATGTGGCACATGGTAACATCAACAATCCAAGTTGTAGTTGGAGCCCTATGATTTTTTGGAAAATATTCCAGTAGATTAATTGAAGAGAAGCCCATGACTTAATGAAATACAAAAAAATGTTTTCACGAGTACAGCACACACCTTACGAAGGGCTCTATCTATGTATATTATGTGTGTAGTTTTTTTAATTGCTCAGTAGAAAATGTCATGATGCTATTTCTGACCTTAGGTCTCTGGGCGGGACCCGGAAAGAAATGTTTACACACTAGAAATCAAAAGAAATAAAACAATAATAATGACAACAAAAGCAATAATAATAATAATAATAATAATAATAATAATAATAATAATAAACAAAATAATTGATGTAACTCTTCCAATATTTTTCAACACTTACAGAAAAGCACGATTTAAGAAAAGAAAAACAAACGAGAGTGTTTGACAATGTTCAAAAGTTGTATTTAAATACTGTATACAATTTGAAAGATCGAGAAAATCTAGAAAAGAATAATAAGTCTTTTTTACAAAGGTGTATTATCTTGAGAAAACGGCTGTACTTGTAATCAAGGTGACAAAACGAATCAGACGCTAGCAGCTTGAAGGCATGCATCTGAAACATGTGTGTTATATGATTTTTTTTTTTTTTTAGCATTTCACCCCAAGCAAGGCGGGAAGCCACTAGGACGCAAGGGGTTACAGAAAATTTAGAGCAAGATCAGATAGGAGTGATAGAAGAAAGGATGAGGGTAGTGGATAGATCAAGGCAACTGGAGATGTCGATTGACATTACACTTGAATAGCTGGAGATTATAGCTCACAGGGAAACAGGAGAAGGGAAGGGATTTCCACAGGCGCGAGGTGCGTGACATGAAGCTATTAGAGTAGAAGAGACAGCTACATTTAGGAGTTTCGACAGTGAAGGGGTGAAAGCGGGATGCCAGCCTCGTAAGGCGCTGGAACTCATGACGCCTGGGAACCAGCGAATGCAGCCCCTCGGAGCAATTTCCATGAAAGTATTTGTAGAACAGACAGAGGGAGGCGACGGCGCGTCTGTGAGAAAGTGAATGTGGTGAGCTTGCTTATATTGGAATTTTTCGTTAGTTGATTAGTTAGTAAGAAGAATTAATTCAACAGCTTAGTATGAATCTGATGGAACTAGCCGACACTTCTATCTATTCCACTGGGGTGGGAAGTTGGTAGTTTATATACATAAAATTCTTAGTTCGTTTTAAGAGTTGCATGTTTAGCGAATACTGGATATTTTTTGAGAATGTGGACCTTAAGTGATATTTATTCTGCGAAAATACAGAAATGTAGCTCAAGGTCAAGAGGGGGATGAGAGAAGACTACTTTTCTTCTGTCTTATAATTAAATCTAGATAGCCACAATCACTGACCCAAAACTACCACATTATTCCTTACACTAATCTTAACATTATTACTATATACGCCATAATACACCAGAAAATCTATGAAGTACTAAATTTTGTACAGTTTTGTCTCTGAGGAGAAAGAAATAAAAAACAGCGAATTTTAAATTTTGGACCACTTAGTGAGGATCGAACTTTTAGCTAAGTTGTAATTTAGTAACCATTACACTAAATTGAACTACATTGAAATGCACGTTAAGTGTTTGTCAAAATTAATTGTTTTTAATAAAATTGTGTTGATAACATACCCGTGGACATAAAATCTTTTATTTATTTTTCCGTTGTGCAACCCACGTAAATCAAGTCATGTTTGTTACATGTGTGACATATATCAAATAGAAATCATTATAATCACCACCCACTGTAGAAATCGTGATATTTCTCTTTGAATTTGGGATAGAACAAGGATCCGAAACTTCAATGGAAGTTTGAGTGTGAAACGCTTTTATTTGTTAAAATTTGTTTAACGTTTTTCATTTCATTTGAAAGAAACTATAGGCGGGTTGAGCTAAATCTCATTAAAACACTGATATTTTTACGAAATATGTTCATAGCTGTCCACGTAGTGCTTTCAAAATGGCAGCAAAATTTCGGTCGATGACTAATGGGTTTCTGTTGGAATTTTGATTGTGTTCTTCGGCGTTTTGATCTGGGTTAAAATTTATGCAATCTTCATTTTAGCTATTTCATTTGCAATTTGTTTCATTCGTGGGTCTTGATCGCCGGGCATAGCATAATGCCGAATGAAATCATTATCCTGTTTCCAAAAATCTTTTATCTTCGTGCAAATTAGTTTTATGCGTAAAAATTGGCGCTTCGGGCATGAATTTTATCGTGTGATGAAGATGGTCAGAAAGACGGTGAAAATAAATATGTGATGAGGTGGGCTTTCAAGCTCGCCTCATCACACATTTATCTCTGCAAACCAACCTCATCAGTTATTTATGGTCCCTCGGAGAAAAACCGCGCATCACGCTAGGGGAAAAGTATGGGATCCTCTGACTTTGGTGCAATGAGATTAGTTTAGTCTTCGTGATATTAAATCTTACAAGCCAGTCTTTCACACATAGTACTGCCAAAGGCTAGGTCAGTGGAGAGATCATATGCTAGCCTCAGGTTATCTAAATTTTTGAAGGGGTCACCCATACACTGTTGTATCATCTGCATAGATACGATCTAGAGATCTGAATATATTCTTAAGCAGATCCTTAATATAAAGACAGAAAGAGGGTAGGACAAATAGATGTCCCTTGGGGAATGCCTGTATTGATCACATGGGCTTTAAAAAGATCTTCATTGACCTTAGTTGTTAGGAATGACTTGATAATTGAGAAAATCACTCCTGAGTTTTATATTTGATTTTGACGTTCCCAGACAACCGCTTTTTTAAGATCAACGTTTAAAAATGGCTTTGAGCGAGTGAATCCTGTGGGTCTTGTCAAACTCCTTCATCTTTGAGCATTGTTCACTGGCGCTGCTGAATCAAGAACAAAGTATTATACCAAATAACAGAAACTATACAGCTTGAAGACTACCAACAGCTGCAACAAGTAAAAGGGATAGCATTTTCAAAGTAGGATCTGCAATGTAATCGATCCTGACTTAGCATCTCGACTTCAGTCACTTTCTCACCAACGTGTCTTTTCTACAAATAATTTCTACAAATATGTTCATAAAAACTGCTCTAACGAACTTTTTACCCTGGTGCGCCGACTAAGTGAATTTAAGCGTGCTACTAGATTGGCATCTATGTCCCACTCTTTTTTTGTTGTAATAATTAAATGTAACCGCTACTTTTACTCCAACAGTTTCTTTTCTGGCACTTCCCGCCTGTGGAATTCCCTTCCGTTTAATTGCTACCCTGAAAACTACAATTTTCAAAAATTTTCAAATCTTTTATCTTCTTGAATCTTGTTCATATCTGATCCTTTCTTCAATGCCTTCTATGCCCAAATTTTTCTCTCACCTTCATTCTCTGTAAACCCCTGCGGACTAGCTGCATTCTCGCATTGTTTGGGGCGAAATGATTTTTAAAAAATGACTAAATGATAACATAATCATGATGGTGACTTTCCACACGACTACAAATAAAGGGTTGCAAGGAAACTTCCATCAATTCCGGAAAAAACGATAACAATTGCTGGACGTAAAAGTAGATATACAGTAGCGAAAAATAAAACGAGTGCATGAAACTTATGATATTGATTATACAAATCATATGACGCCCGGTGGCCGTTAATAATTAAGTATAACTCGAGTCTTCAATGTTAAAATGAAACAATATTTAATTACAACCCCAAATAAATACTTAACAAGAACAAAGAAGTAAAAGTCACTCAAACGTAATTAACCATATCAGTGAATAACTTGTTAGTAGCACAGCTCGCTTTAACGTCCGGTAAATCCTAAATTAGAGGAGGCACGGTGGAGTAATGGATAGCAGCTCGGATTGAGGAATCGAAGAGCCGAGTTCGAATTCCAATCGGATCCATTGCATTCACTTATGTACTAATAGCCTTGGGAAAAGGAATGAATCTTCGTTTTCTTCCTCCCAGCTATGTATAAATAGCAGGAAAGACCGGGTTCTATAGTCTTGGATGGCTACTGGCCTCCCGCAGAGAAATGTCAACATACTGCGGGGAAAAAATCTGCCTCGTCCGTCATGTACTGAAAGATACATGATCGCCGAAGCGTGTATCACGCATGTCTCATAATTGACTGACTGATTTTCCAGTTGAATACATTACATTCACTTATGTGCTAATACCATTGGGAAAGGTATGAATCCTCTTCTTCTTCCCCCCTCTAATGGCAAATAGCAGAACGGACCGGGTTCTATAGCCTTGGATGGCAACTGGTCTACCGTAGAAAAAATGGCAACCTATTGCGGGAGAAAATCTGCCTCGGAAGTCATGTATCGAAAGATACATGATAGCCTAGGCGTGTATCACGCATGGCACATAATTGACTGAAATTCTAAATCAAAACCCAAATCACTGGCGCCCAATAATCACACTAATTCGACTGGATAATTCCAATCAGTAATCACTGACTTACACACCTAGCGGAAAAGTCCAGAGTGCCAGGCTCGAACCTTGGTGGCAGTAGCTACTCATTTTCTTCTTATATGAGAACAAAAATTATAAATTCTAGTATAATACTTACTCTACACCTATTTTGCATGTCCTGCCTGTATTAGTGTATTTTTTAATCTCAAAAAGGCAATAAAGCCACTAAGACACAAAAGGCACTGGAAGTGAAAGATAAGGAAAACTCATTACAAGAAACCGTAACCTCAACTAAATATAAAATAAAGGATAAATCTCTATACTTTTTCAAAAGACTGTGGAGGAGTTTGGACCGGACAAAAGACGAAAATATATAATCCTGTGTGTGTGTTTTACTCTGTGTGTGTGTTTGTGTGTGTGATTGTATGTATGTGTGTGAAGTCATGTTTTATAATTTACATAAATATTTCTAATATTTTAATATTACTTTATTTTGTACATTGTTTACATTATCGGACTATTATCCTCATCTTTGTCGCAATATTTATTACAACGTTTCGGCCGTTGTACGCTCCGGCCTTCTTCAGGCGGTTGTTTTGTCAAACTAAACCCTTTATTTCGTTCCCTGGGTTCGACTGTTCTAGTTCCACGTGCTATCTATAATAGATTTCAGTGATCAGTTATCTCCTGATAATTTCCCAAGTTCTCCACTGCCTTAACCAGGTATTGAACTCACACTCTTTGGGGTCCTGGAACAGTGGTTAAGGGCATTTATTTTATTATCCATGCTATTTATTATTTTTCTCGCAGCTGTTTATATTTCTGAGATGAGGTATTATGTGAAACCAGTAATAAGGAGGGCCAGAGAAAAGCGGTAATAACAAAAACATTGCAATATGAGCTCTGGTAAAAACGTGTATTTATAACAGCAAAACCTGGTAAAAATATGATGCTGAAGACATTAGGTTTATAATACCCAGAAGCTCATACACAGATCTCCTCAAGGACAGTGGATAAAGGCGTTGGTTAGATCCAGTGACTGGACCCAAAGAGTTTAAGTTCAATACCTAGTTAGGGCAGTGGAGAACATTCAGAGGGAAATTAACAGGAGATAACTGGTAACTGACACCCATTAAACATGACACGTGGAACTAGAACAGTCTACCCCAGTGAGCGAAATAAAGGGTTCAAACACCTGAAGAAGGCCGGAGCTACAACGGCCGGTTGTAATAAATATGGCGACAAAGATGAGGACAATAGCCCGAATAATGTAAATAATGTACATAATACCTCATCTCAGAAATATACACAGATACTTTATTTTGTATCCATAATTACCTCTTATAAAAATAATGTTATCGGCCTAAACTTATTTTTCTTTATTTCTGATGGATAATTTTCTGGTTGAAGGTAAAATATTTATATTACTCCGACAACTTTTAGAAGGTAACACATGAAGAATTCATTCTGATGAGAAAACCGACAACAGTTACTAGAATATCCCAACAGTCTACCTTCACAGAACAGGTGAAACAAATCTCACCGCAATTCTTCATGCGGTAAATACTGAATATTGGGCTGTTATTCCGAAAACGCTATTTAACCAAACGCTACCAGTTGGAACTAATGTCATATGTGAAAATTATTAGACCTTGGCACGAATACTGATTGTGCAGAAAAGTGAAGGGGGGGAATGATTCTAAAACGTGGGAAGGAACAGAAGCCGTGTGAAGTCTTTGACATTGCAGGCATTCATATCTGTCTTTGATTATCATTGGTGGGTTAGGAATATGATTCAAGTTCATGGCAGCAGATGTCCTTAAGTAGGTAATAGTACACTTAACATACTCCAACCAAGCTTTATTTCACAACGTCGAGCTTCTAAATAAAACGACCTTTAATGTAGCAGTAAGCATTCGTTTATCTAGCGAGGTAATGATACCGCCATGTTTGGTTAAAATTCAGTCCTTTTGTGAGTAGTGTTTTCAGTCGCTTTTCAGTCGCTTTTGCAGAACGCTCTTCTGTAGGTGTGGCAGACGAAGCTGGAATTTGGATTGGAAACCTGAAATTGCTGTCTCCGCCTTCTGACTTGTCTTCTGATCTCTAGCTATTGCTTTCGGTATTCCTCGTAGTGTGATAGCTGTTTCCAGTCGATATCTGTGAATTTTCAGCCCTTCTTGCAGACGTTCTTGAAAAGCTAGTTCAGGGCGACCTACCGGACTCTGTCGCGTGGATATCTTTTGGCATACGACCGTTATTCATTCAATGGACTCGACTCAGCCATTCAAAACGACAGTGATGCATGTTCTAGGTGTCTGATTACGCCAGAACATCTGTGTTGACATCTTTACCTATTCATGTGGTACTGAGAATACGTCATAGGAAGCGATACTGCAAGCTTTCAAGGCGGTTTTCTCGCTAGTCATATATTGTCTAGGTTTCGCTGCCTAAAAGCGAAATACTAAGGACTTATTCGAGAATACCTTGTTTGGTGCGAAAGATCAGCTGACAGTTGTCCCATACTGTTTTGGAAATCATTTTTTCCGATGTAGCAATGCCATTTCTCAATTCCCAGGTAGTTTCAATGTAATCGTAAAGGAAGTGCGTATCAGACGGTGTTTATTTTAAACTAAACGACTCCTACATGTTCAGGTCGTTCGAAGCGATACATGAGGCGGCAAAATGAACGTGTCTGCGGGTTCCTGAGTAGACCATGCATGCTAATGTGTTACATTATAAAATTCAACAAGGTTTAAAGACCCTCTACACAAAGACTTCTTAACATGAGGTTAGTGAACCTCTAGATGCGTTTCAGGGGATTCAGATAAAAAATTAATATTTATATTCGATATATAGTCATCGTCCCAAGCAAAGGTTTCTCACTGAAAGAAATAAAAGAAAATCCATGTTAATACCACTGCTTGAAATATAACGCACCAGTCACTACTTACAGTGTTTATTGACTTGCTTTTGGATTCATCCTTACCATTTAAACGTGTTTCATCATAATTTTCATATCCGACATATTTTACTACTCCAAAGAGCAACTGATAATTGTCATTTTCTACGGCTTGACTATTTTTTGATACAACAGTGAGGTTTAATAGGTTACAATATTTTTCAAGCTGCGCTGTCGGCTGGAGATCCAGAAGAAGCCGAATGTACCTCTTGAGAGAGGTAAGGTCCCCCACCAAAAAAAAAATTAAGAGTCCTGGATAAACTAAATCCACATCCTGGGTAATACGATAAACTAAATCCAACAGAAAAGCGTCTGATTAGGAAGTTTTGAGGAGCGTGTTATTTGATTTTGGGGTGTAAGTTTTACATACAGACCCATAGTAGCAGGTCCAACCTGTCCAATTAGTAAACTCAGTAAAATATTGCAACCATTCCATATCACAAAAAGTAGATCCGGGAACAATTATAACACATTTTGACATTAGTAGCTTATATAGTAACTTACCCCATGAATTATGTAAAAAGGCAATATCATTCTGGATTCAAAAACATCCAGAAATAATACATCCCAGAATCAATGAGGAATCCATTATCGATAGTATAGACTTAATTCTAAACAATAACAGCTTTGAATTTGACAACAAAACCTATATCCAAACCATAGGTACAACAATGGGAAGAAAAATGGCACCATAATATGCCACCCTAACATTAGCTTACTTAGAGGAAAACCTCTATGAAAACAGATATATGGGGGAAATGTAAAAACTTCAGTAAATCTTGCAAACGATACTTAGATGATTACTTTATTTTCTGAAAACCCTCATGGGGTGATATTAACCAATTCCACACTCTACTTCAAAAATTACACCCCAGAAAACAATTCACTCAAGAATAAATTTCAACGAATTACCATTTTTAGATATACTCATTTAGAAATAAAAACAACCACATAATCACAGATATCTGTCACAAACCCACAGACACCCAAGAATATCTTCATTTCAAGAGTCATCACCCAAAAAGTGTCTGAAATCCATCCCTTATGCTCAAGCAGGTAGTATTTGTACAATACTGACTGACAAACACCTCCGAAAAAACTGCCTAGAAAACTACATATAACTATAAAAAACGAGGTTACCCTACAACACTAATAAACAAAGGTTTTGAACTCGCAAAAATATTCCGTTAGACCAACTACGTAATCCAAAGGAACCTAACATCGAACAAACTCTAGCATATGTCTCAATATACAACAAGAACAATCCAGAAGTATTTACAGAAATTACAAAAAATCTAGACCTACTTAACAAGAATGACAAACTGAAAAATATACTAAAAAAAAAAACAAAATAATTAAAAGCAAACGCCAATCAAAAAACCTAAAACACATATTAACCTCATCCAAATTTAACAAATTCAAAATACAGGGAGTCACAAAATGCAACAAAAAAAAAAGACGTGGGGTTTTTGACATCATTATAGAGGGAAACTTCTACACATTTGAAAACCCAACAACGACATTCATAATAAATAAAAATTTAAACTGCAACTCCAAAAATCTGATTTATGCACTGAAATGCACAAAATGCAAGAAATAATATATAAGTATCAGCCAACAACAAAAAACAGGTTCTACCTACACAAAAGAAACATAAAATTACCAAACGAAAACTCTTTGTATCACAACACAGCTATAAGTGTAACCTTTGTTAATTTAAAATTGTGCCAATATACCAAAGAGACAATTATTCTTACCTACAAATACAAGAAAAACTTCGTAAACAAATTTAAACCAGCACTAAATAGATAATAACTCCACACGCAAAGCACACAACATTCACATATGATGGACTAATACAGTGGTCAAACCACTCGCATCCATGCGCATACACTCACACGCGGGTATATGTGGAGCACGAATATATATATATATATATATATATATATATATATATATTGGCAAAAACAATAGAGTGCTCACAGGCACGCGCGCAAATCCTACACAACATAGAAATTGTTTGCATGTATATATATATATATATATACGTGTGTGTATATGCGTGTAGGTGTGTATGCTAATTCCTTATAAGAAGACAGATTGTATGTATGTATGTATGTATGTATGTATAGAGGGAGTGAGTGTACATGCGCGTAATGGTATATATATATATATATATATATATATATATATACATATTGACAAAAACAAAACTGCTAACTGGCACGAACGCGATCCGTACACAAGATAGGAAGAGTGTCTGTGTGTGTGTGTTTGTGTGTGTGTGTGTGTGTGTGTGTGTGTGTATGGGTATGTATGCGTGTGCGTATGTGTATACTAATTTCTTGTAATAAGACAGTATGTATATATGGGGAGGGAATTTACATATGTGTACGCATGTTGACAAAACACAAAAAATGGAAATAGATCTAAGAACACACAGGGTTGATTAAAAGATAAGAATATAGATATCTTTCTCATCCTTTCTCGGACCAATCTTAATTGTTTTATTACACTTCACGCAGAATTCTTTTACCGCCAGTTCAAGAAAGACATTTGGGTCACTAACACACAAAATAGAGAATGTCTAATATCGAGAATATTCAACATCGAAAATTATAAGAAAAAATAATTCCTTTTAATAATAGGTGGAAATATCCACTTTTTGCCTGATGAAGGTCGCGAGACTTGAAAAGCGTGTAGCAAAAAAAAAAAAGCACGATATTTTTTTTTTAAAAATCCACAATACAACCGAAAACGTTTGCGGTTTCTCTCTTCTTTTTATTATACACATTTTTCTATCGTTGGAACTACTATAAAATCTTCCCTTTATATATATATATATATATATATATATATATATATAATAAAAAGGTTTAAACACTAATATTCCATGGTCATACTGATGAATTGGATCGTATTTACGATTCCAGTGGAATAAATTATGACCATGGAATATTAGTGTTTAAGCCTTTTTATTATATCCTTACTCTGTCCTGGACATTGAGTTCTACATGGATTCTATCCTCTCGGAATTTTTTATTCAAAAATATACATATATGTGTATGCACCTATGTGTATATATATATGTATATATTTTGCATATGTATGTGTATATTTACTACTAATATTATCTGTCTATCTATCTATATATATATATATATAGATGAATTATTCACACAAAACTAATGCAAAGGTTAATGATTTTAAATGGCGAGACATCCATCTCGCAAACAATTCAAATAGTACACAAAAACCTTAGATCCGTTATGAATGAATTGATCCTTGTTCATATAAATTTCTGCCGTATTAGTTGTTATTTTTACACAAGCTTTCGTCTGTTCATACAGACATCTTCAGGTATAGAATAGATGTTGTTCTTGTTTTTTTCTCTTCGTAATAAGAGGACATCGAAAATATATGTGTATTGTATCCGAAATGCTATTGAAAATGAGATATTGGTTTTTGAACGCGCCAAAGCAACGCTGAGTTTGATTTTTGAATTTCTTTTTTTAAAATGTTTGCGTTTATACAAAATATGGTAATGAACAAATTATTTTACTGGTAAATTTTACTGTCAAAGTGGCATGAACTATATTGTTCAATAATTACAGTAATGTCGCACTTATTAACCAAAAGTCGCACATGGATCAGTTATTTAAATTACAATAAACGTGCAATCAATTTACAAATACATGAATTATTCACACAAAACTAATGCAAAGGTTGAATTGAATTGATTGAAATGAATTGATCCTTGTTCATATAAATAACAACTAATACGGCAGAAATTTATATGAACAAGGATCAATTCATTCATAACGGATCTAAGGTTTCAATTGTTGTGCCCTCCTGACTTCATCATGGTTATTTAGATCCGCATAACGTACAGGGTAAGTCTGGAAATATATTAGGAAGCCTTAGCCTCGCTTATTAAAGCACCGAAAGTTTGAACTCCTAATTACTAATTATAGTAATTAGGAGTTCAATCCCCGGTCCGAGCAGTGTACGTTTGGAAACAAAGCGGCAACAACTGATTAGTACTAAAAACAATAAATATAACTGATATCCTTAGACGTCGCATATAGAACTAACACATTTTAGCCTCGTAGATTAAAGAAAGCTTTCAGTTTGCAAGTCCCTGCCGATTACCAGGATCGACAAAGACCTGAGGTCCTGGGTAAGACGATAAACTACATCTAACAGCAAGGTGGTTTTGAGGAGATTGGAACCACCTCTTAATTGGTAATATTCCCTTGTCCATCCTGACCCGGAGTGGTACCATCTGTTAGGGTCCTAGCTAAGGGAAAATAGTTAACGACAAAACTGGTTTCAAAGGACTATGAAAGTATAAAAATAGATTTTAATACCATCAATATATTTTTGTAAAAAATTATTAGCAGCAATGAATTTTGAAGAAAATAATTATTACTAGTAATACATTATAGTTTCAATAACAAAGACGAGGACAACACACTATTTACATTATTGCGCATTATGGCTATATTTATTACAACGTTTCGGTCGTTAAAAAACATAAACCAAATTTCACTTAAAATATAAAGAAAAATAAGAAAAACGGCATCAGCCTACAACAATAAATCTAAAAACTGTAAACTCTCAAGGAGAAACACAAATTACCTGATAAATTTATCAGAACACACCTCAAAATGGAGAGACGAAAACAAATGTTTACTACGTTACTTAAATCGAAAACTAAAAAAAATACCTTGTATAATAGCTAAATGCAAATATATATATATATATATATATATATATATATATATATATATATATATATATATATATATATATATCAGATTTTTATCATATTTTTTAAAAAGCCAATAAGTTAAACGGAACAAAATATGTAATCAACGCCCGAAAAATACATTATTTACATTATTCGGACTATTGTCCTCATCTTTGTCGCCATATTGATTACAACGTTTCGGCCGTTGTACGCTCCGGACTTCTTCAGGTGGTTGGAATGTCGAACTGAACCATTTATTTCGCTCACTGGGGTAGACGGTTCTAGTTCCACGTGCCATGTCTAATAAACGTCAGTTACAGTTATCTCCTGTTAATTCCCCAAGTTCTCCACCGCCTTAACCGGGTATTGAACTCACACTATCTGGGACCTGATACAGGATCTAACTAACGCCTTTATCCATTGTGCCATGTGTCCTTGAATGTCTGGGTATTATATACCTAATATCTTCAGCAACCACATTTTACCAGTGCTCATAATGCAATTTTTGCTGTTATCATTCCGTCTTGCAATTTTTGTTGTTATTTATGCTTTTCTCTGACACTCTTTATTACTGGCACCCATATTGTATTCATATCTATGTTTGGTCGGCTCAGGAGATTTTTGTGGCCAAGCATATGAAATAAAGAGTTCAGTTCGACATTTCAACCACCTTAAGAAGGCCGGAGCGTACAACGACCGAAACCTTGTAATAAATATGGCGACAAAGATGAGGACAATAATCAGAATAATGTAAATTGTGTACATGATACCTTATCTCAGAAATATAGACAAATACGAGAACAATAGTTTAAATGCAGTTCGTGTAAATAATGATAAAACATCATTTGACACTCAAAAGACGCACTGAAAGCAAAATAAATATCAAGAAACAAACTTAACTGATGTATGTAAATGGAACGTGGTGCGGGAGGTATAAAAAAAAGAAACAGCATTGCTAAGAGATATCAATAATAGAAAGTTGTGAAGGGTCATGATCCTCCACTACCTGAAGGAACACAAAAAATTGAACAAAAAATGAATGATAATTGATCGATCTCCAGAAACCTTGGATCAGCGTCCAAAGAATTATGCCTCAGCCGCTGATGGAAGTGCAGTAACTTTTACGGTTGCATAGGCCCACACGGGAGTGATAGTCTCGATTGCAATGAATGCATACAAAGATGCTCTCTCCTGATGTCAGCTTGTCGTTTTCTTGTACCTCACCCCCGTGTTCATATTGCAGACGTCCTTGAAACGAAGATGCATTCGCACTCCTGCCCTCTAGGTGGTGGCCAGTTACCTGTACAGAATGGCCTTCAGAATCCACCCACCCGGTATACGGTGTACATATACAATCCAGCAGAGCACACGCTGTTGGATAAAGGAGTATATTTACAGTGTAACCCGGATATAAGAGAGTTGTCGGGACCGGAGAAGAAGTCTCTTTTATCCGAGTTTCTCTTATATCCGGGTTTGGTCTATTTTATATACATTAACACAGGCTCGAATTTGGGACCAGATAAAATCTCTCTTATATCCGGGTTTCTCTTATATCCGGGTTTCTCTTATATCCGGGTTACACTGTAAGTAAAATGTTAAGTAAATGAGTTATATTTCATACGTAAGTTGCTTTTTTGCTCTATAGTAAAAATCTTACATTATTCGGGATGCTATCCTCATCTTCATTGCCGTATACACAACGTTTCGGTCGGTGTACACTCCGGCATTCTTCAATCTTCCCCGGTGGACGAAATAAAGTGTTCGGTTCCCATATTATGTTATTTTGTGGCCCCTCTATCTGGCCGATTGTTAGGTTTATAAGTCTCAAAACCCAGTGGATAAAGGCGTTGGTTAGATCCTGTGACTAGACACAATTTTGTGAGTTCAGTACATGCCTACAACAGTAGCATTTGAACCCAAAACTTATTGAGTTAAATGGAAATAACTGAGATATCTGGGGGAGGCATGGCATGTGGAAGTAGAACAATCTACCCCTGTGGCCGAAATAAAGGGTTCGGATCGAGATTCCAATCAAGCAATGAAGACGTCGGTGCGTACAACTACTGAAAACATTCTGAATATGGCAATGAGGATAATAGTTTGAGTAATGCAAGTAAACAGAGATATAGACAGATAGTAAATATCTTTATGAAAATTATATCATTGTGGTGTATCCATAATGATTTTCTGGGGAATTGTATTCTTTCTTTTTGTATGATTTTTTTCTTCGCAATTTTGTTTTTCAAACTTTTTTTTTTCTCTTCGTCATTTAACAACATTTTAAGCATTTTTTTCCTCACCACTTTTCATTTTTATAAGCATCACACTCTTCTCTCTCTTTTAGCTTTTCTTTTTTCGTTTGTCTTTTTTTCGTCTCTTGAAACTTTTCATTGCTTGCCTTTTACAATCTTCCGCCTCGCGCCGCCCTCTTTTGAATTTTCGCTCCATTTTTCTTCATTTTATTCTGATATTTTTTTTTTTAAATTTAGATTCAAGCCACTCTTATTTTTTTTTTTTTTAAATATCTATGAAATTCTAACGACAATATAGGTCTGTCCCTGTAGAGGCCGGATATTATCCAATTTCCCCCAGAGCCTTTGATAGAATAATGCGCTTAGATAAAAAATCTTTCCAGATTTATTTTAATTTGGAGAAACCTATTATGCCTATTTTTGGGGTTGGGGTAGTACTGAAGTGTTTCGACAGTTTCCAAGGAACCACCTTTATAGAAACGATTTCTAGAATAGACGGGATGTATTTTAGTTTTATTTTTACAATTGGCATATCGCAGATTTGGGCTTTACGGTCGCCTGATTTTATACCATTAGTTATTGTTGTTAGATTTCATAGGAACAACAGACACAGCAAAAAAAAATCCAGAAACTTCATTAACGCGTTAATCACTGCCACCCAATCCCTTATTAATTATAAAGATTAAAATAAAAAACAGTATTAATCATTTTTTTATAAACCTAATCAGTATTAGTATTATTTACACTGGTTATGTAGTCATTTATTTAATAATACTTTCACCTCAAACAACCTGGTAATACCACTAGTACGCTGGAGCATACATGGAGTGAAAGTGAATGAGAAGACTGAGAATATGATGAAGGGAATTTATGAAGACAAAAGATGGCGATTGATGTTGCATTTAAATTTTTGAAGCTTTTAATTACAGAATCACAAACAAAGAATTGTACCATATAACAGATATCACTCAAAGACTACAAACAGCAACAACAACTAAAAGGTATAGCATTTCTCGAATAATAATACAATCAAAACGATGAATTACGTCAAATAAAAGTTTAGGAAGGAAACCCCTATCAATATTAGAAAGAGCGATAACTGGAGTTGAAAAACGTATTTTTAGGAAAAATTGTTTAAATGGAAACAAATAAAAACAATAAAAAATGTCTTAATCTCTCCCGATGTCCCCTATATATATATATAACTAACGTGGCCTCTAAGTGTTGACTAAAATGTTCACTTTTATATTTACACAGGCTGATATTGAGCACTTTATCCGATAAATATAGCACACCTTAAGACTATATTTCTTTATATATCTATATCTAGCTATCTGTCTGTCTCTGTCTGTCTCTGTCTCTGTCTCTCTCTCTCTCTCTCTCTATATATATATATATATATATATATATATATATATATATATATATCTCCTTGTGTCTACCCATACGGATTACCTAGTTTTCCCTAATATATACAGATTTTCTACTTGCACAATATACATATATATATATATATGTATATATATATATATATATATATATATATATATATATATATATATATATATATATATATATATATATATATGTATCCTCCTTGTTTTACCTAATATACAGATTTTCTAGTTTTCCCTAATATATATATATTTATATATATATATATATATATATATATATATATATATATATATATATATATATATATATATATATATATATATATATATATATATATATATATATGTATATATATATATATATATATATATATATATATATATATATATATATAAAAGTCGAAAATCTGTATTTTGCTTTTATTACACCTTTTAAATTCAAATATATATATATATATATATATATATATATATATATATATATATATTTTTAGGGAAGGGGAGAAAGAGAAAGAATATAGAGATAATGGATACAGGATAATCATTCAATCACACACACACACACACACACACACACACATATATATATATATATATATATATATATATATATATATATCAAAAAGTGAGGCAAATAGATTTTTCAACATCTGAACAATCCTCCATCCTACCTCACAATTTACGATGGAAGATGAATTGATATATTGTTTTTTCTTAAATGTTTTATTCGAGAAAACTTCCACATCTTTCGTCACTAGCATATAAAGCAAATCCATCTTTACAGGTTTATATACTTATTTGAGATTCCTTTGCTCGCAAATCTAGGAAGATTAACCGCGCACTAATGATATGCTCCAAGTGTGAATTGGATACCGAACTCAAGCAAATCACCAACATTTTTCTTGCAAGTGGCTACCCCGAAAATGTTGTGCTGCGTGACATTAAACTTAAAATTTCTAAGTTTGAAGATATTACATCATACTAAAACATTGTTCCTCCTATGTGTCCTTTTTGTATCAAACTAACATGAACCGGATCTCGTAGTCATGGTTTGACGATACGATCTCATCATCTCTAATGTAATGTTTTAATTCTATAGTAGTAAGTACCATCTTCTCTACTACAAATGCATTTTCCTCTACCAGTAAAAATATTTTTTCTACCCTCCAAGAATTTAATTATTTATCGCCTTAAATATCAGTGCTATACTGACTTTGTTGACATAACCATTCAGGGGCTGAATATTCCAATAACAAATATTGCCCGTACAAAATACTACCTGAATATCATAGAAGCAGTTATAAATAATATAAAGCATCCAACACTGTGTAGAGAGACGGAGGTCAAACATAAATTAGAACCCTTGGGGAGTCTTTGGCTCTCTCTAGATGACAATAATAATTTTCCCCCTAGTCTTCTTTCCAATTTTAATATCCTATTTATGAACAAAACACCCCTACAGTACTATTTTAATACCAACGATCCACTTCTGATGAAGTTTTGGTCGACGCATGGCGCCTAGATTTTAATTATGGTTATATTTATTTTACTCATTAAAAATAAATTATGATCCCTATCTTAAAACGTGTTATATATATATATATATATATATATATATATATATATATATATATATATATATATATATATATATATATATATATATATATATATATATATATATCTTCCTCACTTCGTTAATTTCATATACGCTTGGTGCAGTCCGTCAAAAATATGTAAGTTTCTTTTCATTTTCATTTCAACTTTTGGAAGTAAAGTCTGATGTAGTGAAATAACTTATTACATGGAACCTTAAAAGTGATCTGTTTTTATTCAAACATATTTGCTCTGAATTTACATTGAGCTCTCTGGATATGATCCTCCTTGGATCTACCCATACGCATTACCTAATGTTGCATAATATATATATATATATATATATATATATATATATATATATATATATATATATATAAGTCAACACTTAGAGGCGACAGGCTGTTTCGTGCCAGATGCAATCGTCAGGCCTGTAAATGTTGACTTCAATGTTCATTTTCATATTTACACGCTCTATCTCTGATATTGAGCTCTTTATCCCACAAATGAAGCACACCTAAGAGCATATTTCTTCATATATATATTTATATATATATATATATATATATATATATATATATATATATATATGGGGTAATTCCTATAATAAGACAGTATATATATATATATATATATATATATATATATATATATATATATATATATATATGGAGAAGGAATATGCATTCACATACTAGCTAAAACACACTCGCCCAATACAATACACAAAAATAGAAATAGGTCTAAGGAGATACAGGGATTATAAAAAGATGAGAACAAAGACCTCCTCCCTTCGCCATTTCTCTGATCAATTCTAATTGTTTTATTCCCCCTCAAGCAGAGGAAAACTTTCGCCATCATTCCCTACCCTCCCCCAAAAAAAAACATTTGGATTGCTCCTTCAGACAAAAGACCATGTTTAAACATTGAAAACATATGGAAAATTATTCCCTTTCAATAGTAATTGGAAATAACTACTATTTGCCTGATGAAGGTCGCGTACCGGAAATAGGCGTAGCAAAAATATGGGAAATAGAGTATAATATACATTTAAAAGAAAAACAAAAACAAAACACGTTTCTCATGCGTGCGAGTTGCTCTGATTCCGATTCTGAATCAGTTTGGCGATGCACTCGCTTCTGAGCTATCGAGCGATCATCCATTATTTGCTCCCCCCCCCCGACTGGGTCCTCTGGGACTATCGAGACAAGACGCACTCAGTATCCGCAGTGAGTCAGTTGATGACTCTCACGGCTCAATGCTACCAGGTTGACTTTCAATTGGAAGGGCCGCCATATTTAGGCCCCTCCTCGAAAAATATATCAGGTTTAGGTACATTTCCTACGAGAAATAATAATAATAATGATTACAATAATAATATTAATAATAAAAATGTTGCTACTCCTACCAATAATAACAATATTAACAATAATAACAACGACAATATTGAGGACAGAAATAATAACAATAATTATAATAAAAAACAACAAGAAGAAGAAGAAGAAGAAGAAGAAGAAGAAGAAGAAGAAGAAATTGGTATGAACACCACCCAGACCCGTTTACGGAGATAGGAACCGTTACAATTTTATGGGACTACACAATACACATACAAAACAATCAAAGCTAATCGCTCAGACATTGTTATTAAAGACTGCAAAAAAAAAGAAAGATTCTCCTTATTGATATGGCAGTCCCTGCGGACTGCAATGTATCTTTGAAAATATTCAAAAAACTGTCAAAATACAAGGACCTTGAAATTGAAATCACAAGAATGTGGCACATGGGATCATCAACAATCCCTGTTGTAGTTGGAGCCCCCCTAGGATTTGTTGGAAAAAATTCGAGTAGACTAATTGATAGGATTCCTTAAAGCCCATGCCTTAAAGAAATACAGAAAATGGTTTTCACGAGTGCAGCCCACAACTTATGAAGGGTTTTATCTATGTAAATAAGTTTCGTTTTTCGTTTTTTTTTTGTCAGTGGAAAATATCATGATGCCATTTCTAACCTTAGGTCTCTGGGCGGGACCCGGAATGAAATGTATACACACCAGAAATCAAAGGAAATAATAATAATAATAATAATAATAATAATAATAATGTTGCTACTGCTACCAATAATAACAATATTAATATTAATAATAACAATAATGTGTAGAATAAAATAATGTTTAAAGGACAGACACTTTTCTTGAAGCCAATATTTTATTACCTATATTTATAAAAAATTTAAACAATATATTTTGGTTTTTATATTTTTCACCGTTTGTAAATTTTTCTTTCTCATGAATATTATTTAAATAAACGATTCTTGCTTTATATTCAGCCAAAAAATATTCTCCATTTTATTTTTTTGACATTTTCTTTATTCACTTAACAGACATGGCTGCAAAATGGCTGCAAGCAAAACTTGCATTATTGAAATTCCACTTGAAGGAAAATCAGAAATTCAAAATATGACCGAAAGAAGCAACCAACTTCAAATTCTTTCTATTATTACTTTCATTTCTGTCTTCATGCACTTTACGTTAAAAATAATTTTTATTTACACCAATATGCTTACACTGTCAATACACACTGAAATCTAAATGCAGATATGAATAAATAGAGCGTGGTGGCAATGAAGGAAGCTGTACATTAAGAACATACCATTTATTATATGTTTCGTCCCCGTTTCAGGACATTTTCGGTCATATCCTTTTGTTGTGGTATCCTCTCTCTAAAGAATCTATGTTGAACTCTTCCGCCTACTATAGGATTAGTAGGAGAGAAGGCCTTGGGAAAACAGTCGACCAGATTGTTCATCTGTCGAACTTCCTGCCACGACAGAGAGGAACCCGGACAAGGCTTTGGCGAAGGGCAAAGTTTTGTCCGAGGAGGTAGACAGGCCCTGAGCCCGTTTATGCGGATTTTAATGGAATATTTTTGGACGAGCCTACGAGCTCGGATAACCCACGGTAAAATCGGCTTTGTACCGTATTGGTGGGGAGGGTGTTAAATATTAACAGTCGAATAGATTGAACGCTGGGTCAACCGACACACATTCACTAGTCGTGTAATACTCTAACTGTTAGTATATGAGATATCTGCAACACTAGTTTTGTTATTTCTTAACAATTTAATTGGTCGCAACACCTTTCTAGCTCTCAGTAAATTTTGGTTGGTTTTTTGTTTTACAGCATATCGACCTCAATGGGTTATTTAATGCCGACAAAATTTTTATTGCTGGTAATGTTTTTGCTTCAAAAATCTATTTCTGGGAATATTCTTCCTTGAAGAAATCTATAGCTGGTCATATTTTTGCAAAGAATGTGTAGCTGTTTGTAATACTGGTATTTTTTTTTAAATATTGATGATAATAATAATTTTTCCTCCAAAAATTATTGCTGGTAATATTTTGTTTATTATAAAGTATTTCTGGTATTAAAACTTATTTTAGACAAGTTTGGATATGTTGTGGTACGATCCACCTAATTTACATAGTGGGGTGCCGACTATATAAATATGGTTGGTACCGGGAAGAAGGCAGAAGAGATCCAATCCAGAGACTCTGCCCGACTGCGACTAAGTCAACCCATTCTACAGGAACGGTCTTCCCAAGAATATACCAAAACTTTCTGCAAATATTGTGTACCCTTTCTTGTGTCAATACATTTTGTTTAAGTACATTTTGTGTTGTATTATTATTATTCCATGCTTTATTCAAGTTTCAACAGGATATTAACTATTTCGCATGGCTGTGACCTCAACAGTGTGGACCTGGGAACACCAGCAATTAAGATGTGGTTCCACGCTTCTCAAAACCTCATTGACGCCTTGCTGTTGGAAGTAGTTTATCATCTTACCCAGGACGCGGATGTAGTTTATCGTCATACCCACGAATACGGACGGAATAAATTTTGGCTGTTATTATCTCTTCTCTGGTGACACTGCCGTTTATATCGAGGTCCCCCCCAAAATTATAAGAAGCTTCTGCAATGTAGTCTCTTTCTCACCTGTAACTTTCTGACAGGTGTGTTGTGATTTCCTTCTCTCTTTTCTACAAATATTTTTGTGGTGAATGTACTGACGAGCTTTTTTCCCTGGTTCTACGACTGCATGAATTTAAGCGTGCTACTACCTTGGCATCTAGGTTTCACCCTTTTACCGTTGAAACAGTTAAATTTAAACGACACTTCTACTCCAACAGCTTCTTTTCTTGCACTTCCCGGCATTGAAACTTCCTACCTCTTACTTACTTCCCTGATAACTTCAATCTTGAAAAATGTAATTCCAACGTCAATCCTCATCTTTTGTTTTCTTGATCCTCATTTTTTTTGTCTTTTCCGAAATCGCCCCATATAACCAATCTTTTCTCTGTAACACCCTTAGTACTAGTGTCCACCACTTGCTTGGAGGTGGGGGTGAAATGATTAAAAAAATAAAAACTTTTCCTCCATCCGTTTAATCATTATTTACGTAGTTTTTCTCTGTCCATCTTGCTTTCAGTGTTTCTTGAGAGTGTCAAATTTTCCGAGCCATTTTTCCTCATTATGTGCTCTACAAATTTTAACATTTTCTGATGTTTGTTTCTTATCTTAAGAATGTTTTCTTTTTGTTTCCATTTTCTCTAAACCTTCGTCGGTGATAAGATATTTTAACCATTGTATTCTCAGCATTCTTCCGTAGAACATTCTGTGGCTTCGGATTTCTTCTGCATCTGCCAGGATATTCTCTCGCATCCCATGCAATATTGTAGGGATTATATTAAGTAACAGTACTATTTGTGTTTATAATGATATTTTCATGTTCCTTAATAGTTTGATTAGAATTTGGAAGGCATTTTTCGCTATCGCAATGCGCTTTTGTACCTGGGATGACGAGCAGAGTGACACAGGTAAAATATTTAAATTGTTGCATTTGTTTGATTTTGGTATATCTAATTTGTAATTTGCATGTTGGGCTGTTCCTTTTTCCTAACAACGAAGTCCTCTTTCAATTGATATTTAATCCTTTCTTCACACTTCCTTTCACTATCTTCTGTAGGAATACATCTAGTGTCCTTTCTGTGTCTCCGATCAGCACTGTGTCATCTGCCTATCTTATGTTGTTGAGACTGTGTCTTCCAACAATGAATCCTTGGTAAACTTCTAATTCTCACTGTATCGTCTCACTTTATAGTCCGGTGAGATGATGCGCCCTTGTCTTACACCCCTTTCTTGTTGTGTGTATTTACTGCACTAGTTTTCTATTCGTATGCAGGCTGTGTGCTATAGGTTCTAGATTATTCTAATATCCTTTCCAAATATGTTAAGGTTACCTAGAAATTCCATCGGTTCTTTGTGCCCTATATTCAATGCTCAAAAAGAATTTTAAAATATGCTATGACTTATTAAGATTAATATTTCTCTTTTAAAATATTTCAAACTCTGTAAGATCTAAGATTATTTTTTTACTGTTAATTTAATCTCTGCACGAAGAAAGTAGAGGCTTATTTGCGAATTTATTGTCAGGTAGAAGGAAGAAAGTGACAAAATTGGTATATTATGAGGAGGTGTAAGATAGATATCGTTTGACACTGGAATTTAAGAGAAGATGATAATTGTCAAGGCAGCATCATCTTGGAAGACTATTCCACAAAGGAACAGTTCCAGGAAAGAGGCTCTATTATTTACATTATTCGGACTATTCTCTTCATCTTTGTTGCCATGTTTTTTATTACAACGTTTCGGCCGCTGTACGCTCCGGCCTTCTTCAGATAGTTGGAATGTCAAACTCTTTATTTCGCTCACTGGGTTAGACTGTTCTAGTTCCATGTGCTATGTTTAAAGGATGCCAGTTTTCTCCAGTTAATTTCCCTCTCAAAGTTTCCCCCCGCCTTAAGTAGGTTTTGAACTTGATCTAACTAACGCCTTTATCCTCTGTGCCATGTGTCCTTGAGGACATCTGTGTATGAATTTCTGGGTATTATAAACCTAATGTCTTCAGCAACGATTTTTACCAGTTCTCATGTTGCAATTTTTGCTGTTATCATTGAAATTTTTGTTGTTGTCCGAATAATGTAAATATTGTAGATAACAACTCATCTCAGAAATATCGACATATACTGAAAGAGGCTCCGAATGAAACTTTCTCTTTATCGCAGGAACACGAAGGAAATGGTGAAGTAAATGAGCTGGTGGAACAAGGAAATATAATTCGTCTGAACATCTGCCATAAAATAACAAGAGTTCGGCAACATTTTGTCTGTAGTATAAGGGTTACGGCGGATAATGTTTCATCAGTTACGAGGCCGAGTTGCTGATTTGAACTCTTGGAGAGTGGGGACGGTCCAATACCAGCTTATGACAACAATACTCCATCGTTAATGACCACGTGGCCGAGGGCGTATAAAGTTCGATTTCTTAACATGAGACCCGAGTTCGAATCTCACTAGGGTAGATTTCTCAGGGAGGTGACCTTGATGTTATTGGTATGAAGGAAGTGACACCAGCGTGCGACACCTATTGAAACTGCCTGAAAACCATACCATGGGTTGGCCCAAGCCTTGTGAGGAAAGTTGGTAGAGGGAACCCATGGGAGCCGTTGGTGATTGTGCTAGCACGAATTTTCGAGTCATCATGACCGAGGGATTCACTCTCGCTTCCTTAAACCTCCCTCTTGTTCTTTCTCTCACTCTCGTTCTTTTCATCGTGAAGCATGGTGGGTCCAAGCTGTGAAGCGCTGAGCTGGTGGAACTAGGGAATATAACTTGTCAGAACACCTAACATAGAGTAACAAGAGGCTGGCAAAATTTCGTCAGTGGGATAACGGTTAAAGGAGGAACATATAGGTTCCTGATTATTCTAATATCCCTTCCAAATATAAGGTTACATAACAGTTCTAAGTTTTTTTAAAGAATTTATCAAACGTTTTACATAATATATAAACAATAATAAAGAAACTTCCTAAAAATAAACTCTGATTAACACTTAAGAACAGAACGTTGATAAGATATTTATTTTCAAAATTGGACGTGTTCACTTCTTAATTAAAAAGTGAATGTCCTATATATACAAATAATTTTATATGATTAACCGCGGAAAATAATTTCTTCGGATGCATTATTTTATAAAGTTTTGAGCAACAAAAAACATAAATACTCATCGACAATTTTTTTTTCCAATCATAACGAAGACGACCAAATAAAATTAATTTTAAAGAATTGTAGACAAATAACACGAATGTGTGTCTGAATATAAGTGCATATATATATATATAAAAACTCATTAAGTTATTCTGTTGTAACCAGATGCTCCCTAACTATAAACACGACAATACTTCATTAAAAATATAAATCGCCCGTAGATGATTGCAAAAAATTCATTTGATTTTGTCTACGCCAATCAATATTTCAGGACATTAATAAAAACCTTTATGCCAATGACATATTTTTAATAGTTGCTGTGTACTTTTGAAGAGTTCACCTCCAGAAAAATTCATAGCCAACAACCTATATTATTCCATAATGGTTATTTATGGACCAAAATATTAGGTTGGTGCAAAAATAATGTCGTTTTGACGTTCAACATAACGTCAAAAACGACATTATTTTTGCACCAACCTAATAAATAACCCAAACTTTAATATTGCAATTGATTCAGTAGAGACATATGAAATTGTTGGAATTTTGATACTGTGGCGACTAAGATTACATTAAGTACATTAAGGACATTAAGGACACCGGAAACTATATCGCTGACGGTGTTATTATCTTCCATAAAAGAAGTACAAGAAATATAGTCCAATTTAAAATGTAACTGATATTTTTTATTCAATGATCACGAACTAAATATTACGACTACCACCAACGATAAAATGATCCGATTTCTCGATAATACCATGGACTTGAATAATGGTTATAAAAAAACATATACCAAAGGCCTATATTACCATAGTTACGTCAGTAAATAAGCAAAGCATTATCATAAAATTCTATATAATTTACATAAATCAATCCAAGTTAGATTATCTACCAGCTCCAGAAATAAAGAAACATTTCGTAATAATAAAATTAAATATATCAAAGGTTTAGAACTAAGCAACTATAAAGTAAATTTAGAGTATTTAGGAGAAAAATACAAAGAAGGTAAAAATAAACAGAAACACTGTAAGTGTAACATCATATGGTTTAATCCAACTTTTAATCGTAATGTTCAAAGAAATGTTGATGTTGTTGGTTGCGCTGGCCTAGGTGCGAGCACCAATCCCTCTCCCTGGTGCAATTAGTATAATTTTACTCAGTTGCAACTGAGTCATTTGACAGAGTTGCCCCTGAGCGGACTATGCTCAACGACAGAGACGAAAGTGAGAGATGATAAGTAATGTTAGAAACTACTCAAAAGTGTAATTTACACACTAAGAGATCAATATCTGTATTATATATCATCTACTTTTGGGCCATACCACTTTTCAGGTTTAACGAATTTGCAAATTGATTTTTAAACAAAAGTATATTTAATTAATTAACTGCCCTTCATTAGTGCACTTTTATTCGAGGATTGTTATGATTTTCAGATCAAAAATAGTTTTTAGGGATATTGTCTTACAAAAAGTCTTTGAAATTTTTATTTTGCTTGGGCGTCAAAAAGTTGGCATCTATTTGTAAAACTTTACTTAAATTTAAAAAACAATTCATGATTGAAATGTTCATTTAAAGTTTTTTGTTTCAATGAATTCAAATAGTGAATATATCTTACTTTGCGAACAGAGAGAATGCGGCCGAAGCCTGCTAGTATTTTATAATACTGGCAAATTTTTATTTTGTTTGGGCGTCAAACTTTGGCATCTATTTGTAAAACTTTACTTAAATGTAAAAGCCAATTCATGATTGAAATGGTCATTTCCAATTTTTGTTTCAAAGATTTCAAATGGTGAATATATCTTACTTTACCAACAGAGAGCAAGCGGACGAAGCCTGCTAGTATTTTATAATATTGGGAAATTTTTATTTTGTTTCAGCGTCAAAAAGTTGACATCTATTTGTAAAACTTTACTTACATGTAAAAGCTAATTTATGATTGAAATGTTCATGTAAAATTTTTGTTTCAAAGATTTCAAATAGTGAAGATATCTTACTTTGCGAACAGAGAGAAAGCGGCCGAAGCCTGCTAGTATTTTATAATACTGGCAAATTTTTATTTTGTTCGAGCGTCAAAAAGTTGGCGTCAAACTTTGGCATCTATTTGTAAAACTTTACTTAAATGTAAAAGCCAATTCATGATTGAAATGTTCATTTAAAGTTTTTTGTTTCAAATATTTCAAATAGTGAATATATCTTACTTTGCTAACAGAGAGCAAGCGGCCGAAGACTGCTAGGATTTTATAAAATTGAGATTAAACCAGGTTTTTACTTGTCCGACTAATTTTGGAGCCACTCTGGTTCCAGCTCCAAGACGTAAATTGCTGTTTGTTCCTCTCAGTGATCCTTTTCATGAAAAAAGGTGCCATTCCAGATTATCCTCTTCTTCAACTGATTTATGATTCATATTTATTTAAAATGCTAAATATGTTATCAATATTTCATTTTCCTCAGTATTATTTGTAGTTTCGGTAAACAATCTAAGTATCTGTGTTTTCGTCAGATTGTATGTTCCTTTATTTTCCGTGTATAGTTTTTGGTGCTTGTTGTGAACACTAGTAATGACGACGTTATGCCTCCATTCGTATTCCCACAGGGGTTCACTCATCCCGGGAGCCTAGACCAAATCCCTCGAGGATATAGGGCTACACTGTATCAAGAGAGTGGTTTCTATGTATGGCAACATGACACTGCAACATGCCACAAAAGTAGAAGAATCAAGGCATGGATAATTGACAATTTCTGCGATCACGTCAACTCTTGCATCTGTCAAGCTAACTCCCCACGTTGTAAACTCGTTGATTATTATACGTGGGGAGCAATTGAGTGATAGAGCAACAAAATATCTTGTAACACCAAACATAAACTGAAAGCTAGGATTATGGCATCATTCAAGAATTTAAAGAAAAGAGACCATCCAGGAGAGATGCTGGAGATTCTGAGGTCATCCGGAAGCCCTGGTTAAAGCCGAGGTCGATTTTATTGAATAAATTTGCTCTTTAGTATTTCAAGATATTTTGAGTAATTTGGTAAATATATATCTTAAAATGAGATGTCAGTGTAAATTATAACCTTCGCGTAATTTAGACAATTTATCCATCGCATATTATATATATATATATATATATATATATATATATATATATATATATATATATATATATATATATATATATATATATATATATATATATATATATATATATATATATATATATATATATATATACTGTAATCGGTCCTAAAAATGTGTGGATGGTACTGGACAAAACCTTTACGACTATAATCAAATCATCTGCTGGTGTTTGGCTCTCGGTTCCTACGAACTGAAACTCTTGAAGGGATATATATATATATATATATATATATATATATATATATATATAATTTAAGATTTGTGAAGACGATATATTCATATAGTGCTCAATATTATAAAATAGACCAATGATATTATTATTATTATTATTATTATTATATGTCTTTATTATTATAAAACTCTGTGAACTTAGTATGCTTGCGTGTTTGCCAGAAGTCATATATAGAGAGTGGTTAAAAGAAGGATGCAAATTTATTGTCGTGTAGAAAGTGAGAGAGAAGAAGATGGTGTTATTGATTCAGATGGCGACCTAAGTTGACATCCGGATTGTAGAAATAAATTATTACATTTATGTTCCCTTTTCAATACTTTCTCTCTCATTCCTCCTCTCTCTTTCACCACTCTTCTTACAATACTCCCTCTTTCGACTGTTCTCTTTCTACCTTCTCTTTCCACCCCTCCCTCTCTCCACCTCTCTCTTTCTACCTTATCTTTCTACCTTTCTTTTTCCACCTTTCTCTTTCCAACTCTCTCTCTTTCCATTTCTCTGTTTCTGCATCTTGCTCTTTCCAGTTTTCTCTTTCCACCTCCATCTATTTACATATCTTTCTTTCCACCTCACTCCCCTCCCACATATCTCACTTTCAACCTCCCTCTTTCCCCCTTCCACTTTTTACCTCTCTCCTTCCACCTCCCTCTTTCCACATCTTTCTTTCCACCTCTCTCTTTCTACCCCTCTCTTTCTACCTCTTTCTTTCCACCTCTCTCTTTCCACCACCCTCTTTCCACCTCTCTCTTTCCACCTCGCCCTTTCCACCTCCCTTTTTCCACCTCTTTCTTTACACATCTTTCTTTCCACCTCCCTCTTTCCACCTCTTTCTTTCTACCTCTCTCTTTCCACCTCTCTCTTTCCACCTCTTTCTTTCCCCCTCTCTCTTTCCACCACCCTTTTTCCACCTCTCTCTTTCCACCCCCCTCTTTCCATCTCACTCTTTCCTCTTTCTCTTTCCACCTCCATCTTTCCACATCTTTCTTTCCAACTCTCTCTTTCCTCCTCTCTCTTTCCATCTCCCTCTTTCCACCACTCTCTTTCCCCTCTCTCTTTCCACCTCCATCTTTCCACATCTTTCTTTCCAACTCTTTCTTTCCACCTCTCTCTTTTTATCTCCCTCTTTCCACCCCTCTCTTTCCCCTCACTCTTTCCACCTCCATCTTTCCACATCTTTCTTTCCACCTCTCTCTTTCCACCTCTTTCTTTCCACATCTCTCTTTCCACCACCCTTTTTCCACCTCTCTTTCCACCTCCCTCTTTCCATCTCACTCTTATCCTTTCTCTTTCCACCTCCATCTTTCCACATCTTTCTTTCCACCTCTCTCTTTCCATCTCACTCTTTGCCCTCTCTCTTAACACCTCTCTCTTTCCACCTCCCTCTTTCCACCTCTTTCTTTCCCCTCTCTCTTTCCACCTCCCTCTTTCCACATCTTTCTTTCCACCTCTCTCTTTCCACCTCCCTCTTTCCACCTCTCTCTTTCCACCTCTGAGATTTCGTGCGTGCTTATTTATATTTAAACTTTCTTTAAACAAACAATATTTTAAATATTTAAAATTATTTTTTGCTATATTTAAAAATATTTTCTAGTGAATATGTTTGTAAAATATTTTTGGCCTATATAGAAATATATTTTACTTTATTGTGATTTGAAAATTATCTTAAGTGAATAAAATTTAAAAATACGGATTTTTTTTATGCAGTGAGTATATTTTATTTCAACCTTTTTTTCAAACAGACACTATTTCGATGTTGAAGTCAACTTCAGTATTTTATAACCTGAACTCTCATATATATATATATATATATATATATATATATATATATATATAAAAAGAGAATTACTTTAATCTAATTTTCCACGACTCCAAAGTTTCGTGGAATATGTCCACTTTTCTATAAACTCCAGGAATAAAAACAATTCCAAAGTGGAAAACCTCTGCAGATTATCGATTATCTCAATTTATTATTGTTATATTTTCTTTTTAAAATGAAACCTACACGATTTAAGTATTCCTTCAAAAAATATTTCTTCAAAAAATATTCCTCATCAAATTTAGACGAATAAAAAATCAAATTTGAATGTCAACACTGTCACTTGATAGGAAGCCAGAAGTGTTGAAACAAAATGGCTTTTTGCAGTGATTTTATAATATATGCCTGTTCCAATTTTCGAATAAATAATTATATCTGCTCTACTCTGTATTGAGCACTCTTTTAAGAATAGTATTTGTTGTTTGATGGAATTTATTCCGTATACACCAAACCTATACTTGTATATATATATATATATATATATATATATATATATATATATATATATATATATATATATGTGTGTGTGTGTGTGTGTGTGTGTGTTTTTGCGTGTGTGTGTGTGTGTGTATATATACTTATATATATATTTTAAGATTTGTGAAGCAGATATTTTCATATAGTGCTTAATATTATAAAAATATTGCAATGATGTTGTTATTATTATTATTATTATTATTATTATTATTATTATTATTATATGTCTATATTAATATAAAATTCTGTGAATTTGTATGATTGTATGTTTGCCAGAAGTCATATATAGAGAGTGCTTGAAAGAAAGATGTAAATTTATTATCGTGTAGGATATGGGGAGAGAAGGAATTTGTGTATGATCGTTTCAGATGGTGACCTAATTTAACATTTGGATTGTGGACATAAATGCTTAAATTTATGTCCGCTTTTCACCTCTCTTTCTCTTTCTTCCCCACCCTGTGATTTCGTGCATTTTATTTATTACTATTATATTCCAAAAAGTATGAAACCTATACAACAACAACAAATTTCGTCAATGAAATGGCCACCACGAAAATAGGTATTATTGATTTCGAAAATGAGTAAATATTGTAACGAAAGTCAATGCAAGAAAATTCAAAAATAAATTTAAAACACAATAAAAAATTACATAGATTCAGTAAATAAATCAATCAAAATATTTATTTAAGCAGATAAGTCAAGAAGTATCTATATAATGGAACCTACCAAATATAACAAAATAATCCAAAAAGTGGTACATAAGTTTTAGCAAATCAAAAAAAAGGATCAGAAAATAATATAAATAATAAAGAAACCTTAGCAACAAAATGCAAATTATGGTATTAAGCAATTAATGAAAATGGAATCTTTTATTGAATTAAAAGAACATAGGGATAATTACCCAAATAAATCTACATGTAGATTAAATCCATCAACAAGCACTATAGGAAAAATAAGTGAACAAAATGTTTATGTTCGAAATTTTAAAAAAATATTAAATATAAATCAATGGAAAAAATACAAAATAAACGTTTAATTGATTCAAGTATATTACAATCAAAAGCAATTGCTCTTTTATAAAATATACATATAAAATACTCTTTATCCATACATTACGATATTTATTAAATAAAGATTAATGTAGCAATACATACATACAAATTCAAGGCGAAGAATTAAATATAATCAATCATTGTATAAAATAATTATTATAATAAATGAATAGAATATGGATAAAAGAAAATAATAGAAATAATAGAGATCTTTGACGTAACAATAGGCAGTTATGATGTCACGTTTTTAGATCTTATAATAAAAAAGGATAGAGTTTTATATAGAGATGATGGTTTAATAATTTGAAGAAATTATAATGGTAGAAAAATAGAAAATTTTAGAAACAAATAATAGAAATATTTAATAAATTAGTATTTACAATAGTTATAAGATATAACGTAAAAATAGTAAATCTTCACGATGTAACTTTTAATTTAATGAACAATGTATACAAACCATATAGGAAAGACAATGATAATCCTATATATATATATATATATATATATATATATATATATATATATATATATATATATATATGTAAACAAAATTCAAGTTCGCCAGCTAATGTATGTAAACATATACGAAAGTCTATTAATAAAAGAATTGCAACTCAAGCAATATTCACATATTTAATGAATATAAAAATATATTTCTCAGCATTAAGAAAAAGTGGTTATTCGAATAAATTAGAATACATAACTAACAATAATAAATAAAAAAAATTAAAGAAAACGGAATAGAATTTGGTTTAATCCATATTATAATAATATAATAAAAACAAAAATAGGAAAATGTTTTTAAATTAATTGAAAAACGGAACCCTAAAAAAATTAAACTCTCAAATATCATTAATAGAAATATAATTAAAATCAGTTATATTTGTATCAATAACACGGCGAAAATTATAAATACATATAATAAAATATATTAAACAAAAATAATAGCAACTAGGAAAATACAAACACGAAAATGGCAACAATAATTGTAATTAACGAAATAAAAACAATTGATCTCTTAATAACAAATATTTCACTAATAATAAAATACATAAATCAACTGCATAAAATAATATTTGCATAGAAAAAAATTAATTGAAACATCTTTTAATGAAAGTTTTAATAATCATAAAATGTCATTTAAAAACAGGCAGATGCGCAAAATAATACATTATCAAAATATATATGGAACCACAGAAAATATATATATCGACTAAAATTAAATGGGAAATCATTAAAAAAAAACAATGCATATAGTATTAATAACAGAAAATATGGACTGTATTTAGAAGAAAGATTTTATATAATAAATTTCAATAATCGAATTAAATTATTAAACAAGAAATCTGAATGAGTAAATGCAGATATTTTAATAGATATTTACTTGCAACTTACCTATCAATATAACAAATAAAACAGAAAAATAAAACAATATAAAGTACATAATGAGATAACATAATATGATACACAACAGTACAATATACATATATATATATATATATATATATATATATATATATATATATATATATATATAAAACAATCAAGATGTATATCTAAGCATATGTAATGATGACAAATATGTCTTAGAAATGATACAGTTGAAAAATATGGAGTTGAAATACAATTACGCTAATGAATTACAAAATATGCAACTATAAATAATTACGTTTATGCACGCGTCTATAATGGAGTTAAAAACCACGAAAATTAGAAATTTGGAGAGAAACAAGCGGATATTCATTACAATTAGAGATATGTAATATATGGATACATCCTTGAAACTTTGGCATATTACATAGTTACAGTGAAGTAATTGTCTTGTACATATATAATTGTCTTGTACATATATATCCTCACGGCAAGTGTTTAAACTCCATGTCCAAAGGAAAATGAAAACAAAATAAGTAAAAGACTAAACGTAAAGTGCTCAATACACTAAGTAGAGCAAAAACTAAAATGACCATAAGGAGTCAGGTAAACCTACCTAGGTTTCACATGAACCAATCATCAGCTAAAAAGGAAAATATGGAACAATATTTATTGATAAAACCAAATAAAACCGTGACCGTGTGCAAAAAAAAAATAAAATAAAATAAAATATTAATCCAGCAATCTGAAATTTTGAGTAGGTGCTGACATAAGAAAAGCTGGTTATTAGAGTAACATATTGCAGGTGTTTTTTTTTGTTTTTTTTTTTTTTGTCAAGTGGTCATGATTTTATTTGGTTTCATCAATAAATATGTTTCCATTATTTGCCTTATCCAGTTTTACCTAGAAGATCCGTTTAGGTTAAACCTAAGTAGGCTTGCCTGAATCTTCAGAATTTTTTTATATATATATATATATATATATATATATATATATATATGTGACGCCACTTGGTCCAGGGTCGAATCCTTTGGTTTACGGCGCCAACTGTGACGTCGCTCCTCCTGGTCGCTCTTCGCTGTTCCAAGTGTGACGTTCCAACCCCTTGGTTAGATGATTACCAGCCTCGCCTTTCCCAACTCGCTTCCAACACCTGGTTTATAGAGGTATATATACTGATCTCCGGTCTGCCTACCCACGTTGTGATTAGATCTTATATATTACCCGGGATCAAACATGGATTAAGCCGTATGCAAGTTGAGTTCGACGGGGTTGGCAAAACACAAGTAAAAGAAAAAAAACTCGCGAGGCCAAAATTACTGATAAAAAAAAAAGTAACAACCTTTTTATATCTAATGTTCGTTACATAAAATTGTTCTTACTTCCCGACCCGCTTTGTGGACTGTGGCACCAAGCTTCTATCACACACAACAAAAGACTTCATATTGCCTATATCTAGAATTTTGTATGTCGGGTGTGGTTTGGTTTCAACACTGGGCGCTAATCTCTACCAGTCGTTCACGGCTGATTCTTCTCTTCATATTGAGTTGGACGAGCTTATTCGCTTCGGCTTGAGTTGGACATATTTATTTAAACATTTGGGTTGGACGAATTCCAACCCTCAAATTTGCCTGGTTTCAACTTCTTCTAATACTTAACTATAAACAACTTATTTTCTTCCGTCCTTAACTCTTCTCGCCAAGGTCCGAAATCTTCTCTCTGCCGTCTGAGGTGATCTCTTCTCTCTGCCTTCCGGGGCTGAATCATGTCGATTGGGGTTCTTTTTTTATTGACGCCGCAAAATTAACTGGGGTGGGTCTGTCGGCGTCAGGGTTTTTCGATAAGAAAACTCGCATTAAACTGATTTCCCATTATCGCTCTTATTTTCACCCTACTTCCTCAAAGTTAGAAGGTGGGGAGGCGACACCCATCTCCCGGTCTCTCGTATGTCAGGTGACCGTTTTCGACCAATTGGCCCTGGTCGAGCGTCCTTTCTCCTCTTTCTCGCATATCACGTGACCGCTTTCGGCTAATGAGATTCTGGTTGGGCGTCTCCCCATACTTCGTGACGTCTCCAATCGGGCGTGGCTTATCCCGGCTTTGTTCTGGGAAAGAACACCTTGCTAAAAAACTTAAATCCAATTTGGCCTTTTTCGCACGCACGAAAAATGACAATCTCGGCCTTTCAACCTTTTGGTTTTTAGTCAAAACAGCCATTAATTGGATGTGACTTCAGGAAGAATTTTTTTTAAAATCGGGTGGCGCTTTCTGTGAGCCAAAAACAATTGTTTTCACCTTTTGTTTTTGCTCAGACCTGATAATAAAAATCTTAATTATCTGAATTGAAAATGTTTTTCCTTCATCATCGTGGGGTTCTAATTTTAACAGGTCAGAATCTGTATAATTCCAGCGGTCACCTTCTCATCCCAAAAGACACCCTTCTCCGATTAATATTTTCTTTCCATTGTTCTAAAAACCCCATTTCTCCAAATTGATAATGAGTCTTCTACACAAAAGTAGGGCCAGATGCTTTTGACCGACATTTTTATCAATCGTACATATGTTCATACACTTTACCAAGTCTGTTTTTCTTTCTTTCTTTTAATTACCTTTAATTCTATTCTTCCAAATAACAATTTTCATTGTCTTTGAAATTCGGTCAGACGCGTTGGCCTAGATACCTCTTGACACCTATTTTCGCTAATGACCGGCCTTTTGCATTACTCATCCTCTCCCTTTTCTTTCCTCTTTCTCTTTTTCTTTTCCCCTTCTTCTTTTTCTTCCCTTAGGATCGCCTAAGTACAATTAGAGAATTATTCTCGAAACTCAATTATTCTTCGTCTAAAAAACTAACAACTGGTTAATAAACCGAAAAAAAAAATTAAATCATATTTATATGAATATTTCCTTTTTTCTTTTAGTTTTTCTAATAATGCAGGGTGCACACATATATATAGAAAGAACAGTAAGATATATAATCCAGAGTTCTTATAGATATGTTTATTTTTACAAAATAGTGCTCAATTTGTAGAGCATTATTATTATAAATAAATTGATTTAAAATATGCTTTTTCTCATGTAAGTACAAAGGTCATGGGTCATTCAATATATATATATATATATATATAATTTAAATAAAAACAAAGTTGTTTGGAAATAACGTCTGATGATCCTGTGACGTCGTCCCCTGGTCGCAGCGCCAACTGTGAAGTTCTATTCTGGTCTGCCACGGCACCAACTGTGACGTCCCTAAACAGCACCAATTGTGACGTCCTCGCCGCGGCGCCAGATGTTCGCTCCTCGCTGCTCCGTTCGGGTGTCGCTGTTCCAAACGTGACGCCCGCCTGTCGCGTCAGTCGTGTTGTCTCGTCCTGTGACGACCAACTGGCTTGGTATCGGTCGCGACACCCAAATGTGACGTTCTAACCTTTTGGTGATTCGGGTGGGAATCTGGTTAGATTTGATATCAGCCTCGTCGTTCCCAACTCGCTTCCAACGCCTGGTTACCAAGGTAACTGCATTGATCTCCGGTCTGCCTACCCACGTTGTGAATTGATCTTAGGCAGACGAGATCAATCAGTGGTTGGGGCTGTAATGCAAACCGAGTTCAACGAGGGTGATATCACACAATATGCATAAAAGAAAATAAAATAAAAAGTTCAAAGTATCAAAGAAAAAGGTAACAATCTTTATGTCTAGTTGTTCGATACATAGGACTGCATCTATCTCCCGACCCGTTCTATGGATTGTGACACGTCGTTATACGTTAGGCGATTTTTAACGCTTCAAGTTGTTTGCTCTCTAAGAAATTGGTTTTTCGGTGTGTCTTCGGACGAAAGTCGAAAAAAAACTTATTTCGGTGGTCTGGATCTAAGTCGCTCTTCAAAATAATTGTTCTTGGGTTGAAGAGGAGTCCTGGATTTGCGTGAATCTTGGTCAACTATCTACGAGGCGGCCTCAACTGGAGACTCAACTCAAACTTTTCTTGAACTGAATTTACTGGAACTGATTTCTGCCGCCGTTGTATTTCTGCCTGTTTAGGGCCTGCTTATATGGACGCCGACCAAAACCGGGGTGGGTCTGTCGGCGTCGGTGTTTCCTCGATAATTCTAAATACATATCCACCTCTCTGGTTAGGAATTTCCACTTTTTCGATTTTTGGGAACATTTCCTCACTCCCATCTTCTCACCATACTTCAGAGGGCGTGAACTGCCATCCCCACTTCTTCGTAGCATCTTCTCATACCTACACTCTGGATGGGCGGCGACAGCCTTCTTCGTGCGTCACGTGATCACCACTTGACCAGTGATGTCTTAGTCGGGCGTGGACGAATCCGCGGCTTTGTTTAAGGAAGAAAAAAAATATCTTGCTTAACTAAAAAAAATTATCTCTTCTCTTTTCCTTTTCTTCCTCTTACTCGCCGTTATCATTTCTCTAGCCGCAAACGGGACAATATGAACAATGGCGGTCATAACTCTTGTTCTACACGTGGTTTTCATCAGGTATTTTATCGCTAATTATCCGAATAGGTGGTCTTCTTAACACGGCCAACCGTCGCCCCAAGAAAAAGACATTTCTAAATTCCCATTCATTTTTTATTCGGTACATATTTCTGATAACATAATTTTATTATCGCCAGGCCAAGGATGTTCCGTCGAAGGAAATCGGTCAGCGGGACACTCGTGGGTGGCTTTTTAATTTTTAATATCTGTCCAAAGTCTTTTTAGTTGCCTGTTTTTTTCGTCACTTATCGAAATAACATTTTCATTTGAATTTTTCTTTGGCTAGTCGGTCTGTAGTTGATAATAAGATGACTTCCCGTACCAATAGTTTGTTTTCATATCCTTAGATAACACAGCCGTCGCCAAAACATATCTGATTCTTTCTTTCTTTCCCTTTCTTTTTACTCAGAATTTACCTGTCATTGTAATGACACCCTTTCGCCATTTGTTACTTATCAAAATATTCCTTATCC
>CAHIKZ030005442.1:685000-690000 GCA_903632075.3 Acanthosepion pharaonis | reverse complement strand
GATACACCCACTGAGGAGGGATATATCATGGGGTATGAACCATTGGTTGCTTCTGCTCCTGCGTACACCTAGACTACTCAATTTAAAAACAGTCTCATGTGATCTAAAATTTAAAGAAAAATAAAACCGCTTTTAGGCTCCATTTGTAATAATTTATTTCAGCAGAGAATTTTATTTTTCTCTGGATCTTCAGACTTCACTTTCAAAGGTGAAACCGTCATCTTGCGTGACGTGCTTTTACCGATTTCGTCACAGAGGACCGTTTCGATTAGCAAAGTCGATTTTACTGTCCTTAAAAAAAATCTTCCATGATTCTCTCACGTACATTCATATCTGCTCATGGCGTATCCAAATGTAAACAAATGACGTCACACATTATGAAATGGACAAAGTCTGACAATTATTTTAAAACATTATATGTTTATACATTATTTTTTATAGATACAAATATTTAAGTAATTACATTTGGATACACATCGAGCAGATATGAATGTACGTGAGATAAGCTATTTTCATAAACAAGAAATTAAATCTTTTCTGGCAGACGGTTATATTAAAAAGAACTCAATGAACAGTTTAAAAATCGAAAGTACAGAGCTGTTTAACATTTAAAATATAAACAGCAACCATTTTGTTGCTGAAAACCGCGGTAGCGGAAAAGGTTAGTGTTTATTATTTTTAAATATTATATATATATATATATATATATATATATATATATATATATATATATATATATATATGCAAAATTTTTTACATTTTTAAAAGTATAATGAAAAAAATTCGGTAATTGAAAACAACGCACATCTTTAGAGAAATACATATACTAATGATCAAAATATAGTTTTCTACCACATGCACCCCTGAAGATGATCTTGGAAAAAGATCGGAATACTAGAGAAATGAAAATAAAAGGAATTTAAACAGCTATAGCACATTTCTCTCATACTTTAACATCAATACACGGAACCTTATTCGTGACTATGAACAGATTTTATTAGAATTAGCAGACATAATGTCGGAAATTTAATCAATTATATACATATATATATATATATATATATATATATGAATAAAAGACAGACCACGTTAAGATTCCATGTAATAAGCTATTTCACCATAACCCCTTTAACAGGGTTCTGGATCATCAGACTTTACTTCCAAAAGCTGAAATGAAAAATGAAAAGAAATTCACACGTTTTTTACGGACCTCATCAAGTATACGCAAAGTTAACGAAGTGAGGAAGTGAGATGGGAGAGAGGATATGAGTGTGTCATATGTATCATTTTTAGTTTCCTATTTTAACCCCAGTGTGTCGGCTGGATGTTGCTCAAATCTAACGCGTCTCTAGATAAAGGGGGTTAAGAGGAGAGCGATAAGAACTACATTAAGGAAGACGTTACAATAACCTCAAAAAATTACACGACTGGTTTCATTCAAATTCTTAGACGCTGTCAGTTCGCGTTACTTTAACGTGCATATTTGGGAGGTTAAGGTTTGATAAATATCTAAATTTTAAAACAATCTACGAAGAAATTAATTTGACATTCGGTGGAGTTTTGGGTATTTTTCTATAAGCAGTCGATTGGAAAAATCCATAGACAGAACATTGAAAGAGTAATCCAATTTATATTTAGTACTTTTCCACTAAAACTTTTATCATATAGTTTGTTAGTTGACATTTATTCGTTTGATTTTTGTTCATTAAGTAAACTCGTGATTGTTTTTGATTTTGTTCATTAAGTAAACTCGTGGTTTGTTTTTATGTATCCAATTATCAACAGTTATTCCCATTTAAATAATTTTATTTTCCACATTGGGGTAGTATCTTTCATTCTCAATTAAAATACTAGTCTAAAACTTTCCTTCGTGCTATTTAGAATTCATTTCAATTGGAGAATATTAGAGGAGAAATTTGGAAGAGATGTCACTAGCAGAAAATTAGGCCCTTCTTTTACATTTTCTTATCTACACATGCCTTAAACCCTATTTGTAACCACATACCTATATCGTCTTATATGCCCATGAGTCCCTATATGCACCTACACACACATTCACACGAAACGATATATGTATATTTCCATCTTTACACATATACACCTGTAGAAAACGCACATCCACATGTCTCCATACCTATCTCCATGTATACTTATACTTACATATATACATACACACAAGGACATCTGCATATCCATATATACTCATACGCACATATATATATCTACACATCCATACGTATACACATATACACATACATACACACCCATGTATGCATACATACATACATACATATACATACACACATATGCATACAAATCTGCAGAATATCTACATACCCACATATGCGTTAATTTGCACTTACATATATCTACCCACGTATTTGTCCCTATTCTCATGTCCACTTGTGCATCAACTTATGCCTGCGTTCGAAGACTATCTCAGTATTTAATTACATTATCTATGTTTTTACACCTATAATATTACCCGATCTTTCATATTTATGGCAATTCTTGCTGTTCCTATATGATTATTTCTTAGTGGACTTGCTTAGGTTTAGGTTGTTTTTGTGCCGGCATTTAAACACTAGTTCATTATGTTTATTTAGCAGTATGTCTCGATCTTTATGTTTGATTATGAAGATTTTCTCCTTCAAACATAAGTTGCATCTGTCTCTGAAGTTTTTGGGAGTTCTGGCTCTTGATATTATTCTCCACTTTATTTGTGGTGTTAGGCCACTCTCCAACAAAAAACAATAATGATTTGATAGTGCTGTTTGGTTTTTTTTACATTTATTTTTGAAGGATTGGCGATGGTTGTATAGTCGGTGTTTCCAATCTCGAGACACGTGGTCTGACGATTGCATCTAGCATGAAACAGACTGTCGCCTCTAAGTGTTGACTTCTAGGTTCACTTTTATATTTACACACGCTCTATCTCTGATATTGAGCACTTTATCCCATATATTATATATATATATATATATATATATATATATATATATCAGTATTTTGAAATTAATAAGTAATGCAGCTTAATCAATGACGTTACATAGTCATTCAAAAAATAAATCGATAAAGTTAATGTAATTAATGCCTAATTCACTTCGGTAAAAGACATTAAATTACTGACCACTCGCTGAAAGATGCGATCCTTCTTTTTATCAATTGTACAATGGATCAGGTGTCCGATCCTTATTATTTGCAAGTACTTTCTGCGCGTTTAAATATTCTTAACTGTTAATAATAGCACACGTTTTAATAAAATCAAAGCCAAAATAATTTTACAGTATTGGTATTAGTAAGGTTGTTAATAGATTGAAGGAAGTCATAATCAGGGAAAATACATTGTTGATTGAATCTGTAATTAAATGTAACATTTTGGTCACTTGTTTTCTTTATACAAAATTCGGACAGAACTTATGGGATGACCTGATACATTAACATTATTGATTTATTCTTTTGAATCATATATATATATATATATATATATATATATATATATATATATATATATATATATATATATGTATATATATATATATATATATATATATATATATATATATATATATATATATATATATATATATATATATATATATATATATATACATGTACATATACAGGTATATGTGTATGCGTGTGTGCATTGGTGTGTGAAAATATATAGAAAATAGGAAAGAACTAGTTAGGTAAATAATCCGAAATTCTTTGGTATTTTTGTTTTTCTTTTTAAAAAATACAGTGCACGATACAAAAGTAGGGCGTAAACATAATTATTTATTTAAACATATGATTACTTGGCTACATAAGAGTTCTCATGTTTCAAAACCAAGAGCTGATAACTTCAATATAATTATTAGAATGAAACTTAATTGAAATACCAAGCTCTGTGTCATCTATATAAATAAATATAAATATAAAAGTGAACACTGAAGTCAACACTCAGAGGCGACAGCTGTTTCATGCTGCAATCGTTCTGCAGCCTTACGATTGCGTCCAGCATGAAAACAGCCTGTCGCCTCTGAGTGTTGACTTCAATGTTCACTTTTTATATTTATATTTAGATACTCTATCTATAATATTGAACACTACATCCCATAAATATAGCACACTTTAAAACTATATTTCTGTCTATATATATATATATATATATATATATATATATATATATATATATATATATATATGTGTGTGTGTGTGTGTGTGTGTGTGCGTTTTTCTGTATATATTTATATGAGATAACTAAATATATATTTTGTATATCAAGAACAATATTGGGGAAAATGTACGACAACATAGAAAAGGTTTTTCTAGTGCCGCGTTTCGTCCTTTAGGAGTTCATCGGACTAAATATATATATATATATATATATATATATATATATATATATATATATATATATATATATATTTGCTGTTGCTGCACATGCACATGAACGACTGGGAATTTTAATTCTAAATTCTTTTTAATCTTGATAATTTCATTTAGATTCTGTTTCTTTTTACACTTTCTCTTACATTATATATATATATATATATATATATATATATATATAATGTTAATTCAGTAATTTATCAATATAAGTGTAGTTGTAGACTCGACTACATAGGGAGGATGTTCCAGCGTTTGAATTTGAGAATAAAAAATCACTTACTCACCAGGATTTTGAATCCGGATGCCAGTAAACGTCAACTAAACAATACTTCTGGTTCTGCGATTGCAGAGCATGTGAAAATGGCAGTAATTGTATTTTTGATTTTAGTGCAGAACGTTTTTCGATTTTATCTAAGTCCCCTCAAGTTTCTCGAGTCCTTGTATATCAGATCCCGTGGGCCTTCTCTCTGTAAACAGGGAATGCTTACTGGGTCTCAATGTCATTGGACTCTAGTTTCCCGAAATTCAATTTTTTCTTTTCTTCCATTCCATTCGTTATAATAATTTAATTTACACGGTTTTATATTTTAAATATCCCAGAAAAATAAACTTGATAAGTCCTG
>CAHIKZ030005442.1:665000-680000 GCA_903632075.3 Acanthosepion pharaonis | reverse complement strand
TCTTCTTAAGGATTATAAAAATCTTCTGCATCATGTTCTCTTACACAATCGGATATAAATTCTTCTTCTTTCTTCTTCTTCTCCTCCTCTTCCTCTGCTTCTTCTTCTTCTTCTTCTTTTTCTTTTTCTTCGATTTTCTCCTCTAATTTTTTTCTTCTTCTTCTTATTTTTCTTCTTCTCATCTTCTTCTTTTTCTTCTTCTTCTTCTTTTTTCTTCTTCTTCTTATTTTCTTCTTTTTTTCTTCCTCTTCTTCTCCTTCTCCTTCTTCTTTTTTCTTCATCTTCTCTTCTTTTTCTTTTTCTTCATCTTCTACTCTTCTTCTTCTTCTTCGTGGTGGTGGTTGTCTTTGTCGTCGCCATTGCCTTCACATTCTTCTTCATTCATCATTTCTTCTTCATTTACTTTTTTTTCATCCTCGTCCTCACAATTGTCTTTACGTTCTTCTTTACTTCTTATTTTTCTTCTTCTTTTTGGTCATCATTGCCACAATTGTCTTTCATTGTTCCTCATTCTTTATTTCTCCTTCATTATCTGCTCCTCCCCCTTCGTCGATTTTGTCATTGCACTTGTCTTTAATTTCATCCTTTATTTCTTCTTCATCTTCTTCTTCGTCGTCGTCGTCGTTGCCATCGACGACGTTGCCGCAACTGTCACTACATTGATCTTCAATCTTTTTTTCTTCTTCATTTACTTTTACTTCATCTTCGCTGTCATCTTTAAATTTTCCTTCTTTCTTCATTTTTCTTCTTCTCCTACTCCTCTTTTTTCTTCTTCTTCATGACAATCGTCTTTTAAATAGTCTTTCCTCAAACCTCAATTCTTCCTCCTCTTCCTCCTCTTCTGTATCATATCATCAATATTTACACCGACGACATCTTTCCTTTCGCTTTTCCTATCAGCACAAATGAATGACTAAAAGTCATTCATGCCAAGAAACCTTTAAGAGAAATAGAGAAAGAAAGAAGACCGATGGCATATGACTTTTCTCTTTCCGAATTAAAAGAACGAAGCGAGACAATGAGGTTCATTAACACGACTTAGAGTTTTAAAAATCAGTATCGGTGATTTACTTAAAAATTACTGTTCTACTCAAAACACATTGCTTCGTAACGGGCGCTTTTAAAAAGAGACCTTTAAAGGCATACAACTGCTAACTTCAATCATTTTGCGGCGTTTTCTGTGAAGAAGCCCTAAATCAAGTTCTGTCATTCCCCTGCAAATAAATCAGACAAAAGAATCCATGCAGTGGGCACGTTTGCAATTACAAGTGATTGAATTACTTTTTGGAAGATTCGATTAGATTTTTTTTTGGTGCTGTAGGGAGATTTAAAGTTAAATAAGCCAGTTATCTTTTGAGTTCGTTAGATAATCGCTAAATTGATTAATTCGGCCATTTTTGTTTTAACTTTTTTTTTTTTTGTTAACAGAGTGAAATGCCTCTTCATTAGAGACTTAGCAGCTGATTCAAATTTTATTCAATTTCTTTCGCCTTGTTTTTAGCAGTTTTGGTTCTTGGTTACGTTAGCACCGTTTAAATTTGCTAATCTTATTAAGTCCTGAAAGCGCTTTGATTTTTTTTCTCTGCGGATTGGGAAGCAGCAAAGAAGATTTTTATTGTTTATTTTATTTTATTTTTTTTTTATGTGATGATCGTTTTTATTTAAATTTTAATTTTTAAATTATTTTTCGTGTTTTTATATTTTTCCATTTTTCCTTAATTTTCGCGTTTCAGTGATTTCATATTTTTTATTTTTTATTTTTTTGCGATTCACTTTTTCTTATTTACGTTTCTTTCATTTTTGCTTTATCTTTCTCCTTCATTTGAGTTTTATATTTCTTTCAATTTTTTCACTTTTCTTCCGATCCCAAGAATTTTATTCTCTTTCCGTATATTTCTTTTTAACTTTTTCGTTCTTTTTTCACTTTCCTTTCACATTTATTTTTATTGTTTTATCACTATTATTTCATTATTATCGTCTTTTATTCATTTTTTTATTTTTCCATCATTTTCGATTTCCTTAATTTTATTCTTCTCAATTTCTTTCTATTCTTTTTCATCCTTTTCTTTCATTTTCGATTCAATATTTTCATCTTATTTCTTTTCGGTATCTGTCTATATATCTGAGATGAGGTATTATGTAAACTATTTACATTATTGGGACTATGGTCCTCATTTTGTCGCCATATATATTACAATGTTTCGGCCTTTCAGTATCTGTCTATATTTCTGAGATGAGGTATTATGTACATTATTTACATTATTCGGACTATTGTCCTCATCTTTGTCGCCATATTTATTCCAACGTTTCGGCCCTTCAGTATCTGTCTATATTTCTGAGGTGAGGTATTATGTAAACTATTTACATTATTCGGACTATTGTCCTCGTCTTTGTCGCCATATTTATCACAACGTTTCGGTCCTTCAGTATCTGTCTATATTTCTGAGATGAGGTATTATGTACACTATTTACATTATTCGGACTATTGTCCTCATCTTTGCCGCCATATTTATTACACCGTTTCGGCCCTTCAGTATCTGTCTATATTTCTGAGATGAGGTATTATGTACATTATTTACATTATTCGGACTATTGTCCTCATCTTTGTCGCCATATTTATCACAACGTTTCGGTCCTTCAGTATCTGTCTATATTTCTGAGATGAGGTATTATGTACACTATTTACATTATTCGGACTATTGTCCTCATCCTTGTTGCCATATTTATTACAACGTTTCATTCTTTTCGTTTTCCTTTTTTCGATACATTTTGTTTTCATTTTCTTTCCGTTCTTTATCTTTCATTTTCGATTTCCTTTGTTTTCATTTTCTTCCTTTAATCTTTCCTTCATTTTCGATTACTTTTCTTTACACTTGTTTCATTTCCTTTATTTTGTTTTTCATCTGTTTCATACATTTGTATTTCTTTTGTTTTATTCTATTCTTTATTTTTTCTCCTTCGTTTTAATTTTCATTGTTTCCGTTTTCCTTCACTTTCTATTTCCTTTTGTTTTAATTTTCTTTCTTTACTTTTTCTTTGATTTTCCATTTCTTTTCGTTCTATTCGTTTCATTTTCTTTCTTTTTTTTGTCATCTTTTTCCTTGATTTTTTATTTTCTTTGCTTCAATTTTTATTCTTTTCTTTTTCTTCATTGTCGATATCCTTTCTTTTAATTTTCTTTCTTGTTTGCATTCATTTTACTTTTCCATTGTTTTTATTTTAATTTTTTCCTCCAGTTTCTTTTCCTTTTTTCCTTCATTCTCAGTTTACTTTTTAATTTTTTAATTTTCTTTCCTTCAATTTCTATTTCTTTTGTTTTCATTTTCCTTCTTACTATTTCTTTCATTTTCTTTTTCTTTTCTTTACATTCTTTTCATTTTATTTCTTTATCTTTGTTCATTTTCGATTTCCTTTGTTTTCATTGTTTTCATTTTTTTTCTCTTATAACCTTTTTCCTTCATTCTCAATTTTCTTTGATTTAATTTTCCTTCCCTTCTTTTTCCATTTTTTTAAAAAATTTCTATGTTTCAATTGCCTTTCCTTTGTTTTCTCGTTATTTTCGATTTAATTCTGTTAATTTTCTTTCATTTCATTTTCCTTAATTTTCGGTTTTATTTTATTTTATTTTTTTTCTTTACTTTTTTCCTTCATTTCCGACTTCTTTTGTTTTCATTCTTTTCATTTTCTTTCTTTTCTTTTTCTTTTTTCTTTCAATTTTTTATTTTCTTTGTCTTCATTCTTTTCTTATTTTTCTCTTCTTTTTCACACTTTACTGTCATTTTTGATTCCTTTAGTTTTCATTCTTTAATTTTTCTTTTCTTTTTTCATCTTTTTCTTCATTTTCGATTTCTTTTGTTTTCATGATTTTTATTTTCGTTCTTTGCTTTTTCGTTCAGTTTAGAGTTCCTTTGTTTTCATTCATTTCAAATTCTTTCCCGCCCTTTTCATCTTTTTCCCGACTTTTTGATTTTCTTTGTGGTCATTCTTTTCATTCTCACTTGTTATTCCCGACATTTGCTTACATATTTCCTTTACCCAATCCACCTGGCCAACCATCACCGTTAGACATTAGTCATTACTTCATTCATTAATTATTTCTCATTCATTCTTACCTTCATTATAATAACCCCGCCTTTAACGACCATGTCCCGTAGAACAATAATGCAGTTTAAATGATAAATATCTATAATCTGAATGAGTTAATAATAGGAGATACATCTACACCTTCCTTCCTTCCTTTTGTCATCATTATCTTAAACCTAACACTCACCGTTAGATCGTGCTAAAAGTTTTTAGCAACCTGGGTCTTTACTGCGTTGCCCAAACATTTCTGAGGAGAGATTATTCAATTTGTAATCGATTCCCTAGTTTAGTGTTATAGTTTAAAACATCATCTCGCAAAACATTTTTAGTGAGTTTGATTATCATTAAAATTAGAACATTTCAGGCCGGTATTAATTGCTATATTTTATTGGCCGTAAAGTTACCATAAAAATATCACATTGCCAATACTTTCGAAACAATTACTGTACTTCAGTATTAAGATGTTTTATTAATGTTTCATAAAATAAAAACGCTCACAGTGTAGAGGTCGTTGCTAAAGCGTAAGAAGAAGTACATATGATGAGGATATGTAGGACATATATGGGTTTATCCCAGATTTCAAGATCGCTTTCTTGTTCTTGTTGTTGTTGTTGTTCTTCTTCTTCTTCTTCTTCTCATTATTATTATTATTATTATTATTATTATTATTATTATTATTATTATTATTATTATTATTTCCTTTGATTTCTGGTGTGTACACATTTCATTCCGGGTCCCACCCAGAGACCTAAGATCGGAAATGGGATTATGACATTTTCCAATGAACAAGTAAAAAAAAAACAACAACACACATATTTTACATAGATAAAGCTTTTCGTAATGCGTGGGCTGTACTCGATTATTATTATTATTATTATTATTATTATTATTATTATTATTATTATTATTATTATTATTATTATTTCTTTTGGTTTCTGGTTTTTAATTAATTCTTTCTGAGTCCCAAATAGTGACCTAAGTTTTAAATGACATTATGACATTTTTCACTGAACAGTTAGGAAAAAAAATCACACATATTTACATAGATAAAGCCCTTCGTAAAGTGTAGGCTTCACTTGTAATAAAATTTTATGAAGACATAGGCTACCATAGATTCCTTCAATGTGATTATTGGAATATTTCCCAATCGATCCGAGTGTTCTAAGTACAACTGGAGTTGTTAATGTCTTCATGCGCCACATTTTCGAGATTTCCATTTCAAGGTCCTTGTATTTTGATAGTTTTTGAAGACTTTCAAAGATACATTGCAGTCAGCAGGGACTGCTATATAAATAAGGAGTCATATGTTTTCATTGCAGAGTCCCATAAAATTGTTACAGGTCATATCTCCGTAACCGGGTATTGTTATTATTATTATTATTATTATTACAACGGTTCCCGCACGATTACCAAAGTTAAGCAACGTCGAGCCAGGTCAATACCCACATGGGTAACCGCTTTCGAATACTAGATTCTGTAAGCTTGGATATGTGGTTTGTGTAACGCAGTCACGTCAAACTGAGTGCATATGGAGGGACGCATCGACCATATCTGCAACCTTGAGGGCCACACCTACATACAGTCTTACATTAATCACAGCTAGTGGTAATTAAACTTTAAATACAAAATAATTACAATACAAGGTAGTACAATTTAATCACTTTTATGTTGTCCTGATGATCGACATCGTTTTAGACAAACTATTCTCGATATACCAGGTTGGAATGTCTGTGTAGATCCCGATTTGATGAAAGATGACAAATGTTCATCAGTTAATCTGGTTCTGTGAGACGTTTTTGTGGCCTTCATAAATGAAAATAACTGCTTATAGACATATGTGGAAGCAAACATCACCATAATCTTTGTGGCAAACTTTCTGAAGTTCTTAAATGTCCGAAGAAGGTATGAAAAAAAAGCCGGGTGATCATAATTCTAGATACTTTCCCTTGAGTGTTGAGTCAGTCTACATTTCCAGTAGTTCCATCTGTAGACTTTCCTTTTCCTGAGCAACATCAAAAGTGAATGGTGCTGAGAATAATGCAAACTGATCTTCACAAGATGAAAAATCACAAAATCTGTACTGAAATTCCTTTGACAGCAATTCCAGCTACTTGTAGTACTTAGCAAAGATAAATACATACTCAGTATTGGCATTGTGTTTAACTCCTTGCCCTTAGGAAAATGAATCAATCTTTCATGCGACTACTGGCCTTCAATAAAGCTAGTTTTGTAATGAAACATTTGATATCATTATATAACTAAGCGATCAGCTGAAGTTTACGTTGTAATTTCAAATTAACGCCATTTAATTGGGTAGTAATAGATCCACTGAAAAAGCGAGCTTTAATCTTTCAATTTATCTGTGCTTTGACATTTCATCTCTAAAAACATACCAATTTCGTGTCGCAATAAAAAAAAATCTTTTCAGTACCTTGTGACATGAAAGCCATCAAACTTCTGTGTAGAATGGGGCATTTGTGAACTGATTATTCACGTCTCCCAAGAACTGTCAAATGTGAGGGTGATGCAAAGCACGACATTTGATATAGTTCACTGTTTTTGTGACAAAACTCAACACATGATCTAATTTTAAAATCTTAGATCATAAGTTCAATTGGTGAATTATGCAGTGAAAATGCGTGAATATTGAATCTGGATAAATGTTTTCTATTTTTGTACCTAACTTGTCAGCAACACCATTATGTCTCCCAAATATATTGGCAGTACCACCAGTAGACAAACACACAAGCAAGGCCATAATCATGGAGATGCTGCTCAAGTTACTCAAAAATGTCCTGGCTTGTTGTAGTATCATGCATTGGGACCAGTTTAATTAGTACTTCATAAATTTGAAATTCATTGTCAAAAGCCCCGAAGAAAACGGGAAGCTGTGCTATTCCAGCTAGGTCAACAGTCTCATCCAGAGAAATAGAAAAACGTGCAAAACTTGATGATAAAGTCTTCAACTGTCAACTCAAATTCCCCTGCCATTTTGTCAATCCATTCAGCAACAGTGTTCCTGCTTAATGAAATGTCTTGAAATAAGTGTGACTTCTCTGGACATACAATTTCAGCTGTTTTTACAAGACATCGCTTTATGAAATCTCCTTCACTGGAAGATTTTCGAATAAGGGCGAATATTTTGCGAAGTTCAAAGCTTGCAGTAACAGAACTAATGTTACCTTTCTGAATTTTTGTAAAACAACTCTGTTGCTGGTTTAACTTAACCTTGAAATCACTTTTGAAACACATATATTCCTTCATATTTATCATAAAATCGATGGTTTGTTTCATAATGTTTTTGCACATTATATTATTTTGGTGTCGCAATGGAGTGGTTGCAAGTCAAACATTTTATCTTTCCATTAACAGTGGTACAAAAGTACTGTAATTCCTACTTTTCTTGAAACACACGTCCTTCTTCAGATAATTATCTCTTTTTACAAGATGGAGTAGAATTCAAAATTTTTAAAGCAAAATATTACAAAATTATAAACGTTTTCACTTTACATTTGTTTTTATTTAGTTGTCAAGGATGATCACCGGAAGTTAAAAATAGTCGCTGATATTCGAAAACAAAAAATAAAATCCCATACATATAGAATAAACAATCTAATCATACGAATTGAAAAAAAAATCACTGCTTTTTAATAATTTGCATTACCAAAAAAGACAAAATTCTTAATGGCTATAGATACTTTTGTGAGGGCCGCCAAGATGCATGTAAAAGGCTGCATGCAGCCCATGGGTCGCCAATTTGACACACCTGATGTAACGGATAATGACTCGGAATTATTAATCAGAGAGTCGAGTTTCAATTCCAGTCTGGTTCGTTATATTCACATACGAGTAAATACTCTTGAGAAAGGTATGAATCCACCTTTTCTCCCCCAAGCTATGGGTTAATTAGTTTAGACGTGTTTCATTAAACATTATTATCTCCCCACCCACCAAGAAATTGTACAAAATATATTTAGATTCCAGCATTAAATAATCCGTATATCTGGTTATTCCTATAAACAAAATAACCAGCCTAGAACCTGAAACTAGTGGAATTCAACACGTTTTGAAATAAATTAATCAGCTCATTTTAGCGGTTCACGGCAAGAAATCCAGGAATTGCTGAAGCAATGAGCTATGTATATATATTTTTTTTTAATTTATATCTTCCTGTTTTTTCTTCATCTATACTTATGTTCCCCTTTCTCTCATGAGATACTGATTGCTTGTATTTAAGGTTAAACTTTTGCGGTTGTAGCTAGAAAAAGATCAATATAATGGCAGATATTTGCCTCCTTTGAGACATTCTCCAATATCGACCCACATATTCCACCATCCACTCCATCTTTTCTTAATTCTTGATTACATTTCTTTTCTTCCCATCTACATAGAACGTTTCTGTTCTTATCAACATGTATCGTTTCGATAAAGCGTTTTATTTTATTTCCATTTTATATCAACATTTTTTAAATCTTCCATCTGAAAATTTACAAGATATTTGGTTATCTCCCCCTGCGTCTAAGGTCTCAACCATGTCATCTATCTTTTAACAGATTTTCACATTTAGTTTGTGATTTCTTTGTTTTCTCGCAGACTTTTTTTTATATAAAAGACACGAGCAAATGTTCTCTTTCTCTTCTAAGCAGACGTTTTGATTCATTAAGTATGAGTGTCGGTTATTTCCTCTGTGTAGATTAAAATGGTACAGTGCAATGACAGAATTGTAGGCTACGCAGAAATAGATATCTTTCTTTATTTAGTACCAAATTTTCCGTTCCGTTTTTCTGCTATGGCATCAAAGAAACTGTTGTGGACTCCGTGGATGGAATCCGGCACAAATAAATAAACAACGCCAGAAATTGACATAGAAAAATAAGTGTATTAAACGTAAGAATACAGACTTGAAGTGAAGATTAGTAGTCCAGGAATGCGGGTTAGTAGAAAGTATATGTACAAGTCTCTGTAAGTAAAGCCATAATCATCTCTCTCTCTGGACTCTTGGATAACTCTCCGAGAACACCCTGTGTCTGTCTCCGTATCTCTCAACGTATCTCAACAGCAGGTATTTTCTCTGTCAGTATAAGTATACTTTGGACGAGTCCATCTTATGTAAAAAGGGGAGAGCCCCACAACAGTTAGCGAAGTGAATTCACCATAAATTACATTAACTTTATTGATTTAGTCTTTGAATGACTATTTTACAAATATATATAGACACAATGATTTCCTATAAGGATAGCTACCAAGTTTCCCCTTCAAAGTAATCCTCACTTCGATAATAATTCGATAATTGCCTAAAAGGTTTTTGTTGTGGATTCCGTGAATGGAATCCTGGACAAATAAATAAATAACGCCAGTAATTGAAATAGAAAAATAAGTGTATTAAACGTAAGAATACAGACTTGAAATGAAGATTAGTAATCCAGGAATGCGGGTTAGTAGAAAGTATATGTACAAGTCTCTGCAAGTAAAGCCGTAATCTCTCTCTCTCTCTCTCTCTCTCTCTCTCTCTCTCTCTGTATCTCCACGTATCTCAGTATTTAATATTCTACCCACGAGGAATATATGTGGCACAAAGCCAAGTTTAAAGTGGGTTTCTCCGAGCCCGTAGGCTCAGCCAAAAATTATTCCCCTTTTAACCCGCATAAGCGTGTTCGGGAACTGTCTACCTCCCCGGACGAAACTTTGCCCTTCGGCGAAACCTCGTCCGGGTTCCTCCCTGCCAAAGCAGAGAGTTCGACAGACGTTGCTAAAAGTCAGAGACTGTATCTCGACGTATCTCAACAGCAGGTATTCTCTCTGTCAGTATAAGTATACTTTGGACGAGTCCATCTTATGTAAAAAGGAGAGAGCCCCACAAGAGAAAGACCAGGAGTTTACATAAATTCTAAGAACAGTGAACATCACATTACAACAGACAACGTCCAACTCAACGAAACTGCTTCTGTAAACCTATTAAATATCAATCATATAATATAGGTTTCGAATGGTAAATTGCCGCCATTTTATGCTTTGATTTCGCGCATGCGCGTTGTTTGTTTTTGGTTTTGTCGACTGCACAGTATACCAGGGTCAGTTGACCACCGTCTGTAAGAAGAAGAGCACCATGACGGAATTCACACCGTCAGGGATTTGGAAACAATATGCTGTACTGCTTGGCATTCACGCCGGAAGTTTCAATACGAACGTTTCAGTGTTTGGATTTCAATCTGGGAATAGTGCAGAGTATTCAGAAAGAGATGGATGAGCCTAAATGCGATTATGATGTTACCACAGCTCATAAAATTCACTCATATATTTCTGATAAGAAAATAACTCAAAACATTGTTGGTGAGGCATACACCAAGTGGGTAGTGCAGCCCTGGGTCAAAGGGTTGCTGCTGTAAGACCCAGTATATATATATATATATATATATATATATATATATATATATATATAATAATGGATAATAATGGACTCTCCCGCCAGTTTCGACGTATGGGGATCTGACAGTTTTTTGATTCAGTTATGAAAGTTTGTGCGATAATCTTAAGTGGCATTTAAGACCCGCTAGTGATTTACAAAGGAGGCCACATATGGAGCAATTGTGAGGATTGTGAGATGAGATTACCGTTAGATTGGCTGACCTTTTAGATCTTGCTCTCGCCTCTTTGTGAGTCTACTAAAAGACGTTTATCTCCAATCTCTCAAGGGTGTTATGTGGTATATTGACTGCTGACAAGTTGCTTTTCAGCGTGTCTTTAGTATCTTAGCCATAGGCGTCCTACATTCCTGTAGCCATGATCTAACTGCCTGTACATTAGGATCTTAGGTATCTTATCATCAGGCATTCTCAAGACATGACGTGTCCACCGTAACTGAGACTGTATGATAAAAGTCTCGATTCCTCCAATATTATATCTGTTAAACAAGTCTACGTTAGATGTCCTATATATATATGTGTGTGTGTGTTTGTGTGTGTGTGTGTGTGTGTGTGTGTGTGTGTGTATGTGTGCGTGTGTTTATTTAAAAATTATAGCATAAGTATGTTATATAATAACGCTATTGGTGTCTTCTCAAGTGATGGCATTGCAAGTAAAATAAAGAGTTTTAAAGACTTCAAAACAAATACTACGTCCACTGGAGAAAATATTTTTGCGTAAGATGTAATGACCAATCAAATTACAAGTATGTAATAATACAAAAAATCGACAACGAACCCATTACAATTCATTAATTAAATATTAGATTTTATAGGATAACAGAATAACTAATTAATCTCTAATTTATTATGTAATTAAAAAATAAAAGTTACAAATATTAAATTCTGAATGTAGCAATGCATCAAGTTTAGAAACTAACGAAATTATTTAAGGAAAAACGGCGAAAATATATGTAAATTTTCATGTATTGTTCTTAGAAAGAAGGTTAATTATTTCGTCCTAATCTGAGCGGTAGTTAGAGGTACAGTTACGTTGATAGGGTCGTGATAATAGATTTAGTGGACAAGAGAGAAACGTTTATTTGTGACTAGGCATACAGACATCATGTCATAATAGACAAACACATAAATGTGATTGAATATATATCATACAACATCACTATAGAGACAACACAAAAATACCGGTCACAGTGGTAAAAACATAGAAAGTCAATATGCAAATACATAAACCTACGTAATATATATATATATATATATATATATATATATATATATAAGTGAACATTGAAGAAAAGACTCAGAGGCGCCAGGCTGTTTCATGCTAAACGCAATCGTCAGGCCGTGAGTGTTGGATTTTTTTCTCGACTATTTATATATATGGGTCAGTGATGCATTGTGAGTTATCCATTCTGATGATTATTTTGGCGGGAATGTCTCGTTTATTAATTTATTTGGGGTAATTCATTTTACTTGACTTTTTTTAGATTCATTTTTTTCGGTTTTCGATGTCTATTAACGCAATAAAAATTGCTTAGTTCGCTTATTTAATTGTTTGATTTCTTCTGCGAAGATAATTAAAGCTATTTATTCCTCCAATTATTGGACTAATTAACAAGTATCTAATACTAATAATAGTATCTAAAGTCTGTGTGCGTGTGTGTGTATGTACAAACAGTCAGCATCCATCAATTTGGAATCTTTTTATCCATTTCTCAGAATCTAATGCCCGTATAATTCCAGCACACAAAAGAACAGAAAACCCAATCTTCAGAAGAATAGGTTAAATACAACAGATTTGAAAAGCGAATTATGAAAAAATAGGAAAAGACAAAATGATTCGTACGGTGTAAAAAATGAACAGTTTTCACAATCTTAATATTCAATAGCATTGCCTCTCATCCTTATAACTTGCTGCAACCGTTTTCTAAAGTCTTTGATGAGATTTCAAGAAGAAGATTTCAAGATTTTCTTTTATACTTCAATGTTTACCCGTTTTACACGTTCTAATACCTGAAGGTTTTTTGTGACAAACCATTCATTCGAACTTTCAAATCTTGTCATAGATTTTCAATAGGATTGAAGTCAGGACACACTGAAGGCCATGGAATAAATGTAAACCTCTTTTTCTGAAGTCAGGCAATCATTAATTTAGACGTATGTTTGGGATCATTATCTCGCTGCGAAGATTTCGCGTTGATATTTGTAGATTTTCATCCAGAATGTTGATATAGTGTGCAATTTCATTTTTCCTCTTATTGCAATTAATTGTCCAGCCGCCCCTTAAGATAAACAACCACAAAACATCATCGTGATGCTTTTATATTTTAATGATGCCATTGTATCCATTCGGAGGAAAGTCTCACATTTCTTGCGCTAAATCTTCTTCAAATCATTAGGTTAAAAAAAACAATTTTTGTTTTGCGACTCCATAGTACTTGTTCCCAAAAGCTATTTTCTTTGTCCAAGATGGTTTGGGCAAAATTAAACAGAGCAACAATGAGACATGGTTTGTAAAGAGGGATTTGTCGTCGTAGTCGCTTTCAAAACAACACATTTCTATTTAAACAACTTTGTATTTTGCGAGTGCATATGCTGATACCCATCGTATCCAAACTTTTGGTGATGTATTTCAAAATAACTCTTTGGTTTATATTAATCTCGCGACACATGTAGTTCTCGATGACAATTTGTATTAATATAATATTATATTAATCTCACGACTCGTGTAGTTCTCGATGACAATTTGGATTTTCTTTTACGCGCAGGCAAATTCACTGTCGTGCCAAACTGTTTAAACTGTACCGTAGATCTATGGAGAGCTAACCGGTTTGAAATAGCGCTGTTACTATTTCCCGACATGCGAAACTTAATAATTCTTCGTCCCAAGTCAACGCTAAGCTCTTTTGTCTTCCACATCGAGTTTTTATCGAAAGATTAACAATGGTGACACTCTATGTACCTCGTGACGTTCTTTGAAGGAATTATCACAAATATTATATTGAATAAATTATCTAAAAGGCTTCACCGATAAAATAAAAATGGGAATACTTATAAGAATCAATCAAACGATATTTTTTACTGTACGAATAATTTTGTGCTTCCTATTTTGTATAATTCGGATGTCAAATTTGTTAAATTAGACTATTTTTCTGAAAATTTTTACTCTATTTATTTTAAGTAAACTCCTTTCATATTGTCTGATAATCTTAATAACATTATCATTGAAAGGTGAAATGCTAATAATAGATAACAGAGGCCATTGGTTTATACCAACGACTTTCCATACTTAAAACTTCTCGTTTTCACTCTCGCGTTGTCATGTGTGACGTCACGAGCTTCCCTGTGATTTTCGCTTCGCGACTCGTATATACGAGTTTGTCGTTGCTTGGAAATCTTTCAGGCAAAAAAAACAGATTCATTATTGTTTTGTCCGTGTATTGTTTAATGTATTAGAATGTAATTTTCATCTTTGATATTGGCTTATGTGAGCCGAAAGCTTTGATAGGATTTTAAAAAGAAAATGTAATAATATTGTTTTTTTGCTTTCGTCTTTCAATGATAATGTTATTAAGCTTATCAGACAATATGAAAGGAATTTACTTAAAATAAATAGACAAAACTTGTCTATATTATTTAATGAAACATGCATCAATGAAAAAATGCAGCCGAAATGCACAAAATATCTATCTATCTATCTATCTATCTATCTATCTATCTATCTATCTATCTAAACTCATACTCTCTCTCCCTCCCTCCCTCTCCTCTTTATATCTATCTATCTATCTATCTATCTATCTATCTATATATATATATATATATATATATATATATATATATAACAGTTCAAACGTTTGAAGCTACCCCAGAATTATCATGGGTTGGACTTAGCAGAAGAGTGTAAAAAGCAATGAAAAATAATGGGATTATACTTTGAGAAACTTTTACAACGAATGCAAAACGTTCGTTTTGCAATAATCAAGGCTAAGGAGGATAATTTGACGGGAGCCGAATTTAATCATAATATTTTTTTTTCTTTTTGTCATAATAAAATTTCTAATGAAAAAACATGTTTCACTTTTTTTTTCACAACGTATAATGTAAATTATATTTGAAGTACAAAACAACTACTTTTTGTGCCGGTTTAAAAAGTTACCAGGAATTGAATCAAATTTTTGCACTGCAGTGTATATATACTGCATATGTGTTATATACATTATGTATATTAAATATATATATATATATATATATATATATATATATTTAAGCAAAAACATTCGTTAGAATATATTATGTTATATCGAATAAATACATTATGCCTACTATCCTGAGAAATATTTCACCCCACGGACGAACAGATAACATATATATATATATATATATATATATATATATATATATATATATATATATATATATATATATATATATATATATATATATATATGAATAACTCAAGAAATCAAATCAGATCGAGCTAATTTAAATTTCCAGCGCC
>CAHIKZ030005442.1:657500-662500 GCA_903632075.3 Acanthosepion pharaonis | reverse complement strand
CTGTAAGATGACTTATTAAGTAGGTCAATGTCTGGTCCTTACCCCCTCCCTTACTCTTAATTATCTTAATAAAAATTGATTTGAAATTATTCCTATCTCTTCCTTTCATCTCTAATTTCGACCATATCTGTCGTCCTCCTCCTCAATCTCTCTCTCTCTCTGTCACCTTACATCAACTTAAAACTACTCCTCAAAAGATTGTATAAAATAATAATACGTAAATTTCAAAACATTTTTGTTATGCTTGGAAATGTTATCTCAGGGACCTGGAAAAAATCACATTACTGGGTAAATAAAATATAATCATTGGACCCTTTATGTCATATATATATATATATATATATATATATATATATATATATATAATAACCGACCACACTTATTCGTGGATACCCATCTACTAGCTCAGCTAGCCAATCCCTATCGCAGACTCTCGCACAGGCATTTTTTTATTTGCTCAACATCCACAGGGCTCATCTGTGGTTCATACTGAAACTATGCTGAGCAGACCCTAGTTAGAGTTTCTGAGAGAGAGCGTGTTATCTAACTTGAACAACAATTTTAACAAGGCCAGTACTCTCAAGCCCTCGGACACTATGACTCGTGACTTCATGCTATCTATAGCCCCCAAGAATTCCATCTACCCAATTTAATTCACAGGGCTTGGGTCAATTTGACGTATGTTTTTCAGGCACTTTCAAAAGATTCCGCATGCTGAGATTCCAGACAAATCGACCATGGTGAGAATCGAACCCGGGTCCCATGGTCAGAAAGCGAACATTCTGTATAGTAAGGTAAAAAATCCGTTGGTTTATAATCCAAATGGATCCTACTAATATGACAATATTAGAACTGATCCACAAAAAAGAGGTCGATGTACTTTATTTATACGGAGCAATATCATTAATAATCAAAAAATGTTTTTACCTCATATGGGGTATAGGCTATTTCGGCAGACGACGAATGTGGCCGTATGTCTTTTCAAACTGGGTGTCTAATGAAGTTTACGAGGAAGTGGAATGTAGTAGAAATTTTTACTGGAAGCCAAACCTTAACTTGCCGGAAATCCTTAATACAGAGTTCATACTTTTCACTGTTTCAGTTGGACACTAGGCACGAAGCAGAGGTCAAGGAGGGTGGTAGATGATTATCCTAAGGCGGAAAGATTTTACTAGGTAAAGGCCAGAACATTAAACTTATGATGACCAGTGTTTAACCAAAAATGTAAAATAGTAGAAGTAGAAATTATATATATATACATATATTTCGGCATTTGAAGAGTTAGGAGATGAATTTTGGGTAGCTCATTAATGCAAAACTATATTTTGAAAATTTGAATCTATTTTATGTCGATATTTGAACACTAATTCGTTCCTCTGATTCAATAGCTGGCTTTCATTATTGTACTTTATTGTTTTAAGTTTATCTTCTAAGCATACGTCACACCAATCTCTGAAACTATTTGTAATTTTCGAAGAACCTATAATTTTCCAAACTATCGGTGGATTTAAATTTTCGTTCTTCAATTCCTAAAGTTTTTTGAAAGGGTTGTTTGTTGACTAGGTTTTAGGTTAGGGAATGTGTGCTTGTGGGTATAAAAACGTTGTTTCCATTCCCCGCGGAAATTTCGACGTAAACTTTTTTATTTACTATATTTTCTTTGGGGGAAATGGTCGCTTGAATTGATCTACCGCCCTACTTAAACACTGCCTCGTGCCTAAGAAGAAGAAGAAGAAGAAGAAGAAGAATTGTATATGTATTTCAGGGTGGGGGGGTGGGTGTTAAATGAAATGTACATTACTTTTTCTTCACATTCTCCGCCTATCTTTATATTACACCCAACGTCGTGAGTTTGTTTATTTATTTTTGAAAATAATATTGTAGCGTTAATGCTCAAAAGTTTGTATAAAAATATTAATATGTAAATTTCAAACCATTTTTGTTATGCTTGGAAATGTTATCACAGGGACCTGAAAAGAAATCTCATTACTGGGTAAATAAAATATTATCTTTGGACCCTCTAGGTTGTCTGTTTTTTTTAAATTTAAATTAATTAATAGATACATATAACATATTTTAAAAAGAATAAAACGTTAAGACGTCATTTGAAAAAAAACGCCTGAGGTTATGGTAAGGTACAAAACAAGGTAGCGCATTCAACCGATTCCTGATTTTTAAAGTTAAAAGATCTACATGTTATTTTTTAATTTTTATTTTACTTTTTTCACACGTCTATTTAGAAGTTTTTAATACTGCTGTTTCCTGGTATGATTCAATTCTGACCCATAACCTTTTATGTATTATTAACACACACACACACACACACACACACACACACACACACACACACACACACACATATATATATATATATATATATATATATATATATATATATATTGTCATCCACTGACAGGCTGTTTCGCTGTATCACAGCTCATCACTGTGGCTACACATCCGATTGTTTCAAACCGGGATCAAAACCCGAACGATTCGGCAACAGTCAGAGATGTTCCCTCTAATCTAGCGGCGCACGGTTGAGAGAAAGGCGGATTTTTACGAACTTATTCTGTGAATAAATACGCCAATAACTGACAGATATATTTAGTTGCATTGATGTGTGTTTGTGACCTTGGGTTTCACGCTATTTGCCATCGTCATATAAACAAGTTTCTCTGACGATCACAGAGAACGTGAAACCCAGGGTCCCAAACTACTATACATCCAACTAAATATGTTAGCTTAATCACTGATATTGAGCGCTTTCCAATAAGTACTATATATAATATATAATATATAAATAATACATATATAAATGCATACACAAACACACACATATATATATATTCACATACACATTTTGCACACACACATATCTATCTATCTATCTATCTCTTTCTCTCTCTCTCTCTCTCTCTCTCTCTCTCTATATATATATATATATATATATATATATATATATATGTGATAAGCAAATATAAATGGATATAAATCCGACAGAATGAAGAAAATATCTGGAAAAACAAAACAAATATCCTTAAAATGCGATTATGTTGTTTTAATATGAATAATATTTTAATTCATTCATATTAAAACAACATAATCGCATTTTTAAGGATTTTTGTTTTGTTTTTTACAGATATTTTCTTCATATATATATATATATATATATATATATATATATATATATATATATATATATATATACGTGTGTGTGTGTAAATATAACGCAAATATGTTAGAGATAAATATTAATTAATCTTCGACTTAAACTTCAATTTTATGTTCCACGTTTAAACTATTCTTTAAGAACAAAGACAAATTTAAAACTGACCATTCCTCTTCTACGCGCCTTCTCTCGGCATGAAGTGGGTGGACATGGCTCTTCCCCATTTCATGCGAACCATTACTATTCTTATAGAAATACTTATATATCGATTATCAATATTTCTCCAAATCATAATCGCTCGGACAATGCTTCCTGAATAAGCTCTTGATCTTTAAAAGAACTTTGAAATTACAAAATATTGTAAAAACAAAACTGAGATCTTTCTCTGAACATCTGCGAACTCTTTAGTCTAGACTTGCCTCCAGCCTTCAGCAGCACGAATTTATTCGACAATGTTTGAGTCATTTCTGCATTCTTCAACTGATACAGATTTGAAAAGCGTCCTTTTCCAGTGGTAGCAATCAGAAAATTACATTGTTAGAATTTTGAAGAAATAAATGCATCCACTTTGCGACAAAGATGATAATCTTGTAGTGCACGTCCTGTTTGATTATTTCATATTAACAAAGCAATAACCTACCAAAAGTTTTGAGTGTTACTGAAGTATTTGTAAATTTGTAAAATATTTATTTCATAGTTTAACATATGCTTACATTAACCTCTCATTTGATGTTTATAACAATTACTCCTTCCTTAAAACCTAAGCGTGATACAGTATTCTGACTAGGTTTATTTTCGATCCATGATTGATTCCAGGAGGAATTCCCGCAGTAGGTTACCGTTAATTTCTAGTGTAGACTAGTTGTCAACAAAGATATATGAAACATTTTTTTCCTGTTATTTAACCTATAGCTGGTGGTAGACGAGATGGAGTACTTCCGTGTAAGTGACTATAAGGAATTCGATTGGAATTCAAGCCTGGCTTTACGATTTTTCATTGCGATTTCTTACCCAATTCATACCGCGCACTTCCAAATTTACAACACCTGATATTCCGAAGAGATCACCCATCAATGTGGCTTAACTTCGCTAATCAGAGACGCCCTGTTTCAACGTGATATGGCCGTTTAAAACGATGACTTATCAAAAGCATATACAATCAAGAGAAAACCAGGTTTATCCCACCTCTCAGTGTGATTACATGGCAGAAGAAGGTAAAATGTCAGAAGTTAGAGCGACGAAAGCAAGATGTTGTATAAATCAATGATTGATCACAGTAAGAAAGATAATGGTATATGAAATCTGAAAAATAAAAATAAAAAGACAACTATCCTTAGAGTTGAACATGTATCCTATTTTGCCTCTTGAGATATTCAGAGTTGGGACAAAAATGATCTTGAACGTAAAATCAATATCTTCTAGATGGAAGAAGCATGAAGACAGCAAGGAGATATATGTTGAAAATTAAAGCTATTTTGGTCACGTTTCACAAGAGTATGTTGGTCACCCTATTAAATTTTCAACAGAATCACGTTTCGTCATTTTACAGTTGAAATTCTTAAATGTAACCGTAAGTTTTATACCAACAGATTCTTCCATCGCACATCTCGTAATTGAACAGATTAATGATTACTTGCTATCCAGTAAAATTGATCGCCAAGAATTTAAATGAAATGCCAATCGTCAAATTCTGTCATCTTTATAATAGCTGTTTTATTTCCATCTCCCATTTAATAATTATTGTTCTTTTATTCTATCTCTCATCTAATAAGTATTGCCCTTTTATTTCTATCTCCCATCTAATAATATATAGCTTTTTTTTATTTCTATC
>CAHIKZ030005442.1:597500-652500 GCA_903632075.3 Acanthosepion pharaonis | reverse complement strand
TAGCAATTAACAGGTAAAACGATTTTAAACTCGTGGGCAGATATGATTGGCTACTTTCTAAATGGATGCGACATGAAAAAACGAATAAATTTTAGCTTTAGAATAAAATAGCTCGTAAACTACGAAGTTATAAAAATTATTGTCTCAACCAAAAAGCTTTTAAAGAGAAAAGAATTTTTATCATTTGGTTATATTTAAGATCTAGGTCAGACAGACATTTTCCATTACTCTCCCGTAATAATCTACAGTATGTCTACAAATTTATGTAGAAAAGCAAACATCATACACTAATATTATTCTTCAACATAATTTCTTTCCTTCTAAATTAGTATGTTTCATTGCTGAATTTTAATATAAAGATTGATCGACCATTACGGCTTGTACGGCTCCAAAAAGTAACTGATTTCTCATGTCAGGGTCTATGTTTGCAAAAGGCTAATCAGAACAGAAATAGTGTATTGCTACTATATTTGGGCTGCATCAGCTGAATACTCTCTTTCCAAACTTCAAAGAGCTCAAAAAATTATTTAAATGCGTTGTGAGGGACGCATAGTTTTCCATCCTGCAACGCATTTACTCTGTGATAAAATGTCGCAAGTCTATCGCTACACTAACGTTATTTCGATGTCAAAATTTTAGACGAGCCATATTTTCAAAATTATTTCTTAGTTTCCCTATTTCAAACCTTTACAGTTAAGATACGCTCTGCCACATCCACAGGGTCGAATCATCCAAATCCCTATCGTATTCCATTAGTAAGTATGGTTAGATTCAGAGACCATTTTCTCGTGAACCTTACTTTGTGGATTACACTCCCTAAACAATACTTCCCGGTTCACTATGACCTTAAATTATTCATGTCTTGGGTTAAATGTTATCTATCCTACATTTTCAGATAATCTTCATGTCTTCCTCTTACATCTGCATAGAAAGCTCCCTAACATCCTACTTTGAGTGGCTTTTCGTATATTTAGTAATAATGAAAATTCACATAAGCTTTCAGGTAATAAATATCAATCATTATTGAGTCATCGTCTTAGATATCTAAAGGCTGTGAACGAAATAAAAAATATATGGTTACTGCCTCTTTCCTCCATTTCTGTTCGGGTTTTCTCTTTCTGGTTTAATCTTTAAATGACAATGCAGTTGTCTAGTTGCCAATTACTACCGACTTTTTTTTATAATTTTGCGGCAGTAGATGACCCAAGTGTCACTGAAAGTAAAAAGTTACAGAGTAAAGAGTGCGATAGTTCCGTAAGAGGATAATCTCGGAAGTGAGGATTATGAGGATATGGAAGATAGATGAAAAAAAAAATAACAGTAAACTTGTAGTAGTTAATATTGTAGTTTTCTGTGAAGTATTCACTGGGGATTATGTTCCACAAAGCAACGGTTCTCTTGATGAAGAGAGGAACATACTTCTTACCAGTGAAATACGTGTGTAATGATGTTGGTTGAATCGTCTAAACAAGTCGATCTTGGTTCGAAAATCAGAAATAGTGGTTATGAAGCAGTGATTTCCTAACGGTAGGGTGCGTCTCATAGGTGCGGCGGAAGAGGATAGCCGGTGCGGCGGAAGAGGATAGCCGGTGAGGCGGAAGAGGATAGCCGGTGAGGCGGAAGAGAATAGCCGGTGAGGTGTGACGAGCCTAGGCGGTATGTATAGAGAACTAGGACTGCCCAGACGTCTAGTTCCCCCTCTCGGCCTTGTTAGCAGAGTCCAAAGGAGAGGATAAACCAATACAGTTTGGTGCCAACGCGGCTGCAGGAGTTGCTGGAAGGTAACACAAAGTGCCGTCCATCCGCCTTAGGGGATCCACGGGTTTGAATTCAAAGTTGTCTTTCTCCGAGACCAGTTGCCATCCAAGGCTATAGAACCCAGTCTGTCCTGCTATTTACCCAAAGCTGGAGGGAGAAGAAGAGGATTCACACCTTTCCCAAGGGTATTAGCACGTAAGTGAATGTAATGGATTCGACTGGAATTTGAACTCGGCTCACCGATTCCTCAATCCAAGTCGCTATCCATTACTCCACCGTGCCTCCTCCTCCCCATCATCATCATCATTATTATTATTATTATTATTATTATTATTATTATTATTATTATTATTATTATTATTATTATCTTTTATCTTTGATTTCTGGCGTTTACATTTTCTTTTCCGGGTCCCGCCCAGGGACCTAAGGTTAGAAATGGCGTCATGACACTTTCCACTGACAAAAAAATTAAAAAAAAAAAAAAAAAAAAAAGATTACATAGATAAAGCCCTTCGTAAGGTGTGGGCTGTACTTGTCAGAACAATTTTCTGTATCTCCTTGAGGCATGGACTTCCAGGAATCCTTCAATTAGTCTACTGAATCTTTTTCCAACCAGTCCTAGGGCTCCAACTACAACAGGGATTGTTGATGTTCCCATATGCCACATTTTCGAGATTTCTATTTCGAGGTCCTTGTATTTTGACAGCTTTTTGAATATCTTCAAAGATACATTGCAGTCAGCAGGGACTGCCATATCAATAAGCAGGCACCGTTTTTGTTTGTGGTCTTTAATAACAATATCTGGCCGGTTGGCCTTGATTGTTCTGTCAGTGTGTATTGTGTAGTCCCATAGAATTTTAACAGGTCCTATCTCCGTAACCAGGTCTGGGTGGTGTGGTTATTATTATTATTAATAATAATAATAATAATAACAACAACAACAACAACAACAACTTGTTTTCCTTCCTCCGTTTACAGATAGCTGCTTGTGAAGTATTAGTGTGAGAATTAGGTTTATTCTCTTTGACCAACTTTTTGAGGGAGGGTTTTAATTTTTGGAGTTTTGGATTATGAGCTGGGTGAGAAATGATACCAAACGTAAAAACTATTGTTATAGAACTGTTTATTTTGTTCAATAAAATCCTTGGTGACACATCCACTATCTTAAATATGGGTGAATACCCCATAAAGTTTGATTATTATCACCCTTATTGGTGTCAATAAGGATTTGCCTGTCTTATATATATATAACCTTAAATGTATTGGCTTATAAATGAGCAAACCAATACCCAAAGAAAAATAAGAAATAAAAAAGAAAGTACCAAGAACATGTAATTCAGTCGAAAACAATCGTCCAGAATCCAAGCTCAGAGTCCAAAAAAAAAAAAATATATATATATATATATATATATATATATATATATATATATATATATATAAAATGTTTTATATAACTTAAGGTTTTTTTAACCCCTTTTATTACTCTCTTAGTTTCAAATTAACATTTCATTCTTCATACAACCCCAGTTTAATGTCATAAGATTAATATCCATGTTTAATTGCATAAAAGCTCTTCCCTTTAAGATTAATACCTTCCACAGTCTCCTGATCACTGTCACGTGCCTTTCATCTGACTGAAATATGGAAATAAAAAAAGTTTGTATTAGATTTTCGACGTTTTAGCTGTCAGAGATTTATAATTCCAACACGAACTCAGTCTATACCGGGGTTGAATAAGGCTGATGAATTTCGTCGATTGACATAAACCTATTCCCCATATGAAGTAATTTTGGATTTAATTTTGTCTTTATTAATTGCTCATGTAATAATAAATGCAATGAGCACATTATGTGCATCGGTTTTAATATTTATATTAATATGATCCACTTGGATTGTATATCAACGGATTTATTACCTTTTACTATATATATATATATATATATATATATATATATATATATATATATATATATAAAAAACTGAACATTGAAGTCAACACTTACAGACGACAGGCAGTTTCATTCTAGACACAATCGTCAGGCCACGAGTGTTGTTTTTTTCTCTGCTCTTTATATATACGGGTCAGTGTTGCAATGTGGGTAGTCTATTTTGAGGTTATTTTGTCGGAAGTCGTTTATTTGTTTATTTATTTATTTGGGTTAATTTATTTTGCTTGTTTTTATTTATTTCTACTTTCTATTTTTATTTTTTATTTTATTTTTATTCCTAGTCTTATATATTTAAATTAATTTATGATCCCTAACTTAAAACGTATATATATAAATATATATATATTTATATATTAAATATTTGTATTTATAAAAATAACGGATAAACAGAAAATATAATATATATGTGTCTGTGTTCTTACATAGTGATATGTGTTCATATTATATATATATATATATATATATATATATATATATATATATATATATATATATATATATATGTGTGTGTGTGTGTGTGTGTGTGTGAGAGTGAGAGGTTTTTCTCATCTTTTAAACTTCGTTTGGGAATATATTTACGCCTTTGGCCTCACGTCTATTGAAAACTATTCATTTGATTATTAAAGGTAATGGTTTGCTGGAATTTTTATGCATTCTAGACTTCCATCTTTTGTGAAGAATGTTTAGTTAATTCACACGATATTTTCGAGATCGTCCTTAGAATGGTGTTAGGTTATGTCTTGTACATGCTTTTTTTATATATATATATATATATATATATATATATATATATATATATATATATATATATATATATATATAAGTGAACATTGAAACGTTAGAGGCGACAGACTGTTTTATGCTAGACGTGTCAGCATGAAACAGACTGTTGTCTGTTCATTTTTTATAATTTTCTTCTTATTTTTTTTATTTCTCTTTTTTTTCCTTTTATTGATTTCTTATCCTATTTTTTTCTGCTTTAACCTTCATATATTATTATTTTTTTAAACCTGCATATATTTTAATTCTTTCCCTTTTATGGAAATGTTTATATATTCATTTGCTTTCCTTTTATGGAAATTCTTCTTACGTCTTCCTAAACCTTTGAAAATGTAAAAAGAATTGATGTTTCATAAATAGCATTTTTAAATAAAATCGTTTATAACCATCTTTCTTTACCACCTGATGAGATGCTTATGTTTACGCATCGAAACAAATATGTACCTCCGTGGTGATTACTTGCTTGTTCGTATCTCACAACTTAAAATATATATATATATATATATATATATATATGTGTGTGTGTGTGTGTGTGTGTGTGTGTGTGTGTGTGTGTGTGTGTGTGTGTGAGCGTGAGCGTGGGTAAAGTTCGTTTTGGTTAATTATCTATTTTTTTTTCAAATAAATATATTTTATTCATTTACTTTTTTGTTTATTCATTTTCCCCGTGATAACGCTAAGTGTATATCCACCTGAAATTCCATCTGATAATGTCATTATGACTTATACGAAGTGAAACCTTATTAATGTCAATAGCATTTCCATATCACAATGTTTCCTTCCTGAATGCGGGTAGAAGAGGAAGAACTGTTTGGCCCTGGAGAGCTGAATATAACTACCCTGTTTGATGGGGCCGAAATGTCTGTGACTGGAAACAAACTCTTCTAACAACGAAGAAACACTTGGTCACCAAATCCGGATTTATTCCAACTTTGGTTCTTGGTCAAATGTATTATTAAAAAGAAAGCAAACGACATCGACTCACGAAGATTATCAACAAATCATAACATTCTTGTTTTTTTTCACAGAATTCGAAAATCAAAAAAAGAAATAACGGATCTGACATCTCAAATAGGGAAAACTATGGTAAGAATTGGAATAAGGACCTACCTGAACAGAAACTTACTTGGCAATAATCTACAAGGAACAACGAGAGAAAGAAAAGACTCTTAAATGTAAAAATAAATCAGATAAAACTATATATAAGGTGGAATGCAATAATCCATCATTCAAATCATAACGAGGTAAGAGTGGAAATAAATAATATGAGGTAAAAACAAAAATAAAGTTGACATGAAATAATAATCTCTTTGTAAATAAAACTGAAGAGTCTACCTAAGATGTAAACAACTGAAGTTATTCAGATTATGTCACTGAAGATAAGTCAAACGACATTAGAGAAAAATCCCTTGAAAACAATAGAGTTGAAATCAATGAAGCGAAAAAGAATATCATTCAACTTCTCAGCAGAGTCACTCGCATAAAAATAACAGAGACCAAGCTCCGGAAATTTCAAAACATTTCATGGCATCTTTTTTTACGCTGCACTCAAAAATCCACTAATGAACATCACCGACCAAACATACCAAATATGCAGAGATATGCTAAGAACTGAAATAAGATCTTATCTCGACCTAAATATGTTTAACAATATCCAAAAGGATATCATGAAAAGTAAAAGACTTTCAAAATACAGAAATACATAAGAGAAAACTAAATATAAAACGACGTACAATCAGACATATTCCAAAGAAAATTGAGGCGTGTGTGGAAATAAATAACATGACAGATTATGAGATAGATACTAAAATAAATGAGATACGAAATAATAATCTCTCTGGAAATAAAAGAGAAGAATCTAGCTGTGACATAAACAATTGCACTGAATCAGGTTTTGTCACTGATGAAGATGAATCAAACGACATTAGAACAGAATTCCTTGGAAATGCCATTGTTGAAATCATGGAAGCGAAAAACCACATTCTTCAAATAATCAGCAAATTAACTGGTACACACATGTCAGAAAAAACCGGCTTCCAAAATTTTATATGACAAAGTCCAATAAACATATTGTGTAAACATATAATGCTGAATTGCAAACATTACTAACGGACAGACGACAAGAAAAAATCACAAGTAAATAATGTCATATAGGCAAAGGCTTTGGCAGCTACTGAAAAAACTTAATATTAAGACAAATAAATAAATTAATCGAAAAGAGTCACTTGTAAGTTATGATTAAAGCGAGAAGTTAATGAAATTAAATGTGAATTATCGATACTTGATGAGATTTCAAGAAATTCATATGTTTCAAAACGGAAAATCAAGACGATCAAGCAGAAGTATAAAATTAAAGCAGTAAATGAAATTCCACCAATCAAAGAAATACAGAAACAATTAATAAAAAGAAAGCGAACGAAATGGAATTGTGAAGAGTATAAATAAGTCATGACATCTCTTTTCATTGCACTCAAAAACCCACCAAAGAACATCACCGACCAAACATATCAAATAAGCAGAGATATGGTAGGAACTAAAATGAGATCTTAATCTCGACCCAAATAGGCTTATCAATACGCATAGGGACCTGATGCAACATAAAGGACTGTCAAATACAGAAATACATAAGACATAATGAAATATAAGACAAAGTACAATCATACATATCCCAAACAAAATTGAGAGAATAGTGGAAATAAATAATATGACAGATGATGAGATACAAAGTAAAATAAATGAAGAAATTTCTCAGGAAATAAAATGGAATAAGCTAGCAGCTGCGACATAAAAAATTGCACTGATTCAAATTCTGTTACCGATGAAGATGAATCAAACGACATTAAAACTGAATTCCTTGGAAACGCCAGTGTTGAAATCACTAAAGTGAAAAACCACATTATTCAAATAATCAGCAAAGTAATTCGTACAAAAATGTGAGAAAGGAACCGGCTACCAAAAGTTCATATGACAAAGTCCAATAAACATAAAAAGAACCTTTAGGATAGAATTCCTTGAAAGCAACATTGTTGAAATCATTGAAGCAAAAAAACAGATCCTTCAAATAATCAGCAAAGTAACACCCACACAAATGTCAGAAAGAGGCCGGCTCCGAGAAATTCACATGACATTGTCCAATGAACACATTGTGCAAATATAAAACGATGCACTAGAAACACTGTTAACAGGCAGACGACTGGAAAACACCGCAGAAGTAGATATTGCCATATGCGCAATAGCTTCAGCAGCTACTGGGATGCTCGGTAACCTGATATAGAAAATATCAAACAACAGACAAAACGAATCAGCTTTTAAGGCAGAATTGAAGCGTAAAATAAAGGAAATCACATGTGAGTTATAGATATTGGACGAGATCTCAAGAAACAAAAAATTTACTAAATCAACCAATGATGGAAATATTTAAACAGAAACTGGAGATAAAACACATAAAACAAGACGATACGAGAAGCGTTGTAGGTTCTATCGCCAAAATAAGATATTAGAAACGGTCCTTAAGAAATTTTACTGGGAAATAGGAACAGTGGTTACAGAAGTGAGAATTTTTACCATCTGCTTAAAAAGTGCAAAGAATTTGGGAGAATATTTAGAGCAGCCTAAAGGAATATAAACCCAATGCAGAATAAATTCAACGAGAAGAATAAAGAAGGATGGAGAAATCTGAACAAAACTGGGAAAATATAAACAAGAATAAAGTTAGGCGAGCTCTAACGAAGTCCCAAAAATAGAAATCCCCAGGAAATGATAAAGTACTTAATTTTTGGCTCTATCATCTGTCATCAATCCGTAAAGCTATTGTACAAACTTTATCAATGCTAATTAATAATTCCAATGAAGTCCCAGAATTGATCACTTAAGATATTACATATCGTCTACAAAAACAGGTGGAACAGATGATCCAAAAAATTATAGGCCAATAATATGTCTGTCTGCCACATATAAATTAATCACGTCTGTCCTGACGAAATGTACTTACTCTTTTTTTGAGGAAAGCAACATTCTTCACCTGGAACAGAAGGAATGTAAAAAGTTTCATACATAAGGAAAGATCAATTATTGGTAAACAAAATGATCTTTGAAAATTGCAGAAGAGGTAAAAATCTCAGAACATCAAGGATAGATTACTGCAAAGTCTTTGATAGTGTGCCACACTGTTGTATCCTAAAACCTTTGGAAATGACAAAGTCTCCTCGATGATAGTAGATTTCCTTACACACAGACCGGCAATGTAGAAAAACAGCATTATACCTAAATCACACCAGAGGCACTGCCACATCCAACCGCCTGAATATCCGACGAGGAATCATTCAAGGAGACTCCCTGTTACCTCTTCTTTTCGTTTATTCGTCATCCACCTTTCACGTGAATTAAACAATAATAGATATGGATAAAATGTAAGAAAAGAAGAATTTAATCACCTACTCTACATGGAAGATCTTAAATAGTTTGCCAAATTCGTCAATGCCTTAAAGGGTCTATAAAATGTTTCACTGATGACAAATGTATGGATTTCGGATTAGATAAATGTGCAAAAGTAACATTCAATAAAGGGTGAGTTTCAGAAACATACTCAATCGATCTAGATTTTGTGACAAAGATTAAGGAACGAGAACAAGAAGTCTATAGGTACCTAGGAATTAGCGAAAGAGAAGGAATACAGCATAGCCAAATGAAGGACAAAGAAAAGAATACATAATATAGACGCGTGTGACTGGCATTGAATACCGAATTTAATTGAAAAAAAATCAGCATCGATCTATATTTCTGAGATGAGGTATTATGTAATCTATTTACATTATTCCGACAATTGTCCTAGTCTTTGTTGCAATATTTACTACAACGTTTCGGCCATGAAGTATCTCTCTATGTTTCTGAGATGAGGCATTATGTACACTATTTACATTATTCGGACTATTGTCCTCATCATTGTTGCCATATTTATCACAACGTTTCGGCCCTTCAGTATCTGTCTATATTTCTGAGATGAGGTATTATGGACATTATTTACATTATTAGGACTATTGTCCTCATCTTTGTTGTCATATTTATTACAACGTTTCGGCTATAGATGCACCGGTAAGCAAATTGGCGGATTACCGATTACTGATTAATCGGCCTTTGATAATCGGTTGATTACTGATTAATCGGCCGATTAACAGGTTTTCTAATACCGATTTATCAGCAAATTTTGTTGTCATAAATGGTACTAATATTAATTTAATTATATTGTAAACGAAGGCAAGTTAACTCCCGTTTTTGCTTGCCGGTGAAAATTCACCGAAGGGACATGCACCGTCTACACCGCATTTTCAAATAACAGGCATGGCACGCTGCTAACATGTAGCCTTTTGCAACTGGGCTGGATTTGAGGCAAATAGAGGTAAGCATATGGAAAAATTATCTCCTTTCGTTTCCTATCGAATTATTAATTTGTACTTTAAATCACTGTCAAAGAAAATTATTACTCTATCTTTCAGTTTTCACGTTGAGGAATTGTACCGTAAATTGCGACCACGTGCGAACTTAAAATAAAGCACTCGTCAACAGTCATACTCTTGTTCCTCATTTTTGGACCCGTGCTACCATTTATTATATATTTTTATTTTTCTGGTTTAGATAATACATATTTTATTGAGATAAATTACTAATTAGATATCAGAAGAAGCACAATCTAAACTCAAAAGGAGTAAATCCCTTATTCGTAAGTGCACAAAAGAACTTGATCATTATGTAGCTTTACCACTACTCGGAAGAGTTCATGATTCATTTCAGTGGTGGAAAAAGACACGGGGGACCTTACCACTGCTGAGCAAACTGGCTTCAAAATATTTAAGTGTACCATATTCATCCGTGGAGAGTGAGAGGCTCTTTAGTAAAGGTGGTAATGTGTATGAACCTATGAGGAACAGGCTGTGTTCTGAGAATGGAGAAACTTTAATGTTTCTACATTTAGAACTTATGAATATTCAACTTTAAATACTGATGAGACTATGGGAGCAGAGGAGGCAGGCAGCAAGAATAGAAGAGGAAGTAGAGCAGCAGCAGGTGCAGAGCAGAAGGTAACCACTGCAGAACTTCAGCTAAGAGTTATTAATTTATGAATTGGAATTTGTATTTTGTAATTTCATTTAATAAAGCAAAAAAAAAAAAACGGCAAAAAGCCATAATAGCAGCCAGACACTTAACAAATGTCAAGTTAAATTGGCAGTGACTGGGTTAATGTGTCAATGGTATCTGATGCGTCACTTGGCATTGATTAAAGGGTTTAAATTTAATAGGAAAGAGAAAAGTAATTAATCGGCCGATTGATCGGCAAATCGATCGATTACCGATTACCTGCCGATTAATCGGGGCACACCTAGTTTCGGCCCTTCAGTATCTGTCTATTTTTCTGAAATGAGGTATTATCCACAATATTTACATTATTCGGACTATTGTCCACATCTTTGCCGCCATATTAATTACAACGTTTCGGCCCTTCAGTATCTGTCTATATTTCTGTGATGAGGTATTATGTACATTATTTACATTATTCGGACTATTGTCTTCATATTTGTTGCCATATTTAGTACAACGTTTCGGCCTCTGTACGCTCTAGCCGTTTTCTGAGATCCATTAAACACGGCACGTGGAACTAAAACAGTCTACCCCAGTGAGCGAAATAAAGGGTTCAGTTCGACATTCCAACCACCTGAAGAACGGATGATTGTTTCTGAAGACATTAGGTTTATAATACCCAGAAATCCCTACTAGGACAGATGGCACAGTGAATAAAGCCGTTATTTAGATCCAGTGACATGGCCTAAAGATTTTGAGTTCAATACTTGGTTAAGGCAGTGGAGAACTTGGCGAGGGGAATCAACGGGAAATAACTGATAACTGACATCCATTAAACATGACACGTGGAACTTGAACAGTCTACCCCAGTGAGCGAAATAAAGGGTTCAGTTCGTTATTCCAACTCCCTTAAGAATGCCAGAGCGTACAACGGCCGAAACGTTGTAATAAATATGGCGACAAAGATAATATAAATTCTGTAAAAAAAATATCAGCCATAAACATTTGGCTGTCCCTGTGGTTCAATACAGTTTCAACATTCATTACTGGACTGTAGCTGACATTAAGCGAATGGACGACAAAAGCTTTTGACCTGCCAACGCTTCAACAATCATCCTTCACCGATACCTGGAAAATACTAGATGCTGATCTGTATTCAGTAATAAATGAAGCCAACAATTTAAAAATGGAATTACATGTAGCTGAAGAAACGTAAGTAAAACATAATACACCTACTGCCACTTCACGTTGAATATGCTGTCCATACCAAACAACATGATGTTGACCAACCTCGTGACTAACCTCGTACTCATCAGTGTCTACGTAGTGCGGGGCTTAAAGCTGCAGCTAAAGCTTTTATTCATGCTGCACGGGACCAATATTTGCTACCTAGAAATTACCAAGCACGCATACTTAAAAATTGTGTAATTGTATCGTACTGTAAGGTATTGGCAGGCACTGAATATAAAACCCAGCAGGACAGAGTGCACTAATATCTGCATTGAAAAATCTCCAACTTTCTACTGCAAGGAATTGATATGAACACCAGCCAGACCCGTATACGGAGATAGGACCCCTAACAATTTTATGGCACATTACAATATACACAGAGACAGAACAATCAAAGCTAATCGCCCAGACATCGGGATGAGAGACCGTAAAAGGAAAACGTGACTTATTGTCATCGCAGTCCCTGCAGACTGTAATGTGTCTTTCAAGATCTTCAAAATACTATCAGAATACAAAGACCTTAAACTCAAAATCTCAAAAATGTATTAGATGGGGTCATTAAAATACCAGTTGTAGTTGGAGCCCTTGCATTGATTGGGGGGACTTCCGATAGTCACATTGATAGTCCAAACCTTAAATATGTGTGATATTACGTGTTTTTTTTTTTCAAAAAATGCTTAGTGGAAAATGACATCATGCAAATTCTGACTGGTTGGGCCCCGGAAAGAAATGTGTAAACTCCACTAATGAAAGGAAATAATAATAATAATAATAATAATAATAATAATAATAATAATAATAATAAGAAGAAGAAGAAGAAGAAGAAAACGATATTGAATTCTGGGATAAACCCATATATATGCTACATATCCTTATAATATATAATTCTTCTTACGCTTTTGCAACGTCCTCTACACTGTGAGAGTTTTTATTTTATGAAACATTAATAAAACATCTTAATACAGAAGTACAGTAATTGTTTCGAAAGTATTGGCAATGTGATATTTTTTATGGTAACTTTACGGCCAATAAAATATAACAATTTGTACCTGCCTGAAATGTCCGAATTTTATTGACAATCCAACTCACTAAAAATGTTTTGCGAGATGAGGTTTTAAACTATAACACTAAACTAGGAACTCGATTACAAATAGAATAATCTCTCCTCAGAAATGTTTGGGCCACGCAGTAAAGACTGATGTCACTAAAAACTTGTAGCGCCATCTAACGGTGAGGGTTAAGGCTAAGATAATGATGACAAAAGGAAGGAAACTTTCCGGCAAATAAAACATAACAATTAGGACATGCCTGCAATGTTCGAATTTTAATAATAATAATAATAATAATAGAAGAAGAAGAAGAAGAAGAAGAAGAAGAAGAAGAAGAAGAAGATGATGATGATGATGATGATGATGATGATGATGATGATGATGCCTGTAGCAATCAACGATAAAATAATATTTTGAATATATCAAAGTATCTGGCGAATTTCTCATCATAAAAAATTCCATTATGGAATGCTAAATGTGATATTTATTTTATTTTTTTAACGTTGTTCTTCATTCTTTTCATTCTCCAGATATAGAGGGAAAAAAAACTCTATAAGAACAATATTTCGAATAAATCAAAATCTCTTGACAATTCTTCATCTTAAAAATCAAACACTGAATGCTAAATGTGATACATCACTTTCATTTTTTAAGAAGGTTCCAGATTAATTATTTTATTCCCCAGTTTTTGTTCATGAAATAAAAACTGCAGGCCTGTTCAATAAATCAATCCATAAATAAACGTTTTGTTTTGTGTTTTTTTATAATTTTCTGCCTTAAGTTTTTTTTTTTTTTAAATCATTCTTTCTATCGGCGTTTATAGTTTTCGGAAGTGAATCTTTGTGTTTTAAAAGTTCGGTGATGGCCGGGAGGCTGCTCTTGGTGCTCGTAACGGATGTCGGTCCATGAAGTTAATGGTACTTTACAAATGATGAAGAAAAAAGATTTTGAAATGTTCTGATAAATTATTATTTTGTACTAATTCACTAATGACTGGATGTTAAATAACATAAGAAAAAAGAAATAAAACAGAAAGGGCGGGAAAATGATAAAAAAAAAGCCGGGAAAATTAAACTTAAAAAAAAGAAGCGAATCAGAATAATAATTGGTGAGTCTCGGAGCTGAGATTCTGTGTGAAGACTTAATGCAAAGCGTAACCATCTGAAGAATTTCAAGATCGTTTCTATGTTATAAGCGAAACGTTGCATTCTGAAAGGAAAAAAAATGTATTTAAAGAACATGATTGCCGTCTAAATCTAAAATAAAAAAACGAACATGTATTAAAATTATGAGAACAAAAACGAAGCGATAAGCTTTTATAATGTTAATATTTCTTGATAGGTAGGAATATTAATACGTAGGATAGTGGCTTAATAAATTTAGTAACAGCAGCAGCTGCTCTGGGTCGTATAAAACAACATGAATCCTTAAAGTAATTCTTTTCTGGGTTTTTGCTCCTTTCCAACTAAGTGACAAGCACTTTTCAGACTGAAGCAAAAGGGCTGTGGCGTTTGCATACATCTCGTATATAATACGTTAAACATTTCCTTTTCTCTGTCGTGCGCCGTTAGCTTAGGTGCAGAATCTCAGACTGATGCCAAATCGGTTGAGTTTCGATCCAGGCTTGAAGCAATCGGACGTCTAAACACGCTGATGAACTGTGATACAGCGAAACAGGTTTGCATGTGGATGACTATATATATATATATATATATATATATATATATATATATATAAGGCCGAGTGGGCGAGTGGTTAGGATGTTCATTTTCTCACCATGAGACGCGGGTTTGATTTGTCAAGAAAGCGACTTCCTCATGTTATCGAACAGGGTCGAGGTCGATCCAAGCGTGCGGCACCTTTGTAAAGCACCTGGAAACCATACTACGGAATGTCCCAGACCTAGTGAGTGAAATTGGTTAGACGGGACACTTGTGGGCCGTCGACATTTGTGCTAGCACGAAGCCACAAGTGGCTTAGAGCTTCATCGTGCTGGCTTTGTTCGAATAGATAACACGCTGTCTACCACGTCTGCTCAGCATAGTTGCAGTATAAACCACAGGTGGGCTGTGTGGGTATTGAGTAAACACAAATGTGCCTGAGCAAGTGTCTGCAATAGGGATTGGATATCCGATCTAGGAGACGAATACGAGTTTTTTGATATTATATATATATATATATATATATATATATATATATTTCTGAATAGTATGATTTCCATACGTCTTTTCATATGATCTATTTGTAGTGCCTTAAACATTGTAACAGTAGCAATCCTTAATAAATTTTGTATCAGCAGCAGCCCTGTTGTATAACCCAAACAAATCTTTAATTCGATCAAAGTTTTCCTCTTTCGAACTATGCGACATGAACTTTTCACACTGAAGCAAAGGGCTGTGAACGCTTCACACTAAAACACACCCACTGAAATATATTCATTAACATTTTGTTGTGTATGCAATTTACTTCTAGGAAAAGAAACTCTTGTCTTAAAATTTCTTTTTGTCGATATTGTTTAACGTGTGTTATCTTGAATTGCAAATCATGTGATATGTTATTCTGTACATCATCCCGTTCACCGCCATTAATTCAGGTATTGTAAAATATTTTCGTAAGAAGCAAAGAACACACTAAAGTAGCAAAAGAAAGAGGCAGTGGAAATTTCTAGGGCATTTAATGGGAAAAGTTGTTTTGGAAAATGTAACAATCATAGGGCATATTGAAGATAAGTGGGATAGAGGAAAACGATATATAGCTGGTCAAAACACGTGTCATGGAAATAGTGATAGAATAGCGAGAGACTCCAGACGTTTCACCTGTGGAAAAGTGACTGCATTATGGATATTAATTCATCACACAACTCAGCACCATAGACGCGTTTAGACTCTATATAGACCGGAAAGAGAGGATTGTACAACTCGTGTACTGTCCATATATGTCAGCGCTACTCCATTTTCGAATTTAAATACGCTAATTAAATAAAGTAGGAGGAGAATATATTTGAGGATTCGGACTCTTAACTGTTTTTTTTATGTTTATTTTTGTTGTTTTTTGTGCACTGCTTCTAGAATCCTATATCTGCTTTTACTATTTTATTTTACTATTATTTTGTTATTGTTTATGAGTAGCTGTCTAATGTTACTATGATATTAACGCTGCTTATTAATGCGTTGTCTATAGAGTCCAATGGTTGACAGGTAAGTCTCCGTGAGAGTGTGGTTGTTGTATATCCTATATAAACCTTTTTGTGATTTTTATTTTCAGAGAAACATTCTCCGAGTGGACAAGTATATTCATACACAACATTGGTCTTATATCGAGGGTTGGACGTTAAGCATATATTATTTGTAATAATTTAGTTGAGAGTTTTGAATTTTTCATCGTATATAATAATGTAAGTATCTTTATTGACTAGTTTTATATATCTATACAGTAGTGGGTAAGGAAATATTTGTACACATTTTTTTTTATTTAACATAGATTTTATAAATAAATTTTATAATCCATAAAATATCTGTACATCATGTCCTAATGCTGTAATATGCAAAGCAAATTAAGAAAATAAATTGTTATATTAATGAAATTAAACAGTTTGGAGGCGGAAAAAGTATTTGTACAACATAATATTTATTTAATACTTCGTAGCATATCCTTTACACATTTCAATAGTGTGTTTCTGTAGCTTTTAATTAATGATTTGTAAGTTTCCGTTGATATTTTATTTTATTCTTCGTTACATATTCTCTTTAATCCAGGATATCTTTTGAAGTTCTTTTATTATCTTGAAACTTTAGTAAACTCCACAAATTCTCTATTGAATTCGTGTCGAGAGAGTGTGATGGCCTTTCAAGTGTATTGACATTGTTTTCAATAAGCCATTTTTTCGTAGATTTACTCCTATGTTTAGGATCATTATCTTGTTGCAAAATTGATTCATTTGAGAGTCCAAGCTTTAATATTTACCCAAACAAATTAGAGTCCAAAATATATTGTGATATTTTTGTTATATTCCGTGCTAAGGGAATAAACACCTAACCCCATGTGGATACTAGAAGAAAGGTTTAATGTACACAACAAGTGCAATAGGAAATACGGTACAGTTATACACACAGGTCAATCTAGTTGGAGGGTCGGACGTGCTTGCGTCGTCTCTCTCACTCTCCTGTCCTCTGAGTCGGTATTTACTATACCCACAACGAGGGTAGAAGTGGCACAAGGTCGAGTTTAACGTGGGTCATCCGAGCCCGAAGGCTCGGCCAAAAAATGCCCGTAGAACCCGCATAACGGGATCGGGTTGGTCAACCTCACCAAATGAGACTCTACCCTTTGCCAGAGCCTCGTCCGAAGGCAGTGATTTCGACCAGCAAGCCGAAAAGGATTTCAGCTAGTTAATGTCGTCTGAGTCTCTCGTAGACGGTTGACTTTATAGGTACTTGCTAACTATAGTGTAATCATTCATAAGGGTGATTGGTTATTCCATTACATCATTTTTTGAATTCATTTTATCATCTGTTATGTTTAACTGTACCAACAGCAGAAAAACGTCTACAAGCCATAATATTGATACCTCGAAATTTCACTGTTGGTATGATTTTCTTCAGTACAAAGACTATGTCATCGATTCCCCAAACGTGATTCCTTGAATTACGTCTAAATATTTCAATTGTTTGTTTTATCTCTCTATAAAAAACGTTCACAAAATGATTCAGATTTATTCTTATCCTCGCAAACAATTTTTAACAGGCATCCGTATGTTTATTCAAAAGTAGTAGAGTTTTTCTTAGAGAATACCATCTTATTTGATATCTATGAAGTTCATTGTTTATTGTTCTCTTCTTAAACTTATGCTTTTAAATCTTCCTGAATTATTCTCCGAGTAATCACTCAATTTTCTTGAATTTTGCGCTGAATTTTTCTCATTGATCTGGAAGAAATCTTTCGTTGTGCACCAGATCTTGATTTCTTCTCATCAGTTTGCACCATTGTATACTTAGCCATAACAGAAGTAATAGCAATAAACGATATATTCAGGATATCTGCTACTTACCTATAGCTTTCGTCTTTCTTCCAGTGTTTGATGATACATTCTTTTTGCGAATTTGATACCTCCTTTGCTTTCACCGTGATGATAATGTTTGTGTATTATTTGTGTGTGAAGATAACCTTATATAAGAAAGGAATTGCGGATTTTTTTCCGGTAAGAAGATAACTGGAATAATCTAGCAAAGTCCGACAAAGAACTATGTAAATAAAAGTAATTTAAGCCTTCTGATATTAAAAACATATTTTATACGAATTCTTTTTTCCACTTGAAATTTTAGAAATAAAACATAATTTCATTTATAACAACGCTTTCTAACTGTTTTTGCATACGGCAGAATTATGTAATGGCCTGGAAATACTGTATTGATTTTAAAGTTTTTTCATAACTTATAACTATGTTAATTGAAAAATTTCATGGTGTACGAATATTTATTTCCCCTCCACATATACACACACAAGCGCACGCACACTCACACACACACACTATATATATATATATATATATGATTTTTATTTACACTATTTACATTATTCGGACTATTTATCTTCATCTTTGTCGCCATGATTATCACAACGTTGCGGCCGTTGTAAGCTCCGGCCTTCTTCAGGTGTTTGGAATGTCGAAATGAACCCTTTATTTCGCTCACTGGGGTAGACTGTTCAAGTTCTACGTGCCATGTCTAATGGATGACAGTTATCCGCTGTTAATTTCCCTCTGAAAGTTCTCCACTGATTGAAACCGGTATTGAACTCACACTCTTTGGGTCCTGTCACTGGATATAACCAACGCCTTTATCCACTGTGCCATGTGTCCTTGAGCGTACAACGGCCGAAACGTTGGGATAAACATGGCGACAAAGATGAGGACAATAGTCCGAATAATGTAAATAGTGTACATAATACCTCATCTCAGAAATATAGACAGATACTGATTTTTATTGCTGTTTCTTTTTTGCTATTGTAGTGTATTTGATTTTGGTAATATACGTTACGAGCGATATTGCCGATATATTCTTTTCATTAGATGTTTTTATTATTAAAAAATGAATTATGTCAAGCGTCATGTCTTTATATATCATCGCCTGTGCGCAGACAAAGTGTAAAAGGACATTGTCAAACGACTAAGTGACAAAGGACAATGTGTCGGAGGTCGAATTGATAAAGGACAAAGTGTCAAAGGTCAAAGTATCAAAGGACAAAGTATCAAAAGACTAAGTGTCAAGGGACAAACGACAATGTATCGAAGAACAAAGTGACAAAAGACAACGTGTCAAAAGACAAAGTGTGAAAGTACAAAGTGTCGAAGGACAAAGTGACAAGGGACAGCGTATCAAAGGTCAAAGTTTCAAAGGACAAATTGTCAAAGCACAATATATCGAAGGACAAAATGTACAACAAAGTGTCGAATGGGCCAAGTGCCGAAAAGAAAAAAAAAATTACTCGAACTGATTATATGACAGAAGGCCAGAAATATACCTACAAAAGAATACCTTTTACTTAACATCATGTATCCTACCGGTAAATAATTCATTTTAAATTTTAAACGAATATAAAAATCTCCAATGAAAAAAACTTTCATCTTAACGAGTCGGTTTATGTCTATTGCGGCAAATGTTCTCAGCTTTCTTCCAGGCAAATAAATTTCTTAGGCTAAAATATTTGCAAAAGCATTGTAAGAATACGTCTGTTGTCTTGGGAACAAATAGTTTCCAAAGACATTATTTAACGATATCCTTTTTAGGTAAAAATTATAAACACTGATGAATATACTGAGACTAGACAAATATAGTGTAAATAAAAAGTTGCTTCTTTACGATCGAATTTTACATTTTATATTTTTTTTTCAAATATTATTTCTTTTCCTAGTTCGTCTGTAAATGTATAAAAAGAGGACAAGAAAGCTAAAATTCAACCTGCGATAAAGAAATAAAATATAACCGTAAAATGTACATTAATATTGTTATATACAAAGCCACATATTTCAAAGTATAAAAATCGATAAACAAAGTTTGTTTGGCACAAGTGTAATTTACTAAATTCAAACATCATAAATGAATATAGCATTTAGTCAAATAACCAATGTATATTTTCATTAAAAATTTTTTTTAAAACTTTGCTTTACCTGATCAGAAAAGCGAACGAATTGAAACTTTTTTCAAAGCGTTTACCTGATCAAAAAAGCGAACGAATTTGATTTTAAACAATTTCAATGAAATCATTTCATTTAAAATAAGAATTCGTGGTTTTTCTTTTCAAAAAAGGATATACAAAGCCCTAAAAAAAGAATAAAGTATATACATTCTATCTTGCCGATTTCTCTGAAGAGAAAGAATGGCAATGCAAAACATTTAGTAAAATGATCGCATGTCGAATCAAATACAGCTGACGAGATATAACGTGTTTATTTCGCATTTTTGTGGAACAATTTTCAAGCCAACTTTAATCTGAAAAAGAAAAAAATTAAATGCGTTTCCATTGTTTATCGCAGTTAGAAATCGGTTTTTGTAACTATGAAACGTTTAAAAATAGCTGGAACCCCACAGGCGTCGATAAGAGGGTGGGTCTGGGACAAGGAAAATAAACTTCTTTTTCATATATATATATATAAGGATATACAAAGCCTAAGAAAAAAAAATATACGGGAAAAACAAAAAAATCCTTACAACTGTTTTAATCTTAATAACAGTATATATTTATGAATATGTCCTGAAGATGGTTTACTATCTTGTTGATATCTTAAAACAGCATAATTGTATATAAAGATATATATTTTTTTTCTTCATATATATATATATATATATATATATATATATATATATATTTTAAGAGATAGGGATGCAAAAGATTTGGAGCAAGATCAGATAGGAGTGATAGAAGAAAGGATGAGGAGAAGGATAGTGAGTGGATCAAGGTCTAGATGTCCAAATATTTGAAGAGTTGAGATTATAGCTCAGGGAAACAGTAATTAAGTGTTCCACAGGCGAGAGGTGCGAGGTTTCTAATTGGAGTAGAAGAGACCGCTACATTTAAAATATAAATATATATATATATATATATATATATATATATATATATATATATATATATATATATATTTATATGTATATGGTTGGATTGATTTTGATGTGGGTTTCAGTTTTGTCGACCCTGTGTTTTAGTCTTATTATAAGAGTGGGGGAATCGTCGTTTGTCATCGTGCTAACGATTGTCCGTACACCCGTTGAGGTACGGACACAAACTGATTAATTTTTTCCAAAACCCATACAGATATTGGAAAGTTACGTTTATGTAGATTGCGTATATAGATAATTATATATATATATATATATATATATATTATATTTGGTTGGATTGATGGGGGAATCGTTGTCGAGAAGAGAATATGTTTAGAAGCATTTTTGCGATCGTCAGACAAACGCAAACATAGATGCATGTTCAATCGTCGTCCTGATGAGGTACGCAAACATAGATGACACCCGATGAGGTATACACACATACCACTGGCTCGTCCGCTAATGTCGACAGTATGTATTTAAAAATACAAACTCACATCAATCCAACCAAATATGTTAGCTCTATCTCTGATATTGAGCGCTTTCTAAAAAGTATCGCATATAATATATAAATAATTATATATATATATATATATATATATATATATATAATATATATAAATATAATCAATTTACAAATTCATGAATTATTCATACAAAAACAAATACAAAGGTTAATGATTTAATTGGCGAGAAATCCATCGTCGCAAACAATTCAAATAATATACAAAAAATCCCGAACCTGTTATGAATGAAAAGATCCTTGTTTCAATAAATTTCTGTTGCATTAGTTCTTATTTTTACTACAAGCTTTCGTCTGTTCCTACAGACATCTTCAGGTATGGAATAGATGTTGTTCTTGTTTTTTCTCTCAGTAATAAGAGGACAACGAAAATATATGTATTGTTGTATCCGAAAACTGCTATTGGAAATGAGTTATTGTTTTTGGAGCGTGCAGTAGCAACGCTGAGTTTGATTTTAAATTTTACAGTTGTGCGTTCTTGCATATATATTGGCTTACCCAGAACTAAGGTACGAATGCCTCCCGTATATATACATTCGGGTTTTATAGGAAACTGGGGATCTGAGACAGTTTGAAATTCAGAGTAGTTGAACCTGGTGGCTTACCTGTCTCTTGAAATGCCATTGCAAAGGCAATTTTATTCCCGGTCGAATTTCTTGCAAACGAGAGTCCTGGACTTTTACGTACACCTTATATATTTTGCGGGGAAAAATAACAGATTTTGTCGAGGATAAACGAAGCAGGTGATTTAAGAAGCGGAAGTGAGGCATTGCGATTCACGTCAAGGAAAAAACTGACTATGAAAGAGGGGATTAAAACCCGGATGCTTTCGAATCGATGAGGGATTTCATGCCCTTCTGTCGCACTAAGCTAAACTTAGGAAATATCACTAAGCAGGAGATAAAACTTTGGATTAAAGAAAACGACGACGAAGGGAAATCCTGATGGAGTAATAAAATAATAAGGACCACGAATTGAAAGAGACATGAAAAAAATAAATAAATAGGAACGAGAAATCCTTTGCAGAGTCTTGAATCTTTCTGATGTTAATGGAAATATATTTACGTATGAAACCTGCAGAAGGCAAGAGTATGTAACGATCAAAATATTGTGAAAAGTAAAAAAAATAATACCACCATGTCAAAAGAACTAGAAAAAATAGATAGATAGATAGATAGATAGATAGATAGTGAAGAGACTGCGATAGATAGATAGATAGATAGATAGATAGATAGATAGATAGGGAAGAGAATGATAGATAGATAGATAGATAGATAGATAGATAGATAGATAGATAGATAGAAAATGAACAGATAGATAGTTAATAGCCTGAGATAGATAGATAGATAGATACTGCGTATTTATCTTTTTCCTTTTTTCTTAATAATGTCTACCCAATGCAAGCTCCAAGAGCCACACAAGATCGAATGATACTGTAAATCAATTTTATCACGAAAAATGCTTACAATATAAAGATATTTATTGGCTTTAAATAACGTAGAAAATGTCAATAAACCGTAAAAAATCAAACTTTTTTTTTGTTCTCTTTTTTCTCATCCTCATTTACTCCATAAGTGAGGACGAGAAACATGCCAGTCTCTCTTTGTCTTTATCGATTTCTCTTTATTTTCCCGCCTCTTTTTCTAGGCGTATTCATTTTCTCTCTTTAGTTTTCATCACTAAGTCAGTTAGTGTCATGCGTGATACATTTCGATACATGACTGACGAGGCAGATTTTTTCCCGGTAGAGCAGTTGCTATCCAAGGCTATAGAACCTGGTCCTGCTATTTATCCATAGCTTTGGAGGGAGAAAAAGAGCGGGATTCATCAAGGGTATTAGCATGTAAGTGAATGTAATGGAGTCGAATGGAATTCGATCACGGCCCTCCGATTCCCCAGTCCGAGCCGCTATCCATTACTCCACCATGCCTCCATACTCTCTCTCTCTCTCTCTCTCTCTCTCTCTCTCTCTCTCTCTCTCCACGATCTTTCTTATTCTATTAAAAGTGAGCGTGAGACAGATGGAAAGAGAGAAAGAAGAAGAGTCTTTTCTCTCAATTTCTCAATCTTTCATTGCATTCAACGTTTCCTGTGACTTACTTCCTGTTTTCATTCCAACATCATTCCTGTCATATGACGCTTTTGAATAATACTTTTTCCTCTTTTGATTCCACATAGATTCCATGGTTATTTTTTTTCTTTTCTTTTTTCGGTTGTTTAATTTAAAAATCTTTCTTTCATTTTCTCCATTTCAGCCGACAGAATGGAAGGACAAAAAATAAAACAAAAAAAAAAACAAGAGCACAAAACAAACGTAAATAAGTGGCACCGTAAAACAATTGGAAAGACTAAATCGAGGGAAAGACATTTATTCCTCCGTCATATGTGGAATAACAGAAGTTTGTCTCAGAATTTTCATTTTATTTTTGGTTGTTCATCTCTCTCTCTCGAGATTCAACAGAAATAGGAAGAAATATTTAAAAATAAAAGAACTAACCAGAAAACGAATAACTTCAGTTTCAAACTGGATTTAAATGCCTGCAAAACACGCAAATTTCTTAACGCATGCATATATATATATATATATATATATATATATATATATATATATATATATATATTTTCACCTAAATCCAGACAAACCTACCTAGGTTTCACCTAAACGGATCGTCAGGAAAGTTTGGCCAAACTTTCCCTGACGATCCGTTTAGGTGAAACCTAGGTAGGTTTGTCTGGCTCACTAGGTGTATCTAGGTCTGCTCTACGGTTGTATTGAGCTCTTTTTGTTAGTTAGTTGTTACTCGTATCGGGGTTTTTTTCTTTGGGCTTCAGACCTGCATCTGTGCGATTTTTTTTTTGTCGGCAGAAGTCCATGTTTGTAGCTCTTTCTTTTTTAAAACCTTTTTTTTCCCTCGAGATTGATTTGATTAGCAAATCAAAAATTCGAGGGTTTTTTCGAAACGAGACTAGTTATCTATATATATATATATATATATATATATATATATATATATATATATATATATATATGTGTGTGTGTGTGTGTGTGTGTGTGTGTGTGTGTGTGTGTGTGTGCAGATATGTAGAAAAATAAGAAAGAACACGTTAGGTAAATAATCCGGAGTTCTTTAGTATTTTTATTTTTATTTAAAAAAAACAGTGCACCATACAGAAGTAGACCTTAAATAATAATTATTTAAAAAAAAAAATATGATTCCTTCGCTACATAAGAGTTCTCATGTTTCAAAAACAATGTTTTATAGTTCCGAGCGCTTTTCGGCTATACCTTTAGCGATTATCAAGGATGGTTCACTTTTTTTTTCAGTTTAATTAAGTGTGTGCATTATGTATATGTTTTAGTGTGTTGTAGTGATATTTTTAATTTCCGAATACGGTTAGCTCACTGTGGCCTTGTTCGTAGTTAATATTGTTAAGAGTTGGCTTTTTTCTTTTTTAATATTGAAGCCTCCATTATTTTTAATCTTTTTTACAAGTAGATCAAGTTATTATATTTGTGTTTCCTACTAGTATGTTACTAATAAAACATATAAATCACTTGGACAGTTTTTTACACACTCTATGTCCAGAAAAGAAAGCTCTTGTTCGAACACAAGGAAAAATTGAATAAAAAGCTTAATCGTAGTACCTTGTCTGTCGTTTTTAAAGAAATTTGTATATATATATATATATATATATATATATATATATATATATATATATATATATATATAACTTGTCCAAATGGATAAATATCCGATATATATATTTATATATATATTTTATATTTAAATGACAAAGTCCTTTTTTATATATATAACTATTTTTTAAGATAAATTTTCTGTAAATTTTTCTGTGTATAATAAACAGGATTAACGACATTTACCGCTCTGAATGTCCGAGAAATTTTCATAGAAAATATGCGTCCTCCCTCCGACAGGAAACGAACCCGTAACTCACACGGTAAGGCACGTCAGGCTACATGACCGTTCCGTGTAGGATACAGGTTCGATTCTTGTCGGAGGACTCATATTTTCTTTTCGGCAGTTGCGTTTCTTTTTAGAAAAAAACGTGTTCTCCATTTTGGAAATAGATTTACTTCATGTTATTATGGTGGAAAATGGATTTGTCTTCGTTATTAACGTTGTTTTAGCCGAGCTTATCATTATTTTTGTGAAAAATATTTTCTATTGTTTGTGAAATGTTAAAGAGCTTACGAATTAAATTTTAGTTTTTGATGACTTATCACCATTTCTGTTATTTACACCATAGCTTGGAGAGAAGCTTTCCGGGGTGTAATTTTGCATGAGTTAAGTAACCCGACTGATACCCGACATGAGGTCTTCTAATTCTAAATCCGAGAACCTATCCAATATGCACCCCCTGCACATCCCAAAAGAGGGGCTAACAGTAAAGTGGGTTTACCGTGTTGTGCTACACATTTCTTTCTCTTAAGGAACTATTTTATTAGGTTGGTGCATAAATATCCGGCTATTTTAATATTATATATTGTTTAAAAACCGCCTGATAAATATGCACCTACCTAATACATATTTATAATCTACTATTCGCCTTGAAAGACAGGCGAAGAGAGACAGACAAACAGGAAGAGAGAGAGAGAGGAAAAGAGAGAGGTAAAATGATACGGACGAAATAAGAGGGAGCCTTACCACTGAAATATTATGATTGCTAAACTGAGAGGTCATATGTAAAATATTATCATAACCTTTAATTCAATAATAATTTTTTCAGTCATTTTCTCCCTATGTTAACAGCTGCATAAATCTGTTGCGAAGGAAAGTAAATCGCAACATTATCGTAATGTTGGCGCAGTTATATATCATACTGGCATTACATTTCTTTTAATATCGAAAAAATTATATTTGGCATTTAAAATAAACTTTTCTCTTAAGAAACTATTTTATTGGGTTGATGCATAAATATCCGGCGTTTTAATAATATATATTGCTTAAAGACCGCCTGATAATTATGCACCTTACCAATACATATTCTCTCTCTCTTTCTCTCTCTCTTCTCTCTCTCTCTTTCTCTCTCTCTCTCTTTCTCTCTCTCTCTCTCTTTATCTGCCTTACACTCTCGCCTGTCTTTCAAGATGAACAGTAGACTTATAAATGTCTTGGTTAGATGCATAATTATCAGGCAGTTTTAAACAATATATAATGTAATTACTTTTGAAATGTTGTGAAGGAAAGCGAATGATGACCATTCGTCTAGATATTTCAGTACTGATGCAAGAATCCCGCAGCGGTCTATCCTTGAACTTATATTATTCCTAACATTTCATCAATGACATCTCTGATAGCATCAGTTGTCAAATCGGTATCATTACTCCGGCCTTAATAGCAAGTCTGATCCGTTCGATATAATCAAATTGGCAGCCGATCTAAGCAAAATAACCTACAATATGTTGTTAATTGCTGCAATGAGTGGCTTGTTAATTTTAACTCCTCCAAAACGCAACTGATTACAGGCCTCTTTCTACATTACATCAGCATAGCGGATGCTAACTTCAAGGAAAGTGGCTCAAAGCACATTCGCAGGTTAAGTATCTCCGCTAACGTGAAGGGGAAATATTATTTTGAATCAATTGCTAGATCTACTGATAGGAAAGCAGGTTCACTATGTCGTGCTAGACAATTTTTGTCTTCAGAAACCTATATATTTAGAATCTATTATTCGTCCTTCCTTTGAATATTACTACCGCATATAGTCCAGGCTATATATTTAGAGAGTCTTAATAAAGTCTAAAGAAGAATATGCAATGTTATTGGACCTGACCTGGCATCTCGGTTTCAGTCACTAACCCACCGCCGTAATCTAGATGTTCTGTACTTTTTCTATAAATATTTGCATGGTAATATTTCTGAGAAACTTTTCGTCATGGTACTTCGAATATACACTGCGTGCCAAGTTATTATCGAGAGAATTTTTTTCTAATATTTCAAAAACTGTCCATATTTGTTATCAGCACGGTGATTTGAACGTGCCAAATTATTAAAAAGGTTTAGTAAAATTCCCAGAATTGAGCAAACGAAACGTTTATTAATGTTGCACGTGAATGTTTATGATCAAAAGAAGCTAATAAATAAGATAATCAAACAAATAATAACAGATACAAACAAAGGCACTGTTTTAAACAAATTAATAGGGAATGTGCTTTCCCTATTTTGAAATTACTTGAAGAAGTCGACGATCCATAGAATTTGTTAATTTTAGGATGTCATCTGCTGTAATGCCGCGAGATATGTCAAGAATTGCTTCCCACAACTCAGCGTTGCTCCTGAATTGTCGTCCGTTGGTGTACAGTCTTCGCTTCATGATGCTCCAAATGTTTTCGATTGGGTTCAAATCCGGGGAATTTGATGGCCACTTCATTTTTCGAGGCCCATCGAAGCCTAACTGTTTCAAATATTCAGTAGTCTTGTGAGTAGCATGTGAGGGAGCATTATCTTGCATAAAAACAATGGCTCTTCTGAAGGCAACTCTTTGCCTTTTCATCCACCATTCAAGATGCTCTTTCATAAACACTATGTATGCATCAGCAGTCAGTTTGACACCATCTGGTACTCTCCATGGGCCCACTAATGTTTTTCCAGTGATACCACCCCAGATCATTATACCTCCACCGCCTTGTTGGCGTCTCAAACGATGATGGCGATTCTGTCCGTTCATTACTCGGGCTTTGCACCGTCTATCTGGCCCATCAAGTGTTGCTCGAGTTTCGTCTGTGAACAAAACTTTAGAGAAGTCAATCTTCATATTTTCCTCGGCCCATTTCAATCAATTTTGAATGTGTTTTCTCTTCAACGGAGGCTTCGCTAAAGGTTTGACTGTTGTTGCTATTTCCCTCAGATACCGACACCGAGTATTTTTAGACACAGTAGGATCCCCAATGCGACTGAAAAGCTCTTGACTGGTAAGTCCAGGGTCATTCGTGGCCTCTCGTTTAAGTCGTGACATGAGACGACGTGAAATAACCCTCGGCTTGCCTTTATCTGCCCTTTTACGTACGTGTGTAGGGTCGGCGGTGAACTTTTTCACTGTTTGATGACACCTTCCTATCATTTTAGAAATTTCTAGGGTAGATTTACCTTTTGAGAGTTCTGAGGAGATAGTTTTCAGCATCACTTAAACTGCTTTTACGGCCCATCTTTTCAATAAATTCTTACACTTTCCTAATAATTTGGCACGCTCAAATCACCGTGCTGATAACAAATATGGCGCCAGTTTGTTTACATTGCGCAGATCAGTACGAAATTTCAGTCATTGCGCAGGTCAGTGTTGCTAACACTGTGTGAAAATTTTGTGTGAATTGATTGGACGGTTTTTGAAATATTAGATAATTAATTTATCTCGATAATAATTTGGCACGGAGTGTATGTATTTAATTGCAGTAAGAGATTTGCAATAAGGTCACATCATTTTATGGTTTTATTTGCTCAATATAACCGTAAGTTTTAAGTTAACACTTTCCTTTCTCGCACTTTTCGCCTGGGGAACATTCTTCCGTCATTTTGCCTTCAAGCCAACTTTCTTCTTTAAAAATTTAAATCCAGTGTCAATCGTCATCTTCTTTCTTCTTAATTGGTCTTCTTTTAATGTTCTTGCTCTTTAATAATAATGTTTTATTTTATTTTTCTTATATTCTTTCACATTCAGTAACACTTTGCGTCTCAGTGGCTTTCTTGCCATGGTTAGGGGGGGTAATGATGAAAAAACAAAAGCTATGACTTAGATTCCGCACGGATTCCTTTTAAAGACGCAGTAGCTACTCTAACAATAATGCTTTTACTGGTTCAGATGATATCGTATAAACGAATACAAATCAAATACTTAGCGAGGACGGTGAACGCTTCAGTCGCTTTTATGTATCATTTTACATTCTTAAGAAACAGAAATACAGACAGCATCAATATCCAACGGCAAACGAAGATAAACAGATCAGAGATATTTACCATATCACCTATCATTTATCAAATAACGATATATCATCTTCAGGAAGGAATTAGTATATACCTACCTTTCTATCATTGATTTCATATACAAATCGCATTGTCTGCGAGCTGCCAATGTCATGCTACTTGAACAGCTCATCTAAAAAGCTTTCGAAAATAAAACCGAGAATTGGATCTTTGTTAAGTTCCACATATGCAATATTTATTACAACAGTACGCGAAAGACGAGACTCATTGATCTAAGTTTCGACGTTACTGAAAAGTTAACTAGTTAAGAAAATATTAGTGCAGGACTCGTAAAAAAAAATGACTTCTGCTTTGGATCAAACTAACTTTGCCTGGGGTTAAATTACCTGATTCCAGATCCTGTTTGAAATCTGTACGCATTCTTAATGTAATATATTTTCTTTGAACATGAAAAATTAACACATTCTTATTTCGTATTAATTGATATATTTAATCAATATAGTCTTACCAAATATTATCAGATTTTAAACTGTTTTTCTCATCGGTTTTACTCAATTCTTAGTCAATTGAATAATTCTGTTGCATCTAAAGGTGGAAAAGGAAACAAATGCTTCACGGTATTGATATATTTAATCGAGATATTTCACCTATATTATCGATCACAAAACCACTCTTTTTGATAATTTTAGAAAAGTCTTCTTTATCTTTCGATACAAAAGAACACTTAATACAATTTTAACAAATTCGCAACTTACTGTCAAGAAAATTTGTAATATTCTGAAAAGATGAGAGTCAGATGAAGCATTGCCAGGATAGTAACGAGGACGAGGTAAAACATCCACATTTAGTATTTAGACTCTTCGAACTGTGCTTAAACTTTATTGTCATATTTACAATATTTCGACGGTTGTACGCTCCGGCCTTCAGGTAATTTACGTTGTAATTTCGAACCGAACACTTTATTTCGTTCACCGGGGTAGATTGTTCTAGTTGCATGCCTTTTTCTTCAATCTCCCTTTAGTCACTCAACTCTCCAAATTTTTTCTCAGTTCTGCTGTGGCCAGGGATTGAACTCGCAACAACTCTTTGGGTGAAGTCACTTGATTACTTCAACTAACCATTTTATCCACTAGGCTATGGGAACAACATTTTGGAGAGTTGAGTTACTAAAGATAATCAACTGAAACTAAAATATCTAGAAAATGCATGGCACCTGGAGTTAGAACAATCTTCCCCGCTGAACTAAATAAATGGTTCAGATCGAAATTCCAATGTATATGACCTGAAGAAGGCCGGAGCTCACAACGACCGAAACATCGTGAATATGACAATAAAGATGAGGACAACAATCCCTGTAATTTAAAATGTGTAAATAGTTACAATACGTCATCTCAAAAATGTAGACAAATCTATATTTAGTAATGTATTCAGTTATTATTATTATTATTATTAGTAGTAGTAGTAGTAGTAGTAGTATTTCCTTTGATTTCTGGTGAGTACTCAATTTTTTTCGGGTCCCAACCTAAGGACAAGATATGGAGTCATGACATTTTCCACAGAGCAAATTTGAAAAAGACAATCACACATATTTTTCGTAGATAAAGCCTTTCGTAAGATGTGGGCTATATTTTTTGTATATATTTAAGACATGTGTTACCAGGGATCACTTCAATGAGTCTATGAGAATCATTTCAAATCAACCCGAGGGCTCCAACTACAAGTCGAATAGTTTATCTCCCCATGTGACACATTTTTTAGATATAGGTTTCAAGGTCCTTGTATTTTGACAGTTTTTGGAAGATCTTCAAAGACATCTTGCAACCAGCAAGTATATTTTGTCTTTGCAGTCTCTAATCACTATTATTATTATTATTATTATTATTATTATTATTATTATTATTATTATTGTTGTTGCTGTTTTTGTTGTTGTTTTTGTTGTTATTTTTAAATCCTTTTGTTTCTGATGTATACTCATTTCTTTCCGGATCCCAACCAGAGACCTAAGATGAGAAATTTCAACATTACATTTTCCACTGTGCAGTTTTGAAAATAAAATCACACATATTTTACATAAATGAAGCACTTCGAAAGGTGTGGGCTGTATTCGTGAGAGCAATTTTTTGTAATTTTTAAGGCATGGGCTACCAAGGATCCTTTTAATGAATCCAACGGATCCTTTTCTAATCAAACCGATGGCTCCAACTATAGCTGGAATTGTTGATGTCCTCACGTGTTACATTGTTGAGATTTCATTTACAAGGTCCTTTTACTTTGATAGCTTTTTGAAGATCTTCAAAGACACATTACAATCTGCACGTACTGTCATGTCAATAAGTAGGTATATTCTGTTTTTGATCATGAATATCTGGGCGATTGACTTTGATTGTTCTGTCTGTATATATTGTAAAGTCCCACAAAATTGTTACAGGCCATATATCTTTAACCTGATTCATGTGGTGTTCATAGCAGTTTCTTGCATTCCTTTCCTTTATAGCTGTATATTTTCTAATGCAGATATTGGCCCACGCTCTCATGTCGTGTTTTATATTCCGTGGATGCCAATTCAGGAAAACTTATGCAAGATGGTGAATTATTTATTATTATTATTATTATTATTATTATTATCTTTGATTTCTGACGTTTACACATTTCAGGGGCCTATGGTTAAAATGGCATCATGACACTTTCCACTGACAAAAAAAAAAATTATATAGATAAAGCCCTTCCTAAGGTGTGGGGTGTACTTGTGAGAACAATTTTTTTGTATCTCCTTTAGGCATGGACTTCCAGGAATCCTTTCAATTAGTCTACTGCAATCTTTTCAACCAGTCCTAGGGCTCCAACTACAACAGGGATTGTTGATGTTCCCATATGCCATATTTTCGAGATTTCTATCTTAGGTCCTTGTATTTTGACAGCTTTTTGAATATCTTCAAAGATACATTGCAGTCAGCAGGGACTGCCATATCAATAAGGAGGCACCGTTTTTTGTTTGTGGTCTTTTAATAACAATATTCTGGGCGGTTGGCTTTGATTGTTCTGTCAGTGTGTATTGTGTAGTCCCATAGAATTGTAACAGGTCCTATCTCCGTAACCAGGTCTGGGTGGTGTTCATACCAGTTTCTTTCAGTTTCCTTCCCGTAGAAGTTGCAGGTTTTCCAGTGCAGATATTGGCCCACTCTGTCATGTCGGGTTTTATATTCAGTGAGTGCCAACATCGTGCAACCTGATACAAGATGATCAATCGTTTCTGGATATTTATCTATGTCAGCTTGTTTGGTACGGGCAGAGTATTGGCCATGAAGCGGTTTATCTTGCCATCGCTTCTGTATCTGGTCGGTTGCATTCGTCTTTGCTGTCTTTTTTAAGTATTTTGCAGTTTCAGCCGGTGTATTGTGCTGTAGTTGCATCTTTACACCCATTTGAAACTCCATTTTGAATTTGTTGGCTTGTTTTATTACGGAGTAAAGACGCTCACTACTTTCATGTTCCTTGACGCATACCATCATCCAGTCTTCTGTAGTTTCCACGTATCTTTGGAGGCCAATTGCTGTAGTTTTGTAGTTGAAGTTGAAGTTCTAGTTGAACTAATCCTCTGCCTCCTTCGGACTGGGCACATACAGCCGAACAATATCAGCTTTGAGATGATGCATGCGATAGCAAGTGAGAAGCTTTCTCGTTTTGGCGTCCATTCGCTTAATTTCAGCTATGGTCTAGTTAAGGACATTAAAGCTCTATTTCACCACAGGGAGAGCCAATGTGTTTATGGCCGATATTCTGTTTTTTGAGTTTATCTCAGTATTTAGTACCAGACGTACACGCCTGTAATACTCTTTTCTTATTTTTTCCTTCATTTGGGGGTGTTGTATGCCATCTCCTTCGCTAATTCTTAGGTACTTATAAGCTTTATCATGCTCCAGTTCCCTAATCTTTGAAACAAAATCTAAATCTGTTAAGGGTTTTTCTGTAATTCTACCTTTCTTGAATGTTATTTTTGCACATTTATCTAATCCGAAGTCCATACCTATGTCGTCACTGAAGTATTTTACAATACTGAGGAGGCCTCTCAACTCATTGTCGTCTTTGGCAAAGAGTTTGAGATCATTCATGTAGGGTAGGTGATTGAATATTTTCTTATTTTTATAACCATAGCTACTGTTGTTCAATTCATGTGTAAGAGGGATTAATGATAAACAAAACTGAACGGGTGACAGAGAATCTCCTTGAAAGATTCCACGTCGGATATTCAGACGGTTGGATATGGCAGTGCCCCCGGTGTGACTAAAGTATAGTTTGGTGTTCCACATTCCCATGCTGTGCTTAAGGAATTTAAATACCACAGGGGAGACTTTGTACATTTCCAAAGTCTTAAGGATCCAAGAATGTGGAACACTATCAAAGGCTTTACGATAATCAATCCACGCTGCGCTAAGATGTCTACGTCGGTCCTGCAATTTTCTAGGATCATTTTATTTATCAGTAGTTGATCTTTACAGCCATATGAACCTCTTCTGCATCCCTTCTGTTCCAGCGGAAGAATGCTGTTTGTTTCGAAAAAGGAATAAGTACAGTTCGTCAGGACAGACGTGATCAACTTATACGTTGTGGAGAGACATGTTATCGGTATATAATTTTTCGGGTCGTCCGTTTCAGTCGTTTTTGTATGAGCTATGTAATAACTTCAGTAATCCATTCCGGGATTTTATTGGGATTATTTACAAGCGTTGATAATGTTTTTGCAAGAATTTCATGGATAGATGAGAGATGATAAAGCCAGAAATTGGGCAACTTGTCATTTCCTGGGGATTTCCATATTATTTCTGGCGGACGCACGTCGGTACAGACGCAAAAGATGTCTCGGGCCATATGCTAACATGTTTGTTAACACCAGTTACATCCGGATTTTCCCGTTAGCAGCGGGACAGCTTAGCATGTATAGATATGGGCCTCTCTGCAACTGGTAAAGATGCGGGTCTTCTTAAGATGCCTGATGCCAATAAAAGCTGGGGAAAAAAACAGTCAGAAGTTGGGAAGAAATGTTGTTTTGTCCCGTTCGTCTCGTGGTTATTTCGTTCCTCAAGTTGCTGTGGCTTACGAGGCAGTTTCATTTTTTGTTACTCGTTTCTATCACTCCATATTACCCCCGTAGTTCTTGAGAGAACAATTGGTTAAGTGTATCCCCGGTCTCAACAGTCTCTTTGATTACATTTCAACATTATTATTATTATTATTATTATTATTACGACGAATACTACTATTTCCTTTTACTTCTCTTGTGTACCAATTTCTGGGAAGATCACAATAATCCAAGGTCAGAAATAACATCGTGACATTTTCACTGAACATTTTCATAAAAAAATAATGGTAAATATAAAACCATAACACATATTTTACATAAATAAAATTTTGACCTGTACCTGCGAGAACCATTTTTTTTATTTTTTTAAGGTATGGTCTACTAGTGATCCCGTCAATGAGTCTAACTTATCTAATTCCAGGGTTCCAACAACAACTGGTATTGTTGATATGCCACAGTTTTAGATAACCTCTTCAAGATTCTTTATTTTGATAGCTTTTTGGAGATCTTCAAAGGTATTATTATTACGACGAATACAGTGTAACCCGGATATAAGAGACCCGGATATAACAGAAACCCGGATATAAGAGAGATTTTCTCTGGTCCCAAACTGTTAAATTAAATTAAATTAAAAAAGGCCATCCCTTATATCTTAAATGGACCAAACCTGGATATAAGAGAAACCCGGATATAAGAGACTTCTTCTCCGGTCCCGACAACTCTCTTATATCCGGGTTACACTTTATACTATTTCCTTTTATTTCTTTTGTATACCAATTTCTGTGAAGATTACAATAACCCAAGGTCAGTAATAACATCGTGACATTTTCACTGAACATTTTTATAAAAAAATAAAGGTAAATATAAAACGATAACACATATTTTACATAAATGAAATTGTGACCTGTACCTGTGAGAACCAATTTTTTATTTTTTTAAGACATGGTCTACTAGTGATCCCTTCAATGAGTCTGTCAGAAACTTATCTAATTCCAGGGTTCCAGCAACAACTGGTATTGTTGATATGCCACAGTTTTTAGATAACCTCTTCAAGATTCTTTATTTTGATAGCTTTTGGGAGATTTTCAAAGGTAACATTAAATTAAGCATGGACTACAATTTCGGTAAGAAAGTACATTCTGTTCTTGTAGTCTTTCATTACGATGCTTAACCGATTAGCTTTGATTGTTCTATGCATTCCATATATACACCTTATAAAATTAGTAATTTATAAATGTATATAAAAAATACAATATAAATTAAATCTTAAATATATTTTGTAAAAATATCTACACTACCATATGTAAATAATTACAAAATAACTTATAAAATCTATTAACAAATTAAAATGATTTCATAGACTGTAAAACTATAGGATTAAAAATACAACCCAATCATATCTAAGAACCAATTTAAGAAAACATCAACGAAATAATAAATAAATAAATAAACACCGAAAAAGATTGTAACTAGAACATCGGCCAATGAGAGATTAAACAGATAGTAATAAAAACAACAGGACCTGATAGTAAAGACAATTGTAGCCAAGAAAAATACCCAACCAAACCTTACAGGGCTCCAAACATTACTACTTTCATCAAAACAGAGACTTCTTTGATACGAGAAAGAGAAACCCCACATTATACCATTATTTACAACCTATAAATGAGTAAATCATTTCTTCAGTTAGTTATTCTAAACATCGCTTGAGAATGAAACGGTGCTCTAAATTTTAAGCTTAATTTTGAAATTAAACTTTAGGACTTGAGCTTCTGTTTCGAAACATTGTAATTTTTGTGTCGCGATGGAATCATTTTTTTAAATAATTATTATTCATGCTCTAATTCTGCATCGAGCAATATTTTTTTTAAATAAAATTATAAATACTAAAGAACTTTGGATTATTAATCTAACACACACACACACACACACACACACACACACACATATATATATATTATATATATATATATATATATATATATATATATATAGAGAGAGAGAGAGAGAGCGAAAGAGAGAGAGAGAAAGAGAGAGAGAGGTTAAAATAAGGACTGGATCAAACAGGTTCGGAGCTTCATTCGAGATGATCTAGATTTTCTGAATCATCTTCGTAAGGAGATAATCTATAATACTTATTGGGTCTCAATGGATGTTGTGAAGTTATATAGCAACAGGACTACGGAATAACGGCCATTAAATACTGGCCAGAAAAGTTCTCTCATGAGCTACCAAATCGTATAAAAGGAAATTTCATCATTGAATTCATCTTAAAAAAACAAACTATTTCATGTTCATTGAAACACTGTACCGACCAAAATCAGGAACAGCCATGGGGGCAACTATTGTACCAACGTATACCAAGATAATCATGGGATACCATGAACTTAAAATCGGTGACAGAACCTCGGTATCTATGGGAATTGCAACATAAAAGAAAAAATGGAAAATATATCTAGATGATTGTTTCATTGTATGGAATGAAAGTCTGGATAAACTAAAAACATTCTACACGTGCATTAATAACATAAACACAAGCATCCGATTAACTATCGTGTAGTGCAACAAAATCTTCCCTTTTTAGACGAATTAAATAGCAAAACAAACATTAAATCGAAACAAACATATACTTTAAACTGACTAAATATAGACAGTATCTACTTTATACATCATCTCAGCCGAAACACTCGTACAAACATCCCATTCCCCCTGGCCAAGCGGATATGTACAATAGTCTCAAACACAACCACAAAAGACCACAGACTAGAAGAGATGAAAAATACTCAAGAGAAATTACACACAAAGTTTCGTCGAAATAGTATTGGAAAAAGCAAAACAAATTAACATCCAAACACTCCGAGGAACAAAAGGAAGAAAAAATAAAAAAGGCCATCCCTTATATCTCAACTTTCAACCCAAAGAACACGGACATCTACGCACACATAGAAATAAATCTACCAATCCTACTAAAGGACAAAAAAAAAAAGAAAAAGAAAAGCCTATTAGAAAAATACCCAATCCTAAAAAGTAAACAACCAAAACCACTAAAAAAGACCCTCAGGTGAAATCATGCAACCGACCATTTGGCGGGGTGAGCAGCTACATATTAGAGGGCCACAGATTTCAGTTCAAAGACGGAGCAAAATTAAAAATGATTTCTCGTGTGGCTCAGAAAATTTAATATACATAATTACATGCAAAGGTTGCCACGGGCAGTACATTGGCTAAACCAGATAGTCACCCCAGCTCATCACCAAGAAATTAGGAAAATCCAACTATACCCCTGGACCAACATATCTCCTCCCAATCTACCAGTGCGACTACAGAATCACTGAACAAAGGCGGATTAACAAGGGAACACTTTTCACCAACAAATTCAAACCCATACTTAATTCATTGCATAAATAGAATCTACCAAATTCCTCTTAGCATATATAGCCAGTTACCCCCTTTGAATTTCATCGTTTTAATTGTTACAAAACATAAGCATCAACATGTGGAGTGAAAAACTTTTGAAACGCTAAGCGAAACCGGTTATAGTAAAAAGTTTAAATAAATTGAAAACAATAAATTATTTTTCTAAAAAAAAAAAAAACACTGAAAATCTAACAACTCAATGAATGTTACGTAACCTTGCTTTTATAAACTGTATTAAGTCTTCCTCAAATATGCAAGCACTTTCGACTGGTTCTCCGGTCATCATCAAGCATGGAAACTATTTTCTTTTTGGTAAAATCAGGTAGCCCCCCGAGAAGAAAAAAATGTAATGAATATCGATATATGTTTTTTTGTTTTTTTTAAGTGTTTTACTGATAACAGATACAAAGTTATGGAATGTGCATTTGCAAAGCATAGGCGGAATTTTTTGTATGGATAATTCATCGTAATATATATTTAGAAATGTTATAAATGAATACACAACCCCAGTCGACATGAACAAGAAAAGTTAAATTATCTATAATATAAATAAAATAAACCAGCTAACCTCATTGTCGACCACTCACGTGCAATATTCAAATTATAGAAGAGCAATATAATGATTTTGCATGCTCTAAATGGGACTGCGTTTCTGATAAAACAAAACTCATGATATGAATAATTATATTGGTCACACCATTACATGCTTATCAAGATGACTTACATTGTATCTCTCAGATAAAACAGAACTTATTTAAGTATACACAGAAACCTACTAAATTCCCATCCACAACATAATCGTAGAAAATACTACGGTAACAGGCTTACCCGCATGTAAGAAATGCTACAAATGATGGAATCATTAATAATAAAAAAGAAAAATCCAGTATTCAATAATATCAACTATGAACACAGACACAACTTGTTGACCGTGTTTGGAAAATAAATAAAAAAAAACATTCTCATCAATCGTCCTGGGTAAGAGGTTAAACTACAACCGTGGATAAGACGATAAACCACATCCATCAGAAATACCTCTGATCAGGAGGTTTTGAGAAGCGTGGAACCACCTCTTAATTGCTGGTGTTCCCAGGTCCACCCTGACCTAGGGTCGTAGCACCTGTTAGGGTCTCAGCTATAGGCAAATAGTTAACTATTACTAGCAATACAATTTTGAAGGAAAAATATTAACAGACAGATTTTTGACAAAACAAAAAACAATAAAACAAAAGAATTTTGACAAAAAAAATATTAAAAATCAATAAAACCAAAAAAGAAAATCAAACCAATAAAACCAAAGAATACATATTCTATTCATACGAATCTACCCTAAAAATTTTATCGCCATTAAATAATCAATTGAGCTTGATATGCCGTAAAGTAATCCAAGCCAAAGCATTCCCAAATCAAACCAATCTAAACCAAAGAATACATATTCTATTCATACAAATCTATCCTAAAAATGTTGTCGGCATTCAAAAACCCATTAATGTTGATATGCCGTAAAATAAATCAATCCAAACTAAACAAAAAAATACATATTCTATTCATATGAATCTATCCTAAAAATGTTGTCGGCATTAAATAACCCATTGAAGTTGATATGCCATAAAACAAAATAAACCAAACCAATCTAAACCAACGAATACATATTATATTCATACGAATCTATCTTAAAAATGTTGTCGGCATTAAGTAACCCATTGAGATTGATATGGCATAAAACAAAATAAACCAAAACAATCTAAACCAAAGAATACATATTGTATTCATACGAATCTATCCTAAGAATGTTGTCGGCGTTAAATAACCCATTGAGGTAGATATGCCATAAAATCAAAATAAACCAAACCAATCTAAATCAAAGAATACATATTGAATTCATACGAATCTATCCTAAAAATGTCGTCGGCATTAAATAACTCATTAAGGTTGATTGCTGCAAAACAAAATAAACCAAACCCAAGCATTCGCATCAATAAAGATACACATATATAAAAATCTACATATTCAGTGAAAGATTTAAATAAATATTTGATAATAGCCAGCAGAGCAGCTGAAAGATCCCAGACATATAAAACGTCTGGACATTTTTTGCATAGTTTATGTCACGATAAGAAAAATCTTGTACGTATGCAAGGAAAAATAATCTCAGTACATTTTTAGTCTTCTTTAAAGAAACATGTATAAAAGAGGAATTGCTGCCTAAAAACATTATAAAATATATGTACTGGCTGGCTGTGAATTAACATGTGAATATCCTTTAACAACTTACACACTATTTAAAGTCTTTCAAAATGGCTAATAGATAAGCTAAATTTATTCAGAAAAAAAAGTCAATGGGGCAACGTCTACATACAATTTCTACATATACTCCCTAAAAGAAATCTCTTGTTCTCAAACATGGGGAAACCTATAAAAACCTTAACAAATGTGCCTTCACAATCATGTTTAATGAAAAATTTTTTGGAGAGGGTCTACTATACAAATATTTTGAGATTTCCATATAAGATACACTATTAATCTTTGCTGTTGTTATCACAATGTTTCAGCCACTGCGTCCTACGAACTTCATATTATTAAAAGAAACGTCTAGGTTTCACTTATTTAAATCTATGGTCATAGATTTATATTCAAGTAGATGTTATATTAATGTACAGGAGATGACCGGAAGGTAATGTCTCCTATTATAACTCTATAAATATAGGAAGACAGATTGCTTTTACTGTTGAAGACACGCTATTGTCCTCATTTTTTATGTTGTATCATAAACGTTTCGACTGCTGTGCACTCCGGCCTTCATCAGGTGTTTGGCGATCAGAGTAACTTACAGCACAAGGGCTGAAAAATTGTGATAAAATCAATAGAAATGAGGACAATAATCCAAATATTATATTGTATTTTGTATAGCTGGCCACTTGTATTCAAGGACACCTGCCTAATATGGCGGCTACCCAATCCTTATTGCAGACGTTTGCTCAGGCGCATTTGCGTTTATTCAACACCCACAAACCCCAACTGTGGTTTATACTGCAACTATGCTGAGCAGAACTTATTTACAGCTTCTGGGAAATTCTTCAGTTGCAGTTTTCTGACTATTTTGCCTTCACTCTATCTTGTGAGTATCAAATTCTTGTTAATATATATATATATATATATATATATATATATATATAATGAAATTGACAAAGTCTGACAATAATTTTAAGATATTTATGTTTATACATTCTTTTTATAGATACAAGTATTTAAGTAAATGCTCTGTTTATCATAAACAGTATTAAACAACATTTACCGACCTGAATGTCCAAGAAATTTTCACAGAAAATATTCGTCCTCCGACAGGATTCAAACCTGTATACTCTACCGAACCATCATATAGCTTGACGTGCCTTTAATCGATTGGGCCACATGAAGGACATTCAGGCTAGTACATGTTGTTTAATACTGTTTATTATAAAAAGAGCATTTACTTAATTATTTGTATCTATAAAAATAATGTATAAACATAAAATGTGTTTTATATATATATATATATATATATATATATATATATATATATAGCTAATACTCGTATTCGAGGATGCCCGCCTATTAGGGCAGCTAGCCAATTCCTATTGCAGACGCTTGCTCAGGCGCATTTGTGTTTATAAACCACAGAGCGCACCTGTGCTTTATATTGCAACTATACTGAGCAGACTTTAGTTACAGTAAAAGTGTGTTATCCAGTGTGATGAACAAGCCCTGCGCGCTCACACCTTCGATGACTTGTGCTAGGACAGCTACCCAAATTCACTCACACGGCTTGAGTCAAACGTTTGTATGGTTTTCAAGCAAAGGTAGATTGATCCGTCCAGGAAGTCTCCTCCCTGGCAGTGGTTAGATTCAAGCCCAGGTCTCATGATCAAAATGCGAATATTCTAACCACTGGGCCACGTGCCCATCCGAACATACATACATACATACATACATACATACAATCCAATCCAAATATAAATAGTGTAAATAATAATAACTTGTTCTTCTAGAAATTCAGACAGAAAATATTATTTTTTACCTATCGTCTCAAAGCTACGAATTGGCAAATAGCCAAAGGAGAGTGTATTTATTATACTTGACAGATAGAAAAAGAATGGTAGAAAACCATTGGTTGACTCTTTTCAGAAACCGAGTTGGGAAACAGTTTAGAAATAATGCATCTATTGAAGAAAGTTCAGCATTTAATCAAATCAATGTCGTCAATAATTCTGTCCCAAACGTTCTACGCCAAAAAAAAAAGAAAAAAGAAAAGTCGTCGTAGTTCATAAGTCATGTTGAATGGGGCTCTTTTGACTCAATTGGAATATCACATAATCTTCTTTCTTTCTTTCCTGTGTCTATTCATTTTAATCTTGCGCAACCTCATTTCTTTCCGTTCAAGAGAATTGTGAATTTCTCTCCGAGGATCGATTCGGCTAATCGATTTTAAATAAACTTTTTCTCTATCATGTAACCTATGACGTGCCTAATTTTCTATCACGCTGTCAAATTCTCACACACGAACGCAATGACATACATGACCATCGGTAGACGCAGATTTTATTTTAAAAAAGTACCAGTTTCCCGATGTATTGTGCATCTAATACGAAAAATAGAGGTCAATTTGAAATGTATATATTACTGTTTTATTCTTTCAAATTGACTTCTATTTTCCGTATTAGATTCACAATACATCGGAAAACTGGTACTTTTGTTAAATAAAAACTGGGTTCTATAGCCTTGAATGGCAACTGGTCTAGGAGAAGGAAAACTCTGAATTCAAAACCTGCGGAGGGTCGTTTGGGGACGCTTAGTGCACCAGGTCTCTGAATCCGGCCCTTCAAAAAGTGTGGATGGTCCTGCACGAAACTTTCACCACTCTAATCAAATCTCATGTGCCCGTTGTCGGGCTGTCGGTTTCCTGGGAACTGATATGCTTCACCCTCATTCGTCGAACTCGACGGGAGAGTCGAATAAATATATATATATATATATATATACATATAAATATAGATAACTAGACTCGTTTCGAAAAACCCTCGAATTTTTGATTTGCTAATCAAATCAATCTCGAGGGAAAAAAAGGTATCTAGTATCTATATATATATATATATATATATATGTGTGTGTGTGTGTGTATACGCAAGTATAGGATTGGTGTATACGGAATAAATTCCAATAACCAATAAGTACTATTCTTAAAAGAGTGCTCAATACAGAGTAGAACAAATCACATCAAAAATAGCCATTTTGTTTCAACACTTCTGGTGTCTTATCAAATCAAACAAACACCGCACGCTAATGGGTAATTTTTTTTTTTTTGTTAGATTAAATTCTATTTTAGTTTAACCCCAACATTAAAGCATTAAATAATTATGATAAACTTAGTTCGTTATCGAGTTTTTTTTAATTCTCGTATTTTGATTGGTCATCCCAGCTTATGTAACAAACGTTTCCCTTAGCGAGGGGTGTTTGATTGATTTGAACATTTTAAAACCCACATCATCACTTGATAAGACACCAGAAGTATTGAAACAAAATAGTTCAGGATTAATGAAAAAGGAGGAGGCGGAGAATAATAATAATAATGAGAAGGATAAGGAAGAAGAAGAACTAGGAGGCGGAGAAAAAAAGGAGTAGGAGGATAAGGAAGCAGTCGGAGTAAGCTGAGAAGAATAATGAGGAGGAGGAAAAAGAAGAAGGAGTAGAAGGCAGAAAAGAATAAGAAGGAGGAGAAAAATAAGGAGGAGGATAAGGATGTAAAAAGAGGAGGAGGCGGATGAGAATAAGGAGGAGGAGGATAAGAAAGTAGAAGGAGAAGGAGGCGGAGATGAATAAGAAGGAGGATAAGGAAGAAGAAGGAGAAGAAGAATAAGGTGGTGGATAAGGAAGAAGAATGGTAGGAGGTGAAGAAGAAGAAGAAGAAGAAGAAGAAGAAGAAAGAGAATGTTAAGGAGGAAGAAGAAGGAGAAGAATATGGAGGAGGAGGAAGTAGGATGAGAAGGCGGAGAAGAATAAGGATGATAAGGATAATGATGTAGGAGGAGGAGGCAGAGAAGAATAAGGAGGAGGAGGATAAGGATATAGAAGAAGGAGGAGGCGGAGAAGAAGAAGTAGGATGATATGGAAGTAGTGGTAGGACGAGGCGGAGAAGAAGGGGAGGATAAGGCAGTGGTGATAGGGGAGGCGGAGAAGAAGGGGAGGATAAGGGAGTGGTGGTAGGGGAGGCAGAGAAGAAGGAGGAGTATAAGGAAGTAGTAGGAGAAGGAGGCGAAGAAGAAGAAGAAGAAGAAGAAGAAGAAGAAGAAGAAGAAAACGAAGAAAACGAAGAAGTAGAAGAAGAAGATGAAAAGCTTTTCCACTTGTAAATTTTACTCCCCCAACTAGATTTACTCATTTTTATCCTGGCCAATTTCGGGTATGTTAAAAATCTTACGAATCAATCAACAAAGTCGTTTAGAAAGATGGGCGATCCCGCTCAGACTATTTCCCCCTAGGCAGGCAATAAAACATTTAACAGGCCTTTCCTCCCTTTCTTTGTATCTAAAATAAACCGATTCTACCTGAGTCGATGGGTGTGGTTAGATCAGAAAGCTCTCGCATAATCAATTGTCTGTCAAAAGCGCAGACAGAGAAAATTACAACCTAGCTTATTGTCGCCCAACGAGTGATAAGCACGGAAATTTACTCAATATATCGATTCCTTAACCTTATGATTCGAATCAGCTTTTTTTTTTTCAAAGCGATTTATTAGATAAGAATTTTTTTGATCGGTTTCACCCCATGCAAGAGAGTAAAGCCACTGAGACACAAGGGGTTACTCGGTGTGGAAGAATTAAGAACATAATTTAATAATGAGAGGGAAGAAGAAAGTAATCAAGAGGGTATTAGATATCGATTGAAATTGCATTTAAATTTGTGCGCATTAAAGCTGACTTGAAAACATGGAGCCGGGAGGGAGTTTCACAAGCGAGAAGTGCGAGAGAAGAAACTGTTAGCAAAGAACTTACGGTTACATCTAGCCAGCTCAAATGTAAATTGATGAGATCGCCACGCCAATCTTGTAATACTCTTAATTTCAAAATGTCTAAGTACCATTGGGGTAGTAGTTACATTATTCGGAGTATTGTCCTCATCTTTGTCGAAGAAGACCTGAGCGATAGAGAAAGAGAGTTAGCTTACAGCATTGAGGAGAGATAGACGAAGATACTTGTATGAATGTGTTATGCCATAGTACCTATTCTATTGTAATGGACTCTCCCATAGATAATAAGTAAGAGTAGCAGTGGCAAGTCTGGCAGAATGGCATCTCGCGGTCTTTGACTGCGGACGCCTCTGTCGAACTCTCTGCGTAAGCGAGAGGAACGGACGAGGCTTTGCCGAAGGGCAAGGTTTCGTCCGGGGGAGGTAGATAGGGCCTGAACCCGTTTAATCGGCTTCAAAAGGCTATTTTTTGGCCGAGCCTACGGGCTCGGGGAAACCCACATAAAAATCGGCCTTGTGCCATATTCTTTTCCGTGGGTGAAAAGATAAATACCGAATGGCATCTCGCGGTCTTTGACTGCGGACGCCTCCTGTCGAACTCTCTGCGTTAGCAGAGGAACCCGACGAGCTTTGCCGAAGGGCAAGGTTTCGTCCGGGGGAGGTAGACAGGGCCTGAACTCGTATAATCGGCTTCAAAAGGCTATTTTTTTTGGCCGAGCCTACGGGCTCGGGGGGAAACCCACATAAAAACCGGCCTTGTGCCATATTCTTTTCCGTGGGTGAAAAGATAAATACCGAATGGCATCTCGCGGTCTTTGACTGCGGACGCCTCTGTCGAACTCTCTGCGTTAGCAGAGGAACCTGACGAGGCTTTGCCGAAGGGCAAGGTTTCGTCCGGGAGGTAGACAGGGCCTGAACCCGTTTAATCGGCTTCAAAAGGCTATTTTTTTTGGCCGAGCCTACGGGCTCGGGGAAACCCACATAAAAAATCGGCCTTGTGCCATATTCTTTTCCGTGGGTGAAAAAGATAAATACCGAATGGCATCTCGCGGTCTTTGACTGCGGACGCCTCCTGTCGAACTCTCTGCGTTAGCAGAGAGGAACCCAGACGAGGCTTTGCCGAAGGGCAAAGTTTCGTCCGGGGAGGTAGACAGGGCCTGAACTCGTATAATCGGCTTCAAAAGGCTATTTTTTTGGCCGAGCCTACGGGCTCGGGGAAACCCACATAAAACCGGCCTTGTGCCATATTCTTTTCCGTGGGTGAAAAGATAAATACCGAATGGCATCTCGCGGTCTTTGACTGCGGACGCCTCCTGTCGAACTCTCTGCGTAAGCTGAGGAGCCCGACGAGGCTTTGCCGAAGGGCAAGGTTTCGTCCGGGGAGGTAGACGGGGCCTGAACCGTTTAATCGGCTTCAAAAGGCTATTTTTTTGGCCGAGCCTACGGGCTCGAAGGGGAAACCCACAAAAATCGGCCTTGTGCCATATTCTTTCCGTGGGTGAAAAGATAAATACCGAATGGCATCTCGCGGTCTTTGACTGCGGACGCCTCCCTGTCGAACTCTCTGCGTAAGCAGAGGAACCCGACGAGGCTTTGCCGAAGGGGCAAGGTTTCGTCCGGGGAGGTAGACAGGGCCTGAACTCGTATAATCGGCTTCAAAAGGCTATTTTTTGGCCGAGCCTACGGGCATTAACCCACATAAAACCGGCCTTGTGCCATATTCCGGGGTGAAAAGATAAATCGAATGGCGTCTCGCGGTCTTTGACTGCGGACGCCTAACTCTGCGTTAGCAGAGAGGAACCTGACGAGGCTTTGCCGAAGGGCAAGGTTTCGTCCGGGAGGTAGACGGGGCCTGAACCCGTCTAATCGGCTTCAAAGGCTATTTTTTGGCCGAGCCTACGGGCAAACCCACATAAAACCGGCCTTGTGCCATATTCTTTTCCGTGGGTGAAAAGATAAATACCGAATGGCGTCTGCGGTCTTTGACTGCGGACGCCTGTTGTCGAACTCTCTGCGTTAGAGGAGAGGAACCCGGACGAGGCTTTGCCGAAGGGCAAGGTTTCGTCCGGGAGGTAGACAGGGCCTGAACCCGTCTAATCGGCTTCAAAGGCTATTTTTTGGCCGAGCCTACGGGCTCGGAGAAACCCACAATAAAACCGGCCTTGTGCCATATTCGTTTCCGTGGGTGAAATGATAAATACCGAATGGTGTTGAGCGGTCTCTGACTGCGCACGCCTCCTGTCGAACTCTCTGCGTTAGCAGAGAGGAACCCGGACGAGGCTTTGCCGAAGGGCAAGGTTTCGTCCGGGGAGGTAGACAGGGCCTGAACCCGTCTAGGCGGGTTCAAAGGCTATTTTTTTGGCCGAGCCTACGGGCTCGGAGAAACCCACAATAAAACAGGCCTTGTGCCATATTCGTTTCTCGTGGGTGAAATGATAAATACCGAATGGTGTTGAGCGCGTCAGTCGAGATTCGGACATTTGAAGTACCAACCATCACAACTAGATTGCTGCGTCACTGAATCTTATTTTCCAAGTTCCTAACGTTTTGTACGTCGGACCTAATTTAGGATGACTTATTAGAAATACAAGCCTACACTGTGAAAATACTCCACAACAGAATGGTATGGAGATTCGAGAGAAAGATCTCTAGACAGTGGGAGACGGTCTTGATGTAAACTCTAAGGCCATGCATATGGGTTGGAGAAACTTTTCTAAGGAGAGAAGGTAACTGGAGATCAAGGGCTAACAGGAGGGATTGAACGAATCAAGGTTGGTCTCGCAGAAAGACAGTATATCAGGAGACTTCTCAATGAGGAACGATTCTTCTCTTAAATTTAGAGATTTGGTCTCTAACTACAATACACAATGATACTTTAATTTAAATGTAAATAATGAATTCAAAGTATCAGTTAGGCCAATGTTTACGCTGGTATTACAAACTACCAATACTTGTACACGACCTAAGTCCATAATACTGTAATATAAACAGTTGATGCTGTCAGAGCCGACATCGACGATTGTTTTTTTTCTGGGTGGGGGGGGTACGTTTTGTATTTTGATGCTAACTTTTCTTCTGTTAAATTTTATCGATTTATTAATTTATCTCCGTTGCCTCGAGTCTTTTCTTCATCTTTTGGGGGACCATCCAACATTCGCTGCCGTAAAGGAGAGCAAATGTCCCGTAGCAGCTCACGTAAAACCCGTATTAAATTCAATTTGTAGATGTTGCTTAAATTGCTCCAAACTTATTGTTATCAAATACTGTAATAGATATTTTCGTAGAGATCTCATGAATTGACAGTTGAGCTGGCTAGATGCAGCCGCGAATTCTATACTAACAGTGTCTTTTCTTGAATGTGGAACTCCCTTCTAGTTCCCAGCTTTTCAGCCGATATGAAGTGTAAAGACTATATTAAATCCTTTACTAGGTCAGCTGCTAGAAATTCTGGTTCGCTGTGTCCTGCGAGATAATTTAGATCTCCAGAATCTATCAACTCTATCATGCTTAGAATATTGCTAACACATATGGTCCGGTGCCCCTGCTATTTACCTTGAGCTACTCGAAGAATTCCAAAGAAGAATCTGCAATGTTATCGGACCTGATCGAGCGACTCGGCTTCAGTCGCTTTCGATGAATAATTTGAGGGTTATTGTTCTGATGGGAACATCCCAATGGTATCTAGTTAACTTTAATACTTTAAAAACATAACTTATCTCTATTACTTACCACGGGGAACCATCCCAGCCTTCCATTAGAATGTCTGATGTTCAACTACACGAGAGCACCTCTTTGCGCCTGCTTGGTCTCACATTGTCCGTTGAACTGAGATGAATCAGTAGCTTCCCTGTGTCACGCCAGAAAGTTTTTCTCACCCGAGTCTACGCTTCAAATCAATAACTCAACTATTCGCCCTTGCATGGAATACTGCTGCCATATATGGTCTGGTGCCCCCGCTGTTCGCCTTAAGGTTTTCGACAAGATCCAGAGATGGATATGCAATGTCATTGGCCTTGATCTGGCATCTCGTCTACAGTCACCCTCTCACAGACGTGCCGTCGCCTCCCTCTGACTTTTCTAAAGTCAGAGGGATACTTTTACGGTAACTACTCCGACGAGATATTTTCTCTGGCTCCCAGACTGCATGAATTTAAACGTGCTGGCATCATGGTCCCACCCTTATACTGTCGAAACAGTTACATGTAGCCATCTCTTCTACTCCAATAGCTTCATATCTCGCACCTCTCAGCTGTGGAATTCCGTTCCTATTACTTGTTAACTTGATAGTTGTAGTCTTCAAATATTCAAATGTAATGTCAATCAACATCTCCAGATGTCTTGATCTATTGGCCCTCCTTCTCGTCATCCTTTCCTCTATCACCCCTATTTACTCTCGCTCTCACTATCTATATGTAACCCCTTGCGTGCTAGTGGCATCCCGCATGGCTTGGGGTAAAATGTTTAAAAAAAAGGTGGCGTCAAAATACAAAACAGAAACCCCGAAAAAAAAAAAACAAACATGTCGATGTCCGTTGTTGTTTTTTTTTTTACTTTATCTTCTATCATAAATTTTGGTCCTTGTGTTGGTCAAAGAAACTCATTTAAGTTGTTATTTAAGATAGAGGCTGGATAGATTCATGCTGCTCTGAATTCCCTTGGTCATTTTGACAGTTTGATTGGTTCCTGGAAAGGGGATGTGTCTGTGTTATGTGTGTGTTCTCATTTAGTTCTTCCGGGAGTGAACAAGTATGATGTGTGTAAGTGTGTATATTACTATGGGTGTGTGTATAAATGTAAGGCCTCAACACCTTCGCAAGCATATCTGTCTTGAGTGCGTGAGAAATGAGGGTAGGGCCTGATTTCTGGGGTTATATAGTAATTCTATCAATGTTGTTACATTTGTGATTAAGCCCGTCTGGATGGAGTGTTTTGAGGCGCAGAATCCACACACACACACACACACACACACACATATATATATATATATATATATATGTGTGTGTGTGTGTGTGTGTGTGGCACCATTTACGAGGCAGAAAAGGAAAAGAAAGAAAAGAAGGCAGAAAGAAAGGCGAGACGAATCGTGGGTGATCAGCAGAACACACATACGGCTAAGAGACAATGAATATATTGATAAGTAACCATGGCAAAAGGGTGTCATTACAATGACAGGGAAATTCTGAGTAAAAAGAAAGGGAAAGAAAGAATGAAACAGATGTGTTTTTATAACGGCTGTGTTATCTAGGAGTACGTAAACAAAACGGCTGGTCGACTGGCCAACGAAAAATTCAATTGAAAACGTTAATTTTGATAATTGACAAAACACTGGTGTAACTACAGGACTTTGGGTAGATATGAAAAATTAAAAGCCACACAAGCCGTGTCCGCTGACCGATTTTTTTTCGACGAAACAACTTTGGCCTGCGATAATAAAATTATGTTATCAGAAATATGTACCGAAGGAAAATGAATGGGGACCCAGAAGTGTTTTTTCTTCTTCCTTGGAGGCGACAGACTGACTGAAACTTTAGAGATGTTTCTTTTTAGAGGCCGTGTCAAGAAGACCACCCATTCTGATAATTAGCGATAAAATACCCGACAAAAACCACGTATAGAACAAGAGTTGTCATATTGTCCCGTTTGCAGCTAGAAAAATGATAATGGCGTTTAAGAGGAAGGAAAGGGAAAGAGAAGAGATCATTTTTTTTTTATTTAATTAAGCAAGAGATCTTTTTTTCCCGAAACAAAGCCGCGGATTCGTTCACGCCCGACTAAGACATCATTGGTCAAGTGGTGATCACGTGACGCACGAAGGAGGAGGAAAGATACCCGACTAAGATCTCATTGGTCAAGTTGTGTTCACGTGACGCACGAAGGAGGCTGTCGACGCCTCATCCAGAGTATAGGTATGAGAATTTTTTTTTTTTGTTAAGCAAGATATTTTTTTCCTGAAACAAAGCCGCGGGATCGTACACGCCCGACTAGACATCATTGGTCGAGTGGTGATCACGTGACGCAAGGGGGAGGCTGTCGCCGCCCATCTAGAGGATGGGTATGAGAGGTTGCTACGAAGAAGTGGGGAGGGCAGTTCACGCTCCTCTGAAGTATGGTGAGAAAGTGGGAGTGAGGAAATGTTCCCAAAAATGGAAAAGAGTGGAAAATCCCTAACCAGAAATAAAAGAGGTGGATATGTATTTAGAATTATCGAGGAACCCCCGACGCCGACAGACCCACCCCGGTTTTGGTCGGCGTCCATAAAAGCGAGGCCCCAACAGGCAGAAATCAGTTTGGGATCCAGCGGAGAGTTGAGTTTCCAGAGTTGAGTTCCAGCAGTTCCAGTGAGTTCAGCTGACCAAGATTCACGCAAATTCCGGACTCCTCTTCAACCCAAGAAAAATTATTTTGAAGAGCGACTTAGATCCAGACCACCGAAATAAGTTTTTTTTTTTTCGACTTTCGTCCAAAGACACACCGAATCGCCAATTTCTTGGAGAGCAAACAACTTGAAGCGTTAAAACTTGCCTAACGGAAAACGACGTGTCACAATCCACAGAACGGGTCGGGAGATAGATGCAGTCCTATGTATCGAACAACTTGACATAAAGTTTGTTACCTTTTTCTTTGATACTTTGAACTTTTTGAGTTCTCATTTTATTTTCTTTTATGCATATTTGTGTGGTATCACCCCCGTTGAACTCAGTTTGCATTACGGCCCCGACTACTGATTGATCTCGTCTGCCTAAGATCAATTCACAACGTGGGTAGGCAGACTGGAGATCAATGCAGTTACCTTGGTAACCAGGCGTTGGAAGCGAGTTGGGAACGACGAGGCTGATATCAAATCTAACCAGATTCCCACCCGAATCACCAAAAGGTTAGAACGTCACATTTGGGTGCCGCGACCGATACCAAGCCGGTTGGTCGTCACAGGACGAGACAACACGACTGACGCGACAGGCGGACGTCACGTTTGGAGCAGCGACACCCGAACGGAGCAGCGAGGAGCGAACAGCTGGCGCCGCGGCGAGGACGTCTGGTGGTGCTGTTTGGGGACGTCACAACTGGTGCCGTGGTACATCAGGATAGAACGTCACAGTCGGCGCTGCGACCAGGGGACGACGTCACATATATATATATATATATATATATATATATATATATGTGTGTGTGTGTGTGTTTGTGTGTGTATATAGTCAAACCTAGTAAGCCTATATGACATATATAGTTACCTATATATATATATATATATATATATATATATATATATACTGGCTGTAACAAAAAAATTGTCCAAATTGCTTAACAGCATAACTATCCATACAACAACATGTGTAATATCTAAAAAAATCTAATCTATTTGAGTGTTATTTTCATGTTATCAGAGACGTTTGACGTAAGAATTTCTGAAAAACCCTTTTAGTTATTCAGCTAGAAAGAGAACAGGTTAAAATCGTTTTCTGTCGGCCTCAGTATCTCTTCCCAACTGAGTAATGGTGAGAGGAAAAAAAACATTGAGGAGGTCATTAATATTATCAGCATTTATACTCTGGCTTCTATCTTCTTATGTCCATCCAAGTACCATCAAGAGAAGGGTGAATAATTCTAAATAAAGAGGAACACTAGAGAGGAAAACTTAGAGCTAATTACATTATTATTGTTCAAAGTAGAGTCCAATAGTATTATAAAAATCTCGGAGAAGTATCGTAAGAAATCTTTAATCATTTCTAAGTTACAACGGTTCAAATCCTAAACTAACAAGTGGACAATTTTGCAGCTACACAATTTGGACAATTTTGCTGTTACTAGATTAGTAACAATTGCACTTACAGTTTAATTAACTATACCGGAAACCACGAAAATGGGCCGAAAATGTTCCTAAAATATACTTAACAAAGGATTCTACTTGGTCTTTAACCAAACTTGTAGTAATTAAAATGAAATGTTGGCTATATATATATATACAAAAGATAGATAGACAGATAGATAGATATATTGAGACAGAAAGATCGATAAATATATATGAACAGACTGGGATAGATAGGTAGATATGAACAGCCTAAGATAGATAGATAGATAGATAGATAGATGATGAATACTAACAGATGATATATATATATATATATATATATATATATATATATATATATATATATATATATATCTCTATATCAATCTATAGATAGATATATAGATAGACAGACATGAACAGACTGCTATATCTATATATATCTATCTATATATATATATATATATATATATATATATATATAGAGAGAGAGAGAGAGAGATAGTTATGAATAAAAATGAAAATAGGAAAACTAGTAATTGCTGACGCGTTTCGTCCAATGTGGACTTTATCAAAGCAAATATCATATATATATATATATATATATATATATATATATATATATATATATATAGATAGATAGATATATATGATAGATGAGATTAGATAGATAGATAGATAGATAGATAGATAAATAGATAGATAGATAGAATAGATAGATAGATAGATAGATAGATAGATATGAACAGATTTAGGTATATAGATAGATAAATAATTTTTAATCAGCTACTTAATCTCTTCGTATTTAAATCTTTATTTATGGCACGATCAATTGAGTGTTGATTGCGAATAAAGATATTTAAGCCCGCTGTGTACCAAGATGTAACTTCTTTTATTTACTGCCATGCGAAAATTCCTTAAACCTTACTGATTCCATTAAGGGCTTACAAATTATCCGATGCCAACTAATGCCACCTGACATGATTTCTTTCATACGTAAAATTCCCGAATGTGATCTGTAATTATCTGTTATATTAACGGTGGATCACCGCTGGCTGTAGAAAAGTTCCAACAAACTCCTGGCGTGAAAAGTTTTCTGAATCTAATCTTCGTATCTCTTGTCCATTTGGTCATTTAATTTATTTCAGATTCATGGCCATGTTCGAGCGATAATTTAAATTCCTCCGCATAATTCTGAACAGATTTATATCAAAGTTCTTAAATCAGAGACTTACGTGATTTCATATTGAATTTAGTATATCGTTCTATATAACAATAACCCTATCGGTTACTGTTGTGTAAATTTCAATTTGGCGAACCAAGTTCAATTTTTGCTAGATACTCGTTCATTGAATTGACACAAATCCCCTCGGAAAAGGTAGGAGACCATCTTTCTGAAGTCATGGGTTAGATATCATAGAGGACGAATCTTTCTTTTTTATGTGACATGCGAAGAAACAAGGCTTATATGTAATGGGACCAGTCAGGCTGTCTTACCCTAGAAAATATCACTGCTCCAATCTTTTGCAGTACATACGGTGCCATTAAAACCTTTATGGGTCAAGGGACTTATGACAACATCTAGTTAGCTATTAGGTAGGTGCAAAACATTTCCCCAAATCTTTTGAGCGATAAAATGATATGCTTTCCCATAGACTTTGTCATTTTCCTGTGCAGTTTTCAGTGGAAAGTGCTGAATATCAGTGACACAAATAACATATGCGGTTCCATGGGGAGTTTTTTGTGACCTTGTTTGCGGCGCAAAACCATGAACTTTAGGCTCACAAACAATGCATGCAACCTATATATATATATATATATATATATATATATATATATATGTATTAAGATATTTTTTGATGTTTATACATTACTTTTTATAGATATAAATATTGTAAATGCCCTCTTTATAATAAACAGTATTAACAACATTTACCGGCCTGAATATTTATATTCTCGAACATTGTCCATTTCATAATGTTTGACGTCATTTCTTTACATTTGGATACGCACTGAGCAAATATGAATGTATGAGAGAAAATCATGGAGAATTGAGTTTAAATGCAGTAAAATCGACCATGCTAACCGAATGCTCCTGTGTGGCCTAATCGGTGAAGACATGTCAGGATATATGACGGTTCCGTATAGGATACAGTTTCGATTCCTGTCAGAGGACGGATATTTTCTATGTAAATCTTGTTAATTTTGATTATTATAAACAAAGCATTTACTTAAATAAGTATTGTATTTATAAAAAGAACGTATAAACATAAAAATGTCTTAAAAAATAATTGTCGGACTTTGTCTATTTCATAATATAT
>CAHIKZ030005442.1:552500-592500 GCA_903632075.3 Acanthosepion pharaonis | reverse complement strand
ATAAAAGGAATTAAAATTGCAAATAATATATTTCACAGAACAAGTAAATGCTGGGATTCTAATTTTAAACAACAAAATGGATTCCTTATTATAGACATTCTCCAGAGAAGTTACGTTAATTTCTAGATAAATTTTAAAAATATTTTTCCTTGAAAATTAAAAAAAATATTCAGAATAGAACTTACTCTAATATATTTCATAATTGATTAATTATTTAATAATAATAATAATAATAATAATAATAATAATTAAATCGAAATCTCTGAAATTTGGCACATGGAAACAGCAACAATCCCCTTGTAGTTGGAGCCCTCGGATTGGTTGGAAAAGATTCCAGTAGACTAATTAAAGGGATTCCTGGAAGTCCATACTTCAAACAGATACAAAAAATTGTTCTCACAAGTACAGCCCACACCTTACGAATGGGCTTTATCTATGTAATATATGTGATTTTTTTGTTCTCCGGGGTGGGGGCGGAATGTGTCTACAGCAGAAAAACAAAGGGAATAATAATAATAATAATAATAATTAATTCGAAATCTCAAAAATGTGGCACATCGGCAGACCAACAATTCCTGTTGTTGTTGGAGTCCTAGGATTAGTTGGAAAATATTCCAGTAGACTAATTGAAGGGATCTCTGGAAGCCAATGCCTCGAAGAAATACAAAAAAAATTGTTCTCGCAAGTAGAGCCCACACTTTACGAAGGGCTTTATCGATGTAAAATATGTTGTTTTTTTTTTTTTGTCAGTGGAAAGTGTCATGATGGCATATCTAAAAGGTCTCTGGGCGGGACCCCGAAAAGAATGTCTACACGCCAGAAATCAATGGAAATAAAAACAATAATAACAATAATAATAATATGGCATAATAATTAACAATTTATTTAATTTATACTATAACTGGACTGTGGAGCCAACTCTCAACAGGATGTTTTTCCCGATCCTTACAATCTAAACATGTTCAAGGATAAGGTTAACCGTTATCTTCCAAATCTGTACATATAAATGACCTCCTAACGTAGCCCTCTACCTCGAGTGACTCTCCAGCTTTGTAAAGGGTGAACCGTATTGTAAAAAAAAATCATATAAATCCATGCAAAATTATTTCAGATAACCGTTCAGAATGTGAACGTTCATGTCTCTCCACGCTTTCCTGTCTTTGGTAGATTTGTGTAAGCTTCCCTCTTCTTTCACGCTTCTTTTAATTTTTTTTTTAATCTTTCCAGAACTCCATATTTATCAGATTTTTTCTTTTGGACTAGATTTCCGTTTCTCTTCTTCATCTTTTTATTTCTTAATGTTGACCTTCTGTTGATAACTTTTTGACTTCATCTTTTGCTTCTTCATCTCGCCAGTCATATGGCATTTCTCTTTTCATTCTTCCCGCTGTTTTTCTTTTAATCATTTCTCCGTAAGCAAGGCAATAAAGCCACTAACACGCAAGGTGTTGCTTAGTGCTAGAGAACATCAGAAAACTAAAGAGTACAACCAATACTAAAGTGCGAAAACAATAAAAGAACACAAAAGACACAAGATAACGACTGACATTGCATTTAACTTTTTGAAAATCAAAGTTCGCTGGAAAGCAGTGAATTACAAAGCAGATGTAAACGCTATTAAAAATATAATTCTCCGATATATAACAGATATTGCTGCTAGCTAATGTCTTTGCTTAATAAATTATTAAATCGCCTAATTTTATTTTTGAAGTATAATTCTGAAAAATAATGTAGTTTATAAATTCTCTTATCATTTAAAAATCAACAAACAACATTAAATTCTTTCATTGGCCACATATGTACCACACTCTCTCGTAGGTTGACTTGTCATTTGTCAAAATTTAGGGCAATTTGCCCTGTTATTGATCAACATTATCAAATAAGCAAAATAATATTAACGTACGACAAAATTCAAGAGATAACAAGGGAGGAGAGGGATATATGATAATTTTTAATTTCAAATTCACCTCATGCAAGGCATTAAAGCCACTAAGACACAAGAGCTTACTGGATCTGAAAGAATTCGAAAACAGAAACATTATTAAGGAGCGAGAACAATAGAAGAGTAATGAGGAAGATCGTAGATACGAGCAAAAGATCAATAAAGGAAACGGAATTAAGAAGATACAAGATAACGATTGACATTGCATTTTACTTTTTGAAGATGAAAGCTGACTTAGGATTTTAAAAAAAACAGAAGAGAGTTCCTCAAGCGAGACGTGCGGTAGAAGAGACTGCTAGCATAGAACTTACGGTTACATCTTACAAACTCAACTGTAAAATGATGAGATCTCCCTGTCAATTTAGTACTACGCTTAAATTCATGCATTCTAGTTACATCAAATTAAAGTTAATCAGAACAATTACCATACAAATATTTACAGAAAAGACGCAGGAAAGATACAGTATGGCGGTGGGAAACAGTACTGAAGCCGATATGCATGTCAGGAGGAATGAAATTGCAGAATCATCTTTGGATTTTATCAAGAATCTCTAAATAAATAGCAGAAGCAAGGGACCAGATTCGGCAGCAATATTCAGTGTAGGGACAAATGATAGACTGATAAATATGTAGAAAAACTTCCGTTACGAAAAATTATTAAGTAACACATTGGGAACCATATTTCCTAGTAGCGAATCTAGTAATTGCTTCAATATAATCTTTCCACATCATGTCAGCAGAAAACTTTAGACCGAGAATGCGCCCCGAATTACTCTCCGGGAGGTTAGCATCTTCCATACTGATGAAATGTGAAAATAATTATCTCAGTCTATTTCGAGGATGTTAAAATGAACAAACTATTCCTTGCCTCAACTAACAACAGAATGTGGGTCAATTTTTAGATAAACTTCCAATTTGAACTTATCTAGACTTACTATTAAGACAGGAGTAAATGTTTGTGTCATCAGCATATATACCGATAAAGAATGCAATTGATGATAATTACGAAAAAATTAGAACCAAGGATAGCGTCTTGGTGGGGCGCCTTAATTAATACAAAATGATCTAGAAGAGTGGCCATTCAAGACAACTTTCATTTCGCGATTCGATAACAAACACTGAATAAGTTCAAAAATGAGTTGAGAAATACTATATAATTTCAGATTATTTAGAAAATCAATATGCCAAACTCTGTCAAATGCCTTTGAGATATGCAAAGGAATAGCTCGAGCTTCATCATTCTTGTGTAAAGTTTGATAGACACCAAGACCTAGACAAGTGAAGTGAGATGCTTAACTAATACAGACTTGTATCTGTCTATATTTATGAGCAGTGGTAAAAAATGGTTGCTGAAGACATTAGGCTTATAATACCCAGAAATTCTTACCTGGATGTCCTCAAGGACACATGGCACAGTGGATGAAGGCGTTAGTTAGATCCAGTGACAGGACCCAAAGACTGTGAGTCCAATACCCGGTTAAGGCAATGGAGAACTTGGAGAAGGGAATTACAAAGAGGAAACTGATAACTGACATCCATTAAATATGGCACGTGAAACAACAGTCTATCCACAGTGAGCGAAAATAGAACATTCTATCCCAGTGAGCGAAATAAAGGATTCAGTTCGACATTCCAACCACCTGAAGATGGCCGGAGCGTACAACGGCCGAAATGTTGTAATAAATATGGCGATAAAAAGGAGGACAGTAGTCTGAATAATGTAAATAGTAATACAGAGTTGATTAGGGCTCCTAGCATTTTGCCAGAAATATGGAGAATTAGATTTTTTTTTTATTATTTTGCCCGGCCTCGGTTTCATTTACAAGGATTCCGTTTCGCTTTCTAATTTTATTTTCCCGATTTTTCTAGTTATTTATTATTCAACATTATTATTTTTCATTTATTAAACTTTGAAGGTGTTTTTTTTTTCTTTCATGCATAATCGAATAAGTGTGAAAGGAAGCCATAGATAAGACAAAGGAGAAATATAAAATGAGGAAGAAGAAGAAGAAAAAGTAAGGATATTAAAAAAAAAAAAAAGAAAGAGTGAAATATTCGGGAATGAAGATGAAAGAGAGCTACAGAAAAAATTAAGCCCAAAACTGTAAAATGGGGAAAAGGAATAAATAAAAAAAATAATAATATGCAGGAAAAAAAAAGAAAGGAAGAAGGATTTCAGAGCGGAGTTGTAATGAAAAGCAGTGGAAAATTAAATAATTAATTAGATAATTAGAAAGAAAGAAAAATAAAGAATGAGTGAAAACTTAAAAAGCAAAAAGTAAAAAAATAAAATAAGGGAAGAATGAAGGAAAGAAATCGTGAGGAAAAGAAAGAGTAATGAAAAAGTAAGGAAAAGAAAGAATGGGAAAAAATGGAATCTTGAAATTGAAAGAGGAGAAAGAAAGAAAGAAAGAAAGAAAGGAAGAAAGAAAGAAAGAAAGTGACGGACAAAAAACGAAAACCATACAAGACAGAAAGAAAAAAATAATAGAAAGAATTAAAGAAAGAAACGATGAGAGCCAAGCAAACAGAAAGAAAAAAAGAAAGAGACGTGCATAAAAGAAAATCACACAGGCAGTCAGACAAACAGAAAGAAAGAGAGAAAGAAAGAAAGAAAGAAAGAAAGAAAGAAAGAAAGAAAAAAGAAAGAAAGAAAATAATGCAGCAAAGAACGAGTAATGAAAAACAATAAAAACGAAAGAATGAGAATAAAGAAAATAAGGAAAGAGGAGAGAAGAAAAGAATGAGAAAAGAAAGAAAGAAAGAAAGAAAGAAAGAAAAAATGAAGGAATGAACGAGTAATGAATAACAAAAAAAAGAAAAAAAGAACGAGAAGCATGAAAATAAGCAAAGAAGAGAGAGAAAAATGAGGAAAGAATGAGAAAAAAAGAAAATAAACAAAGAGGGGAACAGAAAAGGTAAAAGTTGAGAAAAAAGAAAGAAAGAAAGAGGAGTGAGGTAAAGCAGTATAAATATGGAGAAAAAAAAGGTGAGAAAGAAAGAAATAATGCAGAAAAGAACGAGTAATGAAAAACTATAGAAACGAAAGAGTGAGAAAAACGAAAATAAGGAAAGAGGGGGGACTAAAAAGAAAGAAAGAAAGAAAGAAAGAAAGAAAGAAAGAAAGAAAGAAAGAAAGAAAGTAACCATGGAGGAAATTTGTATTGGATAACTGTAGAAATGAAAGAATTAAAAAGAAAGGAAAATAAAGTATGGAAACTCAAAAAAGATACAGAGAATGAAAGAAAAATTACTCGGAAAAGAAAGAATAATGAAAATAAAAACAAAAGAATGAGAAATAAAGAAGAATATGGAAGTAGGGGAAACTGAAAAACTAAAAGGCGAGAAAGAAAGAAAGAAAGAAAGAAAGAAAGAAAGAAAGAAAGAAAGGATGGAAGGAATCAGGAGGGAAAGTAATAATGGAAAACAGTAGAAATGAAAGAATTCGAAATAAAGAAAAAATAAAGAAATAGTGTAAATCTAAAGAGTTAAAAGTGAATAAAGAAATAAAGACAGAAAGGAGTCACGTGGGAAGGAACGAGAAAGAATGAGAAAAAAGAAAATAACCAAAGAGGGGAACAGAAAAGGTAAAAGGTGAGAAAGAAAGAAAGAATGAAAGAAAGAGGAGTGAGGTAAAGCGGTATAAATATGGAAAAAAAAGGTGAGAAAGAAAGAAAGAATGCAGGAAAGAACGAGTAATGAAAAACTATAGAAACGAAATAGTGAGAAAAACGAAAATAAAGGAAGAGGTGGGGGACTAAAAAGAATGAGAAAGAAAAAAGAAAGAAAGGAAGGAAGGAAGAAAGAAAGAAAGAAAGAAAGAAAGAAAGAAAGAAAGAAAGAAAGAAAGGAAGGAAGGAAGGAAGGAAGGAAGTATGGAAGGAATCAGGAGGGAAAGTAATAATGGAAAACAGTAGAAATGAAAGAATTCGAAATAAAGAAAAAATAAAGAGTGTAAATCTAAAGAGTTAAAGGTGAATAAAGAAATAAAGACAGAAAGGACTCACGTGGGAAGGAACGAGAAAGAATGAGAGAAAAAGAAAATAAACAAAGAGGGGAACAGAAAAGGTAAAAAGTGAGAAAGAAAGAAAGCAAGAAAGAAAGAAAGAGGAGTGAGGTAAAGCAGTATAAATAGGAAAAAGGTAAGAAAGAAAGAAAGCAAGAAAGAAAGAAAGAGGAGTGAGGTAAAGCAGTATAAATAGGAAAAAAGGTGAGATAGGAAAGAGAGCGTGAACTTGTAATGATAGCGAGGCAAAAGCGAACAATGAACGAATGAATAAAAAAAAAAAAAAAACACCCCACAAAATCTCTGACATAAAAAGGCAAATAGAAAGAAAACTATTACAAATAAAAATGTGAGTTGAAGGAAAAATGTTTCATCAGTACAGAAAATGTATAAGGGACAGAGGGGTTTTTACGTGTTAGATTTGCCGACAGGCGAATATCGTCTTAAGTAGCTTATTATCTTGATAGAGGACACTACACAACCCGAATCTCCGATTTTCCGTCAAAATCCATATCTCTTCATTTAAAAGTTTGAGAATTCCCTAAACACCCGGCAATCGATAGCGTATATCTTCCTATCAATTAATAAGGGTGGATTTTCTCCCTATTTCAGTTCGGGTCGCCATGCGACATCAACTTCAGCGAGATATTTTTAACAGCTGCGACATGCAATCTGCAGTATTAGATAGGAATATATCCATGTGAACTATAATGGATTTGGACTTATTGATAATCTCCAAGAACGGTTTAAAGATGCAACGATCAAGCTGTCTTTAACACGTCCCATTAATAAAAGCGACCGGACAGGAGAAAAGAATTCTTCTCCAAAATTCCAGGATATTAAAGTTAATAGATATTCGCTTATATTGTTATTTTTATATTTTGAGTCAATATTGTTAGCAAGGGACCTTCATATGAAATAATGAAAATAAACTTAAAACTTTTCATTTCTGCAACTAAACTAAAACTTCTGTCTATATCTCTGAGATGAGGTTATTATGATTACTTGATTTATTTACATTATTCGAAGCTATTATCCTCATCTTCATTGCCATATTAACAATGTTTCGACCGTTGTACACCTGGTGAATGGAATTTCGAATCAAAACCTTTATTTCGTCTACTAGGTTGGGTTGTTTTAGTTCCATCTGCCATGCCTCTTCCGGATGTATCAGTTATTTTCGTTTATAAAGGATAAAAGCGTTGGTTAAATCCAGTGACTACACCCAAAGAGTCGTGAGTTCAATACCAGGCTACAACAGACGTGAAAAAAAGAAAGAAAAAAAGTGCAGTGTTGAGTTAAAGGGAAATAAGCGAGACACCTGAAAGAGGCATGACATGTGGAACTAGAACAATCTACCCTGCTTGACGCAATAAAGGTTTCCGTTGAAATTCCAATCACCTGAAGAATGCCGGAGCGTAGAACTGAATATGGCAATGAAGATGAGGATAAATATTCGAATAATTTAAACAGTGCAAGTTAGTCAAACATCGTTATTTATTTTGCTGTTTTCACTTTGTCAGACGATTAATCAGCATGTAACCAAAGAGATTCTTCTGCGTTTATGTTCTGGCCTGTTTAGGGGCCAGAAAGAAAGACACGAAAGACGAAGATAGGTTGAAAAAGTATATTGAAGATATATACAAAACAATAGCGTTAGTAATAAGTAGATTAGCACTGCGTCCACTACTCCACTCCACTTCACACACTTCTATCCGACTCTCGCAGTTTGTATTTATGAGAGAAGGAAGAGTTCATTATACTGTAAGAGGGCTTACCACAACAGTTTATTTCATTCAGTGTTCGAGAAGAGGCGAGAGGACAACTCGTGTCCGCTTCACAACGGGTTACAACGTACTGGGTATCCGGAAGTTTCATGGTGAGAAGAACATCATACTACTGGAGCAACATGCCGCCTCAATCAAACTGCTCCGGGTGATTATTTTTCTTTTCTAGAACCTCAGTGGGTTCATCAAGTGAACCGTGACGACAGAGCAGCAGGGAAACACGGGAGAATACGCCCAGGAGTGCATAGAATCGTTGCAGAGACGGATAGGGCAGTGGTTTAGACGCGAAGGTGAAGTTAGAGGCCAAGAGGAACACTTGGAGTTTTTAGTTCATATTTAATATACATTTCTTGTGACTTCAGTCCCATTTGTTTTTCTGATCCACCTCGTATAAGTAAATGAATATCCAAACATATATTATATGCAACATTTATACAAAATTTAAAAATACTATACTCTGATCATTCATTTTATTTTACACTTGTTTACCCAATGTAAAGTTCAAGGCACTCAAAACATAGATTTATCAAACGAGATTTTATGAGGGCTGACTTTATGAGCATATGCCAAAAATACATAGACTGAACCGTCAGTTTTTAATCATATCCTCTTAAAGACTGTTTCACAAGGGCTGCAACTAATGGAATATGCTGGGAATGTGTAATGAGTGAACTCTGGACCTCGTTTCTTTAACCAAGACTTCAATATCTGTATCCAAGAGACATGCAATGATTCGTCTGGGGAAAAGGATTGCATCACCCACAAGACCAACTAAAAATTATAAGCAACTGGAAAGTGAATATATATAAAGTATTACGGGACAAGGTGATGGTGACCTTGCGGTGGTGAGATGTGACGCAAAAATTTTTTGATGTTAAGGATATATTTAAACTTTAGATGGCGCAAGGCCGAAAGTGTGGGGCAAACATGAGGATCGACTCGCCTCAGTAGTAACTGATACCGCTCGACAACCATGTTATTTACATAAGATCATTTTCTAAGCGTACCTTATTATTTGGGATCGAACTCACTACTAATAATTAATTTTTTTCGAGTCAAGTTTGTTAACAAACATTCATGTAAATGCACATAATCATATCTATAACTGTCAAGCATAAAAACACAGAGATATGAAGAGCAGACACTTCATTCATCAAAGGACGAGTCATCTCCCCAAAGGCAAGATGTTATTTCTAATACTCGATAAATCTAAAATTTGCCCTGTCGTACCCAACCACTCTCACGCTAAATACGGCATTTACACGTGAAACAGGATATCTACATTTACAGAAAACTTTTAAATGATTAAGAAGGGCTTGGATTTATCGTATAGATCAATAAATTATCATTTTGAAATTGATATTAGAAAAAAGAGGTAAAAAAAAACAAAAAACAACCAATTTTTGCTAAATCTCGCGATTTTTAAAAGATCAAAGAGTCTGTTTTGTAGAAAGTGAGTGAAGTTGAGATGGCAGATCAGAGTTCGATTGATCGTGAAATTTCAACTTCTGGCACTTTCTCAGCGACGTGACTCAGCTTTCATGGATTAACTGTTCTGATAAGCTTCTTTGGTGATATAAATTGAATCGATTGGCATATCTCATTGTTTTTACCTTTGAACTATAAAACCATTTCAATTTTTTTTTAGATTTTGCCATTTAACCCCTGCTCGTGTGATCATTTTGGCTCTTGAAAGAAAGACATAACTGCATCACCAATTCGCCGTTTTTAATCGATATTAATTAAATAGTTGTAATTAACGAGAACACATATAATGAGGGATTAGAGACTTGAATCTTTCTGCTTAATATTTAGAGTTTATTGTGTGTGTGTGTGTGTGTCTCTCTCTCTCTCCATCATCAACTCTCCCGTCGAATTCGACGTATGAGGTTCAGTTCCCAAAACCGACAGCCCGACACCAGCACATTTTGAATAAAGGTTTCGTGCAGGACCATTCACAATTTCTGAAGGGCCGAATACAGAGACCTGGTGCACTATGTGCCTGAGGTCCCCAAACGACCCTCCGCTGGTTTTGAATTCAGAGTTGTTTTTCTCGTAGACCAGTTGCCATCCAAGGCTATAGAACCCAGTCTGCCCTGCTCTTTTACCCATAGCTGGATGAAGAGGAAGAGGATTCCTACCTTTCCAAAGGGTAATAGCACGTAAGTGAATGTAATGGATTCGACTGGAATTCGAACTCGGCTCTCCGATTCCTCAATCCAAGCCGCTATCCATTACTCCATATATATCTAAAATGAATACAATTATTTGTTAAAATTATTATCCACGAATTAATGATTTAAATTAAAATAATTTTAAAAAAATTATCTTTGGCCGAATGTCTTTAGTGAGGTTTCAACCTGAAATGCCTCGAAGAAAATTTCGTCTTATATCAAAATTCCCATCCACTTGGAAAATAAAGATGAACGCGTAAACAAGATGAGTAAACGAAGTAATATGAATCTGCATTTCTTTTGTTATTTTTTAGACGATTATGGAATAAAGGATATAGACAAGAATTGTCAACGTCTGGGCAGAGATACTTTAAACGGATTAACCATGTAATAAACAAAAAGGAGGTCGTCGCAAGAACTGTTATACGAATGATGGAGAGAAAAGGATAAAGGCAGATCTGAATAATAAATCTTCAATTAAGTCAATACAATTATCTCTCACTAAATCTCGTTTTGGATATATATATATATATATATATATATATATATATATGTGTGTGTGTGATTTCTAAAACGTTTTTTTTAAGATAAAAATTATATAAATTTCCACCGAATCAATTCTGCATAGTCAATGAATACTAAATGTTTCCTTGTTTTACCATTACAATAAAACTATAAAACTGTGATATATATATATATATATATATATATATATAAATTAATTGATTTAAAATATGTTTTTCGCTACACACACACACACACACACATATATATATATATATATATATATATATATATATATATATATATATATATATATATATTCTTTTTAATAAAGAAGCCTTTGACACACACACACACACACATATCTATCTATCTATATATATATATATATATATATATATATATATATATATATATATATAAAAAATTTAATTTAATTTAAATTAAAAATTAAATTAGAAAACAAAACAAACCTTATTATATTATATTTTTTAACAGACAACCTGATTATATTTTTTCCCGGAAAGTGTTTTTTTCCTGGTTCTTCAGATCACATTTCCAAGCATAATAAATGGTTTTAAAATTTACGTCTGTATATATATATATATATATATATATATATATATATATATATAAACAACACACACACATATATATATATATATATATATATATATATATATATATATATTATTCACGTAATAGATATTTTGGAATTACAATAATTTCATATAATAATTCATCGAGTCTAGATCAAGAAACCTCCACAGAATGCAGGAAGCACTCAACCGTCCTTTCCTCCTTCTTGGCAATCATCGTTAGGGGGCATCCACTGCGTGGGAGTGAAACAAATTTAAAAAATATCATTCAGAAGTAAAAAAAAAAAAAATCTTTTAAAATCTGGATCTGTCAAGAACAAATATTTTAAAAACTCTAATTCGCTTTTCAACAACCGTAACTTGAATAAAGCCACATGACATTTCTAAAAACGAAGGAAACGGTTTAACTCCCGCTCTTCAGGCCTCTACAGGATATTTAACTTAGATTAAACTAACATGAAAATGTGTAATGAAGAGGAGAAAAATATGAACACAATGAGCTCGAGACAAATGACAACGATCCCCAACAAACATTCATACTGTTTACACAGGGAAGGTTTACGAGACCCGATATAAAATGCCTCCAGCACCTTGAAATGAAATAACAAGTGCGGCCGGGACAGAACTAAAATTAGCAGCACACCCTCTGTTATTTAAGAGGTGCTCACATATGGCAGAACCATAGATAATTTGAGACATGCCCATTTAAAGATAAGGTGTGATTCCAGATTTTAGTGGGAATATGTTGTTTGATTCTCATATCCTTCTCCGTATGTAGTCAGCACCGGAACTACAGTTATATTTATAAACAATAGAATTAACTTGATGGGGAGGGAGAGCATCCTTGCACACAGAACGAAATATAGGCCGAGTTTAGAAAACTATATGGACCGTAGCCGAGAATATATATATATATATATATATATATATATATATATATATATATATATATATATATATATATATATATATGAGGAATTAGGATCGATTATCTATCTTAAAGAAAAATGTTATAATCATGAAGCCTTAAAGTTCACTGTTTCTTAATAATAATTAATATTTGCTCTGTTTTTACATTGAGCTAACTGGATTATATCCTCCTTAGAATTATCCATAAGGATTACCAAATACTTCATTAATTAAATATTGGCTCTTTATACTAATAAGTTGAGCTCTCACTGGATTACTTCCGGCTGGATTACTTTAACAGATCATATTTTCATCAAATAATTGACAAATTTGTCACCCATTTATCTGTATAATAATTCATATATATATAGAGAGAGAGGGGGAAGAGGTATGGGTTTGTAAACCTTGACTATTATAGCTAATATAGCGAGACTCTTCGCAAAAAGCGAATTGAGTCACTGTCGGTCACTGGGCGTGTTTCTGAAAATAAATACGCTAAAATTCACCTACATCCCTGCCGACGGCTTAGTGGTAGAATCTCCGACTGACACCAATTCAGTCGGGTTTCGATCCTAGCTAGAGGCAACCAGATGTCTAGCCACACTGATGAGCTGTGAAACAGCGAAACAGTCTGTCTGTGAATGACGTTATACACACACACACACACATATATATATATATATATATATATATATACGCACACACGGGTTGTAACAGCGAAATTGTCCAAATCTGGTAACAGCAAAATTGTTAAATTGTTAGATTAAAAATTCAAACTTTGTTCCTTAGAAATATTTAAAGATAGCATACTGAATTCTCTAAAGTCTTATAACTCTAGTGAACTCTACTTTGAGCAATAAAATCTATAATTACTTTCCAAACTTAACAGACGAATCCTGATGAAATCGATCATGAACGAAAATGACATGTTCATCATTAATTAATCATAGATTATGAAAGGAAGCTTGTGAAGTATTGAAATAACGTTCATATATATATATATATATATATATATATTCTAGGATCATTTTCCAACTTCGCCCTCTCTATCTTTCTAACTTCCTGTCCTGGAGTAGTAAGGTGCCTCACAGATTTCACGTACGTTCTTTTTTAACTGCTCTTTCGACTGTCATAGACGAAACTTCAATCTCACGTGCCAAACGTCTTAAGGATTGAGTTGTATATTACTAATTGACACCTTCATCTCTTAGTTGAACTGATAATCCTTTTCCTGTTATGACCTCTTGATCTGTTTTTCTCTCTACTTTTATCTCTTTTATAAAATTATTCACCGTTCTGTTGATAGTTCTTGAATGGACTTTGAAGATACAAGCCAGAATGCGAATCTTGGTACAAGTACTGAACACGTGAATGATCATTTTGCTCTCACCAATGCACAAATAGGAAAATATAGCGGGGTTGACACAAAACAATTTTAAAGTTTTCTCTTTCTAGCTGAATAACTCAAAGAGGTTTCAGTGGTTCTTACGACAGTGCCAAGATAGCTAAACCACATATGTGAAAACCTGTAAAAAAATAATTCAATTACTTTAGTGTTCTTTTAGTTATTCTACATTTTGCGCGATGGACAATATGCTGTAACACCAGTTATACATATATAGATAGATAGATATGTGATGTCCTTGTCACGGCGTCAACTCTGACGTCCCTAAACACAGCCTTCGCTCGCTCCTCGCTGCTTCGTTCGGGTGTCGCCGCTCCAAACGTGACGTCCGCCTGTCGCGTCAGTCGTGTTGTCTCGTCCTGTGACGACCAACTGGCTTGGTATCGGTCGCGGCACCCAAATGTGACGTTCTAACCTTTTGGTGATTCGGATGGGAATCTGGTTAGATTCGATATCAGCCTCGTCGTTCCCAATTCGCTTCCAACGCCTGCTTACCAAAGTAACTGCGTTGATCTCCAGTCCGCCTACCCACGTTGTGAATTGATCTTAGACAGACGAAATCAATCAGTAGTTGGGGCCGTAATGCAAATCGGGTTCAAGCGGGGATGACAACGCACAAATATGCATAAAATAAAACAAAATGATAACTCAAAAATTCAAGGTATCAAAAAAAAGTACAACAAACTTTATGTCAAGTTGTTAGATACATAAGACTGCGTCTATCTCCCGACCCGTTCTATGGATTGTGACACGTTGTTTTCCGTTAGGCGAGTTTTATCACTTCAAGTTGTTTGCTCTGTAAGAAATTGGTTTTTCGGTGTGTCTTCGGGCGAAAGTCAAAAAAAAACTTATTTTGGTGGTCTGGATCTAAGTCGCTCTTCAAAATAATTGTTCTTGGATTGAAGAGGAGTCCGGAATTTGCGTGAATCTTTCAAGTCAGCCCGCTGCGAGGCGGAACCAACTTCCACTGCGAACTTCGAACTCTCTGCTGGAACTGGAACTGAAACCGATTTCTGCTCGCTGCGGCCTTGCTTATATGGACGCCGACCAAAACCGGGGTTGGTTTGTCGGCGCCAGGGGTTCCTCGATAATTCTAAATACATATCCACTTCTTTTATTTCTGGTTAGGAATTTTCCTCGTTTTTCCATTTTTGGGAGCCTTCTCTTACTCCCAACTTCTCACCATACTTCAGAGGGGCGTGAACTGCCCTCCCCACATCTTCGTAGCAACCTCTCATACCCATCCTCTGGATGGGCGGCGACAGCCTCCTCCTTGCGTCACGTGATCATCACTCGACCAATGATGTCTAGTCGGGCGTGTACGATCCCGCGGCTTTGTTTCAGGAAAAAAAATATCTTGCTTAACAAAAAAAAAAATTATCTTTTTCTTTTCCTTTTCTTTCTTTTAATCGCAGTTATCATTTTCTCTAGCCGCAAACAGAACAATACGATCGATGGTGGTCATAACTCTTGTTCTCACCTGGGCTTCGTCAGTCATCTTGTCGCTAATTATCAGAATGGGTGATCTTTTTAACACGGCCAGACCGTCGCCTCGAAAAGAAACATTTCTTGGTTCCCATTCATTTTTTCGGTACACATTTCTGATAACATAGTTTTATTATCGCAGGCTAAAGATGTTCTTTCGAAAGAAAACGGTCAGTGGCCACCTCGTGTGCGGCTTTTGACACAATTAAATTTTCATATCTATCCAAAGCCCTGTAGTCCACCTGCTTTTCGCCACTTATCAAAATAACATTTTCATTTGGATTTTTCTTTGGCTAGTCGGTCTGTGGTTTGCTAATCAGATGCCTTCTCGCATTAGCGGTTTGTTTATGTATCCCGATAACACAGCCCGTCGCCAGAACACACCCGATTCTTTTATCCACTCAGAATTTCCCTGCCATTGTAATGACACTCTTCGCCATTTGTTACTTATCAAAATATCCTTTATCCATTGTCTCTTAGCCGTGGGTGTTCTGCTTATCATCCACGCTTTGGGTCTTCGCCTCTCTTTTCCTTTCTTTCCTTTTTTTTCTTTTTCTGCCTTGGTAAATGGTGCCACAGACAGCTAGAAAAGAGAAGATAGATAGATAGATAGATAGATAGATAGATAGATAGATAGATAGATGGTAGTTATCCACAGAGACCTTTTCGCTGTATCACAACTCATTACTGCGGCAAGATATGCGATAGCTTCAAGCCAGGATCGAAACCCGTCTGATTTGACATCAGTTAGAGTCTCTCTCACCCTGAGGCTATCAGCGCGCACAGCGGAGAAATTTTTAGCACATTATATACACGATATAATCATTCCCGGCTATCTTATATATATATATATATATATATATATATATATATATATATATATATATATATATATATATGATGTATGTTTCATTAAATACTATATTTCTTTCTTATCGTCTGATAAACTTAATAAGATTAGCATTGAAAGACGAAAGTAAATCACCATATTGATACATTTTTATTTTTTATAGCCTGAACAAAACAAACTATGAAAACTCCACAAATATATTAAATATCTATAACTGATAACAGAAGCCATTGTTTTATAGCAACGGCTTCCCATACTTAACAGTTCTCGTTTTCAATCTCGCGTGGTCATGGGTGATGTCAGCAGCCGCAGTGCGATTTTCGCTTGCAGCGTCTCGTATGCACGAGTTTGTCGTTCCTTGGAGATCTTACATGCAAACAAAAACAGATTCATTATTGCTATGTCCGTGTATTATTTAATATAGTGTAATGATATTGCAATTTTTGGTGATGTTTTATGTAAGCTGAAAACTTAGATAATATTAAAAACCAGTCTATTATATTAAGAAGTGATTTTCCAGTAAAAGTTACTGTAGTTCTCAGCGGTATTTTGTGTACAAAATAATGCGCTAATTCTAAAATTTCACAGATTCTGTCATTAAATTACATAAATACCTCATTTACGAATACAAATTGGATAAATACTCCACTCTTTAGGTTAAAATAACACTTTATGTTGTTTGAGAAATTAATTTCTGTAGGCCATAAGTGGGTTAATTTGTAGAGTGCCTCGTCGTTTACGGTGGGCCGCGAATGTCTCGTTTGATATCTCGCTATAGAAGCACCGTTCGCTGACTGAATCACGAATATTTCCTTATATGGAAACAACTTCATAATGACCATTTAAATTTCAATTTAGACCATGAAGAATTTAGTACCCATGAATGATTATGAGCACGAATGCCTTTCTTAAAATATCTTGATTTGAGGAAAAAATAGGTTGATTAGGGGAAAATATGCATTTATGTTAGAGATTTTTCCGCATTACTGGTATAATTTAGTACAATTTGGTACAATTTAACTCAATTCTGTATGACGCTATTATTTGGAGAAGCATTTGGCATTGCAAATTTCCTCTTTTCCCAAAGGGTTTATAAAAGAGCCCCCTAGATCGTCTGTCTATTGTAAATATGCCTGATTGCAATTTAGAAGCTTTATAAGGTGACTGACATCCCATCTACGTTCCATTAAAAGTGATTGTTCTGTCCCTTGAAGCAAAAGTGACAGTTCTGTCCGGTTTTCCAACGAATGGATTGTTGAAATTCAGAAGACAAATGCACTCGTACTTGTAATTAGTAAAATTCGATTTCAGCTTTCATCGACTTTCCATTGAAGTAAATCTTCAATCAGAACATATACTGTCATAAATTACACTGCCATCATAATATACACGTCCATCATAAATTACACTTCCACCATAATTTTTACGTCCATCATAAATTACGCTTCCACCATAATTTTTACGTCCATCAGAAATTACACTTCTATCATAACATGCACGTCCATCATGAATTACATTTCTATCTTAATATGCAAGTCCATCCTAAATTGGATTCCATCGTAACATGCACGCCCATCATAAATTACACTTCAATCATAACATGCGCGTCCATCATAAATTACATTTCCATCATAACATACACGTCCATCATAAATCACACTTCCATAATAATATGAATGTCCATCATATATATATATATATATATATATATATATATATATATATATATATATATATATATATATGCAGTAGAATCCCAAACAAGCGGACTAAGATGGCCTTCCGGATATGAGGGTTTGGTTACGAAGTCCTGATATGAGAGGTTATATTTAGATTAAAATAAAAGAACTGAAATCAGATTTAACGTATATTTTCAGTGTTTTATAGTAACAAAAATATGCTAATGGTAAGTGAAACATAACGAAATTCATTTTAAGGAAAAAGAAATAAATAATGTAATGTTAATGAAAATTCAGTAAATTAAGTATGCCACGTATGCAAAATTAATAATATGACGAGGATCGCTGTTGCATGATGATTCTTTCTCTTCTAATATCATTCTCAACTTTTTCCGCATTTAGTTTTGCTTTCGTTCTTGAAATTTTTTAACCGAAAGACACTTTTTTGCGTGCGTTATTGCAATCGTCATAACTGAATGCAGCCATTGTTTACATAAAAATGACATTTTCAATAGTTTTTACAATTTCAGTCCAGGTTTCAGCATAATCATGTTTTTTTTTTTATTTCCTTGTTCATTGTGATAGTGTGAACACTGGAGAATAGTTTCTTTGGAAGATTTTATATCATATAATGTTGACATTCCTACGTTGAACTCGGCCATTAGTTACTTTTGAACTTTTACCGGCGTCTAGTCTGTTTAAAATTTCCACTTTTTGCGATAAGTCCGAAGTTGTTCTTTTCCTCTTATTCACGTCACATTTTGCAGCAATACAAGCCATGAGGGTGAAATAACCATAAGCAATTATCCAACGTAAATTTACTAAAAAACAAAAATTTCAAATCAGTTGCATATCTCCCAAATCCTTCAAATATACACATCAAAATCATGTCCGCATATGAGGGATTCTACAATATATATATATATATATATATATATATATATATATATATATATATATATATATATATATATATATATATATATATATATGGGGGGTCTATGTGTGTCCTTCATTGAATATAAAGAGAAGGAATATTTTGCAACTGTTTTCTATTGAAATTTTCTTGTTTTTCCTGACGAATTTTATTATATTTTTACGAAGAGCTAGAATGCGTATTAACTGATCTATAAGGATAATTGTCCCATTCAATTTAGGTTAATTTATTAGCAATATAATTTATATTTAAAGTATCTATATTTAAAAATATATATATATATATATATATATATATATATATATATATATATATATATATATATATATATATATACACACACACACACACACACACACACATATTTTATACATATTGGGACCAACACTTCTTGAGAAGGTTGGTTGGTTGGTTGTTTTGTTTTATGACATACAAAACTCAGTGAGGCATTTAATGCCAACAAAATTTATTAAATAGTTTCATAACGATAGTTTGGGAAAAAACATATATATATATATATTTGAACCATTTTCCAATTACTCATATTTTTTAGTAAAATCGAACTTTTAAGAAATTTACAATCTTGGATGGTTTTATTTTCGTAAAAAGTTTTTTTTTTTTTTTTAAATTACCCACTTGGTAATATTTTCCAGTTTTTTCATTTTGTTTTTTTTTTCAAAGAATGTATTGCTGTTTGTATTAATGATATTCTTTTTTAAGTATTTCTGAGAATATTTTTTTACTTTTAAAAAATATTGTTGATAATGATTTTTTTTTTTATTACAAAGTATTTCTGGTATTAAAACCTGTTTTTCCACAAGTTTGGGTGCTAACCATTTGCCCATTGGGACCCTAATAGGGGCTACCACCCCGGATTAGGGTGGAGCAGGTAATACCAGCAATTATGAAGTGATTCCACGCTCCTCAAAACCTCCTGATCAGAGGCCTTGCTGTTGGACGTAGTTTATCGTCTTACTCAAGACGTGGATGTAGTTTATCGTCTTACACTGGACGTGGATGCAGTTTATCTTCTTACCCAGGATGCGGATGTAGTTTATCGTCTTACTCAGGACACGGATGTAGTTTATCGTCTTACCCAGGACGCGGATGTAGTTTATCGTCTTACACTGGACGTGGATGTAGTTTATCGTCTTACCCAGGACGCGAATGTAGTTCATCGTCTTACCCAGGACGCGGATGTAGTTTATCGTCTTACTCAGGACACGGATGTAGTTTATCTTCTTACCCAGGACGCGGATGTAGTTTATCGTCTTATCCAGGCCGGACTTCTTGAGAAGGATACGTTGGTGTAATTGGGACGAGACAAAAGACGCTATTCACAAAATCCAAAAAGTAAATAATGAGGGAAAAATTTCAGACGACGACTAAAAGCAATTCGAGAATGATATTAATCCACGTCTTCTCCTCCAGCTATGGGTTAATTAGTAAAACATATATCACTAAATCGCCAATGGAAAAAATAGTCTTACAATCTCAAAATATTTTCTGGATTTAAGTCAACTAGAAATGCATGATAAGTAACAGAAAAGGAAGCAAACAATCAATAACTTAACACCTTCTTATCGGAATTGTTAATTAATTGTAGAATTTTTAGACATGTTTATATGTTATGTGTTATGTTATGATTTTTTAATCTCTTCCATCTCTTCACACTTTTTACATAGACAGCAAGACTTTCTTCAAATATTTCTTGCTGGACATTCTACTTATCTCATCTATTTTAATTTAATTTTTTTCCCAAATTTTCTTAAAGCTACGTATTTCTGATAAGAAGATGTCTATATTTTTCTTTCCATTTTTTTTGTTTTTGATTTTGCTTCTTCTTTTATATCTGACCAAAAATCTCTCAACATTTCTGTTACTTAATAACTTTACACTGTTTTTACTTTTTATAGGTTATTCTCTTCTGACGATCCAAATCAAAGTTTATATCTTCTTCTTTACGTGATGTGTCACCTCCCGACATAGGCGATCGTCTCTCTATAATTTTTGTGTCTAAAGATATAATACCTTTTTGTTATCGCCACTAAATTCCTGTGAGTATCATATTTTTCTAGCCTTCCCGCCTCATTATGTGTCCTAGAAATGTCGACTGTCTCTTCCTGATATTAAATATAAGTTTCCTTTTCGCTTTTATTTTCTCTAAAATGTCTTCATTGTTCATGGTTCTTGGACAATGGCGACTGGACATTTGTGTCCCGTTACAATTACGGACCAAACAATTGCGACCATGGACATTTGCTTCCCTAGACAAATCCATCCTTGGATAATTGTCCACCTCTGATAATTATGTGAACCTTTTAAAGATAATTACCATAATTTTGAAAACAGCAAAACTCGTAATCATAAATTTTCAAAAAAAGGAATAAAAGGATTTTAAAAAAAAAAAGTTTATTTTGGTTTAAAATGCAATGATAGATTAACAGTATTGCAAGATCGCTCTACACATTGCCAGTATGTTTTTGTTTCTTGTGTAATGGTAGCTGTAATTTTCCTAATCCACAAATATTTTTACACTAGTTTTTGGTTTCCGGAACTTAGCTATGCGTTCCAAATAAAAATATAATCTATAAAATCCAGAATTTATTAGATGTTTGTGATACGCACTTCTGGAGTGAACTAAAATTGCTAGCTTAATTTTTTCTGTCTTTAAAAGAATTTTTCTCTCTTTTTTATTTATGGTAACTACTTTTCTGCTTGCTTAGAGTAATTAAATCTATTGGTGTTTCTATATTAAACAACCCTTTAAATAAATGGTAACTTAAAAATGTATCATGTATACTCAATCATACAGAGACGTATTTGTCTAGGGACGCAAATGACCATAGACGCGATTGCGTCTAGTACGCAATTGTCCGGGACGCAAATGTTCAGTACGCAACTCTCCGTCCACCAATGAATCTCTACATCCTGTGTAGGTCATAGCAAAGTTTTTCTTCGTTTTCTCCTTCTTCCGCTATTTATTTACACAAGCTCGTTCGATAGGTTTCTCAGTTTTTTTTCTCTCAGTTTCTTTTGATTGGAATGTTTTGTGAGTGTCAAATTCTCTATGCACTCTTTCCTCAGTATGTACGTTTAAATTGCAATGACAGATTAACAGTGTTTAAAGATCGCTCTACACATCGCCAGTATGTTTTTGTTTCATATGCGTTTTTTTTTTTTTATGATAATGGTAGCTGTAATATTTTTCCATTATTTTTGTATTATTTTCGGAATTTAACCATGGGTTCCTTCTAAAAATATAATCTATAAAATCCAGAATGTATTTGATTATTGTGGTACGCACTCCTGGAGTGAACTGAAACTGCTAGCTTAATTTTCTCTTGCTTTAAAAGAAATTTTTCTCACTTTTTTATTTATTTATGGTAACTATATTTCTGCTTATTTAAAGTATTTAAAATAGGTACCTCCACGAAATCGCTAAAAAAAGAGCATAGCTTGATGAAAAAGACGCCAACCTTGCCGAAAACAAAATTTTATTGTCTAAATGTTTATGTTATTATTAAGAGGAAAGACCAAAGTTTTTTTTTAATTATTTTTAAAAAAAATTTTCCTTCTTTTTAGAACATTCTAAATTTTGATTAAAAAAACTTTGTTTCTATTTGCATCAGCGGAACTAGTAAATAACATAGACAATTTTTAGCACGTTTTTTTGGTATAACACACATTAATTTGAAAAATCGTGCAAAAATAGAAATAATTATCGGATGTTAATGAAACTTTCAGGAACTATTCACAGATGATCGAAATTATTATAAATATGTTTTTTTTATGAAAGTCATGGTAGAAATAGTTTTTTTTAAATATTTATTACCACCCCATAACTAATTTTATGAAAACGCTAGAAATTCGATCGCATCGGTTTTAGTGATTACAATAATTAAAAGCACAGGGCTTTGAGGAATGCAAATCATGTTTTTTTTTTTTTTTTTTTGGATACGCAGTACCTGAAAATCAGCTCTGAATTGTAACATACAAAAACTCAATAAAACAAAGATATTATTTAATTTCAAATGCTTTTATTTGCTTTTAGTTGTTTTTATGAATATGGACAATATTTTCTGAAAGCAAAAATTTTTTCGAGGATAAATGAATTTTCAATACAATTATTTGTTATTTCATTAATTATAATAGATTTTACATTTAAGTTGTTAAAATATTATAAAATTAGTTAAAAGCCGCATCGGCTTTCATAAGTGTCCTTATGAGATCTTTTTTAGCCCGTTGTAAATTGTATCATTTTGACTAATCAGAAGATCCCCAGTAATTAAGAAATGTAATTTTGTGCTTATAATCGAGCTGTAATTATAAAATACGGAAGACCAGCCAGAATATAATTAAGTTGAGTTATTTGAGTTAAGCATTGTTCTCCGCTGTTAAGGCCTTTACTTTTGCGAAACACGTGTGGAGAAGTTAATTTGATTTTTCAATTTCAACTGAGAAGTGTACCTACAAGTATTAGTATCATCTTATGAAATTTATATGATCGTATTTTTATATTAATCTCAGTTACGACATTTTTCCATAAATGAAATATCAAAATTAATAATAAAATGAATGCAAATACAAATAACAGTAGAATGTAATAAATGTACATAAAATTATAGTATTTTATGTACAATTCTGATAAAATTTCATAAGAAAGGTACCTATAAATTAATTAGATACCTTTCTTAAGAAATATGAAATTTAATGTCACTCTTAACAGTTTTATTTTAATTTATTTACAATATATTTCCCATAAAGCATCATAAACGTAAAGGTGAAAGCTAAGTACAAAAAAAAAAAAAAAAAAAAATTAGACCGCTGAAAGTTTTCGTTAAAAATAACGAGGTAAATAATTTGTTCACGTAAATGTAAAATATTTCACTTTTCTCCATCCGTAGAACAAATTAGCCTCATGGAATTCGTAAATATATCATTCATCACATGTCAGGAGACGCGAAAGTTTATGACCTGCTTTGTTTTATTTTTCAAATCACATCTTTTTGGCACAAAAAAGCTAAGTTAAGTTTGGTTCAAAATATTTTAAATAAACATTATAATTTCTGATTTTCTTAAAATAAGTTTTGAAAAATGATAATTGATATTTAAAAAAATTTCAAAATCAGATTTCCAGTTTTTTTTTTTAAATGGAAAAAATGGTCAATTTTGCTTACTCAAAAAAACTAGATTTTTTAACGAAAATTTCGGACGTGGTAGGAACGATTAAAAATGGAAAAAAATACCCCAAAAAGTACTTTGACCTTTCCTCTTAATAATAACAAACATTTAGACGATAAAATTTTGTTTTCGTCAAGTTTGGCGTCTTTTTCATCATGCTATGCTCTTTTTTTAGCGATCTCGTGGAGGTACCTAATTTAAAAGTATAGGTGTGCATATTTCTATAGCAAACAACTCTTAAACAAAAATGCTAATTTAAAAAAATTGGCAGATTTACGCAATTATCCAGAGGCTCTTTTATGTAAGGACGCAAATGTTGAGAGATGCCATTATCTGGTCCAAAATTATCCTGGGCGCAAATGTCCAGTACGCAAATGTACGCCCAGCAAAGAAACTCCGCATCTGATCCGTTGTAGGTCATAGCAAAGTATTTTTTTTCTCCAAGTACCTATTCCACTACTCGTTCGGTAATTTTCTCATTATTTTTATCTGTTTCTTTTGATCTGAATATAGCTTATGAGTGTCAAATTCTCTATGCACTCTTTCCTCAGTATGTGTCCATTTAGAATGCAATTACATATTAACAGTGTTGGAAGATCGCTCTACACATCGCCAATATATATTTGTTTCATCAGCGTTTTTCTTATGATAATGGTAGCTGTAATTTTCCGCATCCACAAATATTTTTCCACCAGTGTTGAATTTTCCGAAATTAGCCATGGGTTCCTTCTAAAAATATAATCTATAAAATCCAGAATCTATTAGATGTCTGTGGTACGCACTACTTTAGTGAAGTGATACTGCTAGATTAATTTTCTCTTTCTTTCAAAGAAATTTTTCGCTTTTTTTATTTATGGTAACTACCTTTCTGCTTATTTAAACTATTTAAATGCATAGGTGTGCATATTTCTATAGCAAACAACTCTTAAACGAAAATGCTAATTTCAAAAAATTGTCAGATGTACGCAATTATCCAGAGGCGCATTTGTCTAGGGAGGAAAAATGTTGAGAGATGCAATTATTTGGTATTTAATTGTCCTGTGCTCAGATGTCCAATACGCCAGTGTCCGTCCACCAATGTATCTAAACATCCTATCCTGTGTAGGCCATAGCAAAGTTTTTCGTTTTTTTTCTCCCAATACCTATTCTACAACCATTTACACAATTTCGTTCGTTAATTTTCTCTTTTTTTTATCTCTGTTTCTTTTGATTTGAATAATACTTATGAGTGTCAAATTCTCTATGCACTCTTTCCTCAGTATGTGTGCGTTTAGAATGCAATTGCAGATTAACGGTGTTGGAAGATCACTCTACACATCGCCAATATATTTTTTGTTTCATCGGCGTTTTTCTTATGATAATGGTAGCTGTAATTTTCCTCGTCCACAAATATCTTTCCACCAGTGTATTATTGTCGGAACTTAACCATGGGTTTCCAATAAAAATATAATCTATAAAATCCAGAATCTATAAGATGTTTGTGGTACGTAATGCTGGAATGAAATGAAACTGTTGGCTTTTGTTCTCTTGCTTTAAAAGAAGGTTTTCTCATATTTTTATTTATTTATTTATGGTAACCACCTTTCTGCTTATTTAAATTAAAGGTATAGGTGTTGAAAATGTCTACACTAAACAAAAATACAAACATCAAAAGGTATCAGAGGTATGCAATTATCCAGGAACAAAAATGTCCAGCGATGCAATTGTCTGGTAAGCATTTATCTGGTACGCAAATGTTCGGGAAACAATTGTTCAGTACGCAAATGACCAAATTTTCCTGATTTTGTAGCTGTTAATAAATTTTATTTTTATCTCTCTTAATATTTATTCAACAATCCATTCATGCTAGTTCATAATTATCTGCTATGGCACGTGTCTGTTCAAGACGTAGGCGATCATGGCTCTCCACAATTTTCTGATTTTTGTAACTCTTAATAAATTTTATCTTTTTGTTAACTCTCCTAAACTTTATTCCGCCCATCCTAATGAAAAGTGAAATTTGAGATCACTAGAAAACAATTCACTGTTAATATGTCATTCCCCAATTGCCGCTTTATTCTGTTAGTATAGTAAGACCCATTTTTTGAAGAAGTCTTCATTTCATGGCTTTACACAACTGTACATGCATTGTTCATCATTTAACTGTGCTCGCATCCACTATTTGGTCTCTTTAAATTTTCAGCCAACATCAATGAATATCAATGGATGCAAATTTTTCCACACGAAATGATTCATTGATAAATGATAACATATGTTTTTTCATGTCATATCATTTTGCCAGGTTGCTATCTGTAGTTTTAAAAAATATTGTATTCTTAATGGTAATGATCAAACTTTACTGACATCTACCCATGGTGTAATGTAATGACCTGAAAACATAAGCATCATGACATCTGGGCGACATTTGTACGCCCCCCAAAAGTAGCAAAATATATTTTTTAATTTCGTTGTTTGCTTTTGATTTTCTCGACTGCACATTGTAGCAAGGTCAGTTGCACACCGTCTGTAAGAAAAACAACACCACGGCGCATTTCAATGCAACAGAAATTTAGAAATGACATTCTCTACTGCTTGGCATTCGCACCGGAAGATCCAATACCAACATTTCAGTGTGTTTCGGTGTCAATCTTAGGACAATGCTATCGATTCGGAAACAACTCGATAATAGTGATTACGAAAGTACGACAGCTCGGAAAACTGCCTCTGATTGTACTGATAAGAAAAGAACACCCGAATTTGTTGGTGAGGACCTCAGAGACCTGTATAAAGTACCTTGAAAAGGTAGTGCTGAACTAGCTCAAGATGCTGGAAGACACTATGTCCGACAATATGTCCCCATCCCACATAAGCAGGGAAAACCACTCATGACTGTCCGACAATTTCTGCGGCCACAACACACGTAGCCACCTAACTCCACAAAATGCAACCCCCTTGATTATTATGTGTGGGGCGCAGTTGCGCGAAAGAGCAACAAAACTCCTTGTAACACCAAGGATGAACTAAAGCTAACAAATATGGCGGCATTTGACAAATTAAACAAGACGAACGTACAGAAGTGTCGCAGGATATACCGATGTCATATGGCGGCAGCAGTTGAAGCCAATGGCGATTGATTTGCTCTTTAGTATTTCAAGACATTTTTGTGTAATTTGTTTATACCGGAACATACCTATTCTATTGTAAATAGACTCTCCCACAGATAATAAGTAATAGTAGTAGTAGCAGTCGCCAGGGGGCTCAGTGAGTTGGTCCGAGTTCAGTCTGAAGTCGGATGACCGGCTGACCGGATGAACTCTCTGCCTCCGGCCTGGAGGAACCCGAAGGAGGCTACGCCGAAGGGCGGATTCTCTTTCGGGGAGGTAAACCAGCCCTGAACCCGTTTATACGGGTTCAATGGGCATATTTTTAGGCCGAGCCCACGGGCTCGGAGATCCCTCATTAAATAACCGGCCTTGTGTCACATGATGCCCCAGTGGGGGGAATATATATCCTCAGTAGGTTGGTCGAGTCACTCGATATCGGACATTAAAGTATCAACCACCACAACTAGATTGCTGCGTCATTAACTATTATTTCAAGTTCCTAACGTTTTGTACATCGGACCATTTTAGGACCGACTTAGGGAAATACAAGCCTCCACTGTGAAAACTATTCTACAACAAATTTTAGTAAAAGCATCTGTTAACATGAGATGTCAGTGATCATTTTTGCACAATATATATATATATATATATATATATATATCGCTCACTTCGCACAGCTTTCTTGGGAACCTGTTGAGAAATATGGAAAATAACTGGTATATGACGATAGATAGACAGATAGATATGAACAGACTCACATAGATAGATAGATAGATAGATAGATAGATAGATAGATAGATAGATAGATATCAATAGATTCACATAAATGAATATGAATAGACACAGATAGAGAGATAAATAGTTAGATATATATATATAGAGAGAGGGAGACATCTATATAGATAGATATGATTAAACTCACAGAGATAGATAGATAGATAGATAGATAGATAGATATGAATTGACTGAGATAGATAGATAAATAGATAGATAGATAGATAGATAGATAGATAGATAGATAGATAATGAATTGACTGAGATAGATAGATAGATAGATATAGATAGATAGATAGATAGATAGATATGAATAAACTCAGAGATAAATATGAATAGACTCAGATAGACAGACAGATAGATAGTCTCTCATAGATAGATAGATAGATAGATTATAACCTGGCTGGGATAGATAGATAGATAGATAGATAGAGAGAGAGAGAGAGAGAGAGAGAGAGAGAGAGAGAGAGAGAGAGAGCGAGAGAAAGTTAGATGATAAGCCGGCTGAGATAGATAGATAGATAGATAGATAGATAGATAAGCTGATTGGAAATCAGCACCGGCAAGTAATCCTCCTTGTCCATGAGATAGCATAATCGATCCTGTATTTTCGATTTCCTTTATCACCTGCCAAGCCAAACAAATAAACCTTTCAAAATAAACCCTCGCGCTATTTGAAAGCTTTTAAAGGAGACTGCTTTTTCTCCGAACCTCATTTATAGATTCCTATTCTGTCCCTCTGACGAATAAAAGCCGTTGTCTCTGTGAACAGAGAAGTAGCTGCTAAAATGTCCAAGCGTAATACCCGTAATTAATGAAGCAATATGAAGTATCTTTTCTGCCATGAAACTAACTTATGACTTAGGGAGAAAGGACACGAAAGCATTCAACAAAATATACAAAATGACAAAATATCTGACAATTTTGTTCTGGAGGTTTAAAACGTTGTTCATTTTAGTGAGATATGTTCTTTGGAAACATGTATTAAAATATATATTTTGCGATGGTCATACTCATCTGCGTGGTGGCGGCCATTATGAAGGTTTATGTTAATATTACAGATGAGAAATGTTCATAAGTAAACCCATATTAGGCGCTGGTTCGATCAACAATACGGTATGCATTAAGCTGACATTTTGTTGTATTTCATTTCATGGGAATGTAAATAAATACCGAATAGTACACAGATAGATAGATAGATAGATAGATAGATAGATAGATATGAACAGAATTCGATAGATAGATAGATAGATAGATAGATAGATAGATAGATAGATAGATATGAACAGAATTAGATAGATAGATAGATAAGAACAGGCTTGTATAGATCGATAGATCGTTCTGAACATAGATAGATAGATAGATAGATAGATAGATAGATAGATAGATAGATACGAACAGGCTTATATAGATAGATAGATCGTTCTGAACATAATGAGATAGATAGATAGATAGATAGATAGATAGATAGATAGATACGAACAGGCTTAGAGATAGATAGATAGATAGATAGATAGATAGATAGATAGATAGATAGATAGATCGTTCTGAACCTTATGAGATAGATAGATAGATACGAACAGGCTTAGATATCGACAGATAGATAGATCGATAGATAGATACGAACAGGCTTAGATATAGCTAGATAGATAGATAGATAGATAGATAGATAGATAGATAGATATATCTGAACATGATGAGATAGATAGATAGATAGATAGATACAAACAGGCTTAGAGATAGATAGATAGATAGATAGATAGATAGATAGATAGATAGATAGATAGATACGAACAGGCTTAGATATCGATAGATAGATAGCTTGGTATATAGATAGATATGAACAGACCGAGATAGATAGATAGATAGATAGATAGATAGATAGATAGGAAGGAGACGGAGATTAATGATCCCTGTAAGACAATTCAGTCAACGTGCCATTATAATTCGATTATAAGTTATAATATTTTTCTTTAAGCATTTTATAAATTCGCATGTATTCAAACCCAACCCTGAAAACTCAGTTTAAATAAACTGTCTCTCAAATTCGTGAGTATTCCATCTGTTTTAATTTAAATATTTCTTTCTGAAAATAATATTTACCGGAAAGCAGTTTCTGTGTTTAGATGCAGATGTCTATAAAGAAAATTATTTTTTGTACTGATAATGATAGAAAGTTCGAAGCAATCACCAATGTGAAATGTAAAATCTCTCTTCAGCAGACATAATTTTGCAAATTTCATTTCCGAATCATGAATGAGGATGTTACCATATTTTTAAGTAATTTCATCGCAAGCAAGGCGATAATGTCAGTAAGATGAACTTTTATTCTAAAAGATTAAAATAATTAATGCAACATCAAACGATAAGAAGCTAAAACGTAAAGCAATATTTTATTCCATCAACAGCAATGTTTTCCATAAGAGAAAAAACACAGGGAATTTAAATAAAAACTATTTTAATACAAAACTTATCTTTTGCAAAACACCAAAGTCACTTTTGTATATACAGGAGTTGGACAAAACAATTGGAACAGTTGCAAAATCTACTTCTATATTTCAAAGACCTATTATATTAAGAACTTTAACTAAAACTTTGTAATTGCAGGTTATATCTTTTGTAAATACATTTATTTATCTAATTTACTGTCTTAGTCTTCTTTATTTTTAGAATTTAGTAAAATCTAAGCTAAATGCGTGACCTCTCCGAGTTCGAAAAAGAGCAAATTGTTGGAGCTCGCATGGCAGGAGCCTCGATCACTAATGGTGCTGAACTGTTTGGTTTTTCAAGAGCTACCATATCAAGAACACTGATGCAATTCGAGAAACAGGGCAATACCTCTATCAACCGTAACAATTCGGGCCGGACTTGCAAACTTACTGACAGGGACTGGCGTACATTGAAACGCAATGTGACAAAAATTCATCGGACAAATGCGGCCAAAGTGACTGCTGAGTTGAATAAGCATCTGCATAGTTCAGTTTCTACTAAAAATGTTCACTGTGAACTCCATAAGGCTGCATATCATGGGACAGCCGCTGTGAGGAAACCTCTTCTCAAAAGAAGTTGAAGTGGTGCAGAGATCACAATATCTGGTCTGCAGACATATTCTCAAACAAGTCCAGTTTTTCTCTTTTCCCAACCTCAGGGCGAGTTTATGTGTGGAGGCAACCCAAAGATGCTTACAACTCTGACTGCCTTCTTCCAACAGTGAAGCATGGAGGTGGATCAGTGATAGTTTGGGCCGCCATATCATGGAAATATCTCAGTCCAATAGTTGCCCTGCATGGTAGAATCAACAGCAAAGATTACCTGAACATTTTGGGAGATCATGTTCATCCAATGACCAAGGCTTTATTCCCTGATGGTGACTGAATCTTCCAAGACGATATTGCTTCAATACATACCGCTCGAGTGGTTAAGAATTGGTATGAAGAGTGAGCTAGAACTCATGGAGTGACCTCCCCAATCGCAAGATAATCAATATTATTGAACATTTGTGGTGCAACAAGTTCGGAGCCGCTATTCACCACGGTTGTGTTGTAAGAGCTGGAGAAGGTTTTCCCCCTATCTTGGTAGCAAAGTCAACTACAATCTAACTTTAGATGATGAAATCATGCATCGAATTGCTAAGGTTACAAGTGCTTTCGGCAAACTTCGCCATCGCTTATGGAATGAGAGGGGTATTCGACTGGATATGAAAATTCGGGTTTACAGAGCTGTTGTCCTTTTGCACGGCTCAAAGTTGTGGACTCCATACAGGCACCATATACCCCAGCTGGTGGCTTTCCATAAAAGTGTCTGCGTGCCATCTGTGGAGGACATCTAACGTAGACCTGTTTAACAAGTGCAATATTGGGGGAAAGACTTTTCTCATACAGTCTCAGATACGGTGGACTGGTCCTATCTTGAGAATGCCTGATGACAGGATACCCAAGATCCTAATGTGCAGACAGTTAGATCAGAGCTACAGGATTGTAGTACGCCCATGTCTAAGATAAACAGATAAGCTGAATAGCAATTTGTCAACTCTCAATATACCACATAACACCCTCGAGCGCTTAGCCTTGGAGCGGGTAGAATAGAGATCAACGTGTTTTAGTGACCTCAGCAGTTTTCAATCTGCTTGCCTGAATCGTCTTCAGGAAGTGCGAGCATGATCTAAAAAGGTCAGCCTATCTAACAGGAATCTCATTCCACAATCCTCACACTTGCTCCATATGCGGCCTCCATTGTAAGTTACTGGCGGGTCTTAAGTGCCACTTAAGATTATCGCACAAAATTTAATAACTGAATCAATTAAGTTGTCTGATCATGATACGGCGAAATCAACGGGAGAATACATTATATATATATATATATATATATATATATATATATATATATATAAATTTGTCTTTTTTATATGCATGTATTTTATATGAAGACGTACTTTGTATATATGTTATGTCTATGTTTATGTATATATATATATATATATATATATATATATATATATATATTACAAAATGGACAATTATTTTAGTATAATTTATTGTTATACAGACACAAAGTAAACACACACACATATATATATATGAACTTACATATTCATACACACACCTATATATATATATATATATATATATATATATATATATATATATATATATATATATATATATATATATATATATATATATATATGTATAAGTCACATGAAGTATACACTCATATATGTGTAAGGAATATCCATATACATACACATACCCACATATATAGATATATACATACATACATAAACACATACTCATACACACACACACATATATATATATATATATATATATATATACATTAATAAATTTGATCGTTATACGTTATTTATATTGATACAAATATTTTAGTAAATGATGTGTTTATGATAAACAGTATTAACAACATTTTAACCTACTCTCTTCTTAAATGAAAAACTAAAAGGGTTTTTCAGTGATTCTTATGACAAATGGTGTCAAGATGATTAAACCACTTATCTGAAAACCTAGAAAAGATTTTAGACAATTATCGCTTACTGTTACACGATTTGGACATTTTTATCCCTGTTACACACGGTATATGAGATAATGATATGCATTTTTTATACCAAAACAATATTGTGGGAATTTATGACAACATGAAAAAGTGTCGGAAGTAGAAATTTAACTGAGACAGCTGTCGAAAACTTAACACAGGATTTATCCATTAAATTTCTAATGCCGACACGAATTCAGTCTATACACCGGGGTTTGAATAAGACTGAGGATATTTTCGTCGCTTGAAACAGATCCCCTAGATGATGTGATTTGAGATTTTGTTGTGTGATACCGATTATATATATATATATATATATATATATATATATATATATATAGAGAGAGAGAGAGAGAGAGAGAAACATGAAGAAATATAGTCTTAAGGGGTGCTATATTTAAGGATAAAGTGCTCAATATCAGAAACAGTGCGTGTGTAAATATAAAAGTGAACACTGAAGTCAACTTTTAGACGCGACAGGCTGTTTCATGCTAGATGCAATCATCAGGACTCTAAGTGTTGACTTCGATTACATTATTTGCACTATTGCCCTCATCTTTGTCGCCGTATTTCGACAGAAACGTTGTAATAAATATGGCGACAAAGATAAGATCAACAGTCCGAATAATGTACATATTACCTCATCTCAGAAATATAGACAGATACTGAAGAGCCGAAACGTTGTGATAAATATGGAAACAAAGATGATCACATTAATCCGAATAATGTACATAATATGCATAATACCTCATCTCAGAAATATATATATATATATATATATATATATATATATATATATAGTCAAATCAATAAATCCTTGATATATAATCCTCTCTTAGTTTTAAATTAATACTTCATTCTTCATATAACTCCAATTTAATATGCGGATTTAATTTCATAAAACCTCCGCCCTTTAAGACTTAAGGGTTCAATTTTAAATAAGACTTAAGATTTCAGTTTTTAATTGTTGTTAACATCAGGAAGAGACAGCTGAATTTTCTAGGACACATAAAAAGAAAAGAAGGTCATGGAGAATCGGATCTTCACAGGTCAAATAGAGGGAAAGAGACAAGGGAAAGAAACTCTGTGACGTCACCCTCGGCCTCTCCCTGCCCCCGTGCTATCCTGAGACGACCAATGTGACTTGGTATTGGTCGCTGCACCAAATGTGACGTTCTAACCCTTGGCCGATTCGGATGGGAATCTGGTTAGATTCGGTATCAGCTTTGTCGTTCCCAGCTCGCCTCCAACCTCTGGTTACCGAAGTAACTGCTTTGATTTCTAGTCTAACCTACCCACGTTGTGATTTGATCTTAGGTAGACGAAATCAATCAGTCGCCGGACCGTAATGCAAGCTGAGTCCGGGCAAGGGTAACACCGCACAAGTATATGTAAAAGAAAAAGTAACAACTCGAAAATTCAAATGTGTTAAAAAAGATTAACAAATATTTTTATATCTGGTTGCTGAATACAGGACTGCTTCTTTCTCAAAAACCACTTCTATGGATTCGTGATACTTTGCGCTTGTTAGGCGAGTCTTAACATCTTAAGTTGTTTTTTCTTGAAACTGGTTCTTGGTGTATCTTCAGGCGATATTCGTAAAACTTGTTTTGGTGGTGTCAGTCGTTCTACAAAAATAAATTGTTATTGGGTAGAAGTCGAAGTCGGGATGCGTGGATATCTTTCAGTCAGCTTCCTGCGAGGCTGGTCTCAGAGCTCACAGCTCAACTCTGTCTGCGTCTGCGTCTGCGTCTCTCCAACTCCAACTAAACTAACTCGCTGCGACTCTGCTTATAAGGACGCCGACCAAAACCGGGTGTGGGTTTGTCGGAGTTTGAGTTCCTCGATAATTCTAAATCCACAATAAGGATTTTCTTTGTTTTCGCACAGGAAAATTTATCACTTTCCATTTTTGGAAGTCCATTACTTTCTGCTTAAGGGAATCCTCTCAAAATCTTCCTTTCTCATATTGGTATCTCACACCAATCCCCTCAGAGGGTGTCAACAGGTTTCCCCTCCTTCTCATATGTTTACCTTCGCCTACCGCTCACGCCACCACTCAGCCAATGAGCTCCGCAGCGCGGGTGCCTACAGTTATCGCTCAAAGGAAAAAAAATTATCTTCTTTTTTTCTTTTCTTTCTCCTCCCGACATCAGACATCTACGACTAGAATGTCACCTGGAATTTATCAACAAGATTTTCGCCAGCGTCAAATGGGTGGTCAACTGGACGTATTCGCACTCTATATCCAATTATCCATCCCGGTACCAAACTTTTATCATGTCCAGGTCTGGACAATAAAACAGGTGGTCTCTTTCCAAAAAAAATGATATCTCCGAAAGATAGTTAATGGTTTATTCTTTTTCTTTCTCTTTTCCCTTCCTTTCCTTCTTTCTTTGGGAGTGGTCCAAACTGATGCCATTCTCGGTCAGTGCGTGACCTGATTAACATTATCTCTCAGATTCTGTTTCAATTTTCATTATTGCCATGGGCAGATGGCTATCTTTTATTCGCCGCCTCGTAGCATAAATGAATTCGACAGATCCGAGATCTTATGAATTTCCTATCTTCTGCGAAAAAAATACTTTTCTTCGCAAATGAAAATAAAATCTTTACTACTTTTCTTTGTTAAAAAAAATAACATCGCTCAGTATGACTTTTCGTGATAGCTTCTTCTCGCCTTAATTATTTCTCGCTTTTAATTTTCATCGACCGCTAAATAGTGTCACACTCATCACTTACTTGGTGGACTTAAGCAAGTGGCATGACACATCGTGGTCTTGGGGAAGTGGCAGAGCGATGAAGCTTATTGAGAGCTACAAGGCATAGGAAAGGACACGGGATATGAAAAATGACCAGCTAAATAACTCAAACCATTTCAATAGCTTAAAGTTTGTGTGTGCGTGTTCGTGTGTGTGTGTGATTGTGTGCCTTCATGTCTCTCTGTGTTTGTGTGTGTGTGTGTGTGTGGAGAGTGAGAGAGAGAGAGAGATTGTTGTGCTTCTTATTGTGACCTCATACTTCTACTAATTTTGCCGCCTTTCGCCGGACAAAATGATATTCCGCTGTACCTTCTTAGTTCATCTCATTTCAAATTAAGCTTATACGTTGATGGCTGCAGTAAAATATATTTTCTATTGCCCCCATTAAATTCACTATAATTTGGTTGGTAATTCTAGAGTAATATATTATGTTTTTTTTGTTTTGTTTTTTTTTTTACTCCAGCCAGACAGCTCTCATCATACACAACCCCAGCTGTAGACGGTCTTATATACCAGACGATGGATTGTTATTTACGCTTGTACATCTCGTGAATTGGTCCCATTAGCACCAATATTCCTTACAGTGCTATATCTAATTGTTGCTATTGTGTTTTTCTATGTTATACACCAATTACTGTAGAAAGGCGCAGAGAGATAAAAAACTTTATTGGCTTATTCATTATCTTAATAATATACCTATATATATATATATATATATATATATATATATATATAAATGTGTGTGTGTGTGTGTGTGTGTGTGTGTGTGTGTGTGTTTTTGTAACGAATGCACGGACGCAATTTTCGACGGATTTGCACCAAAATTTACATGCAACATTGAAGACAACACTCAGAGGCGACAGGCTGTTTCATGCTGGAGGCAATCTTGATATATATATATATATATATATATATATATATATATATATATATATATATATATACAGGAAATCCAGTTGATATTTAATCCAAGTGAAACCTATTAATATAATACAATATAACAATATTACCATATCTAGACATGACCACTCTCCTTTGCCATCTCCTCCTCTTACTTTTCTTCTCACTATTCTGTTTCTCTTTCTTTCTTTCTTTCTTTTTTTCTTTCTCTCCGTTTTCTCGTCCTTTACTTGTTCCTAGATTTTAAAATTAGCTGTATTTTGATTTTTCTTGTTAACCTGATAGATTTGTAAATGGTTGTAATTTAATTTTAATTTACAAGGGGAAAGGATAATCATCAATATTATGGTGGTAATTCTAATTCCTATAAATTTATATATATATATATATATATATATATATATATATATATATAAAAAAAAGAAGAGAGGCACCGCAAAATTTCCACATATTATTAAAAATAATTAATTTATTTCTTCATGTTTTTCGATGTTAAATATTCTCGGTATGAGACATTCTCTTTTTTTGTGTGTTAGTGACCCTAATGTCTTTCTTGAACTAGCAGTGAAAAGTTCTGCGTTAAGGGTTATAAAACAATTAGAATTTGGTCCAAGAAATGGCGATGTAGTTATCGGTATTCTTATTTTTTAATGACCCCTGCGTGTTCTTACATTTGTTTCCATTTTCGTGTGTTTTTATTACAACCAACTTATGGAACACTTCCCTCTCCTTGCTTCCCATCCAACATTAATGTTCAAAAATTTAAATGTAGTGTCAATCGTTAACTACTGTCTTCTTGATTTCTCTTCTTTTATTTTTTCATATTCTTTCACACTCATTAACCCGCTCTGTCTTAGTGACCATATTGTTTTTCTTGCACAGAAATGATTAATGAAATTAGCGAAATTGTAAGCATAGTTTTGAACAGGCATATCTGAGTTCTTTATAATTGAGTCGATTTGCAAATATTGCTCAAGTGTATACCAAAGTATATAGGAAAAAACAGTGATTTATACCTTATTGTCTATCAGTAAACATTGGACGAGTTTATACTGAAGTCTGCAGTGAATATTGGTCAACTTTATATTTGAATTTACAAGAATTCACCAGGAACATAGACACTTTTGCTGGTGCCTAACCGTTCTACAGGGGGATGCAATCGGTTTATTCTAGATGCCGTCGATAGGGTAGAAATAGAAATAAGGTTCTCTTCACACTGTAGTATAATGAAATAAATCATCATTTACATTTTAGCCAGATATATAATATGCAATTATTGTCACCATTACTAAACCCTGGCTGAATGTATAGGTTTTCTGAATTGGAATATGAATGATCTTGAACATCCGTGGACAAATATCCCAAGTAGGAGTTACTAGAAAACTTTCCAAAAAAGAAACTATAATCTTGAATTATGATGAAAGCATTGCTAGCGCCTAACCTGAATCCATCATTAAAATAATCAGAATGTGGGAGTAGTAAATAATAAATATTTCACATAATTTAGTGTATTTAGAATAATGTTTACCCTGTATAAGTCACAAGAAACATTCGCATGAGGCATAGTTTATTGGAATATGTTGGGAAGGTAACGGTTAAGCCTAGACTTAAACAAGATGGGATTCTAAGGATCGGAGAAGAATCCCCATTGGGAATTGCTTCCACAAAGCAACGATTCGGAGGAAGATGTTATTCGAGTGGAATTTACATCGCACTAATGGAATATAAAGAGAGTGAGGCTGGTTCAATACAATATGTGTAGCATGACGGATCTTTGAAGGGGAGGACTGGTGGAAGCAAGGAATGTAGCTCGTCAAATCATTTTCCATAGGAATAGCGATAGAGCGGCTAGAGAAGTGCGACTTTTTGTCTTAGGGAAAGAGGTTGTAGGGTGGAAAATTAATTAAAAACCCGGAAACTATTTTGGACTCTACTGAGACTGGGAAGCGAAGACTGTGCAGCTCATGTGCATATATGGCAACATTACTCCATGGTAGTGCTGATCTGGCTCTTGTAAAGTTAGATGATAGCATGAGGAGTGAGGTACTTATTGGAGCGGTACAAGAAACTATTTTCCGAGGATATATAGAGATGGGTCGTATGAAATCCCAACAGGCGATTCGAAAAAGATTCTGAGTGCACTTGATGAAGATAAAATATTTCCCCCCCACTGTACTGTTAGATCTAGATCAGAGGAGGTTTCCAGCTTAAGACCTTAATCTATTTTGTTATTTAACCCATAACTGCTGGAGCAGCATACAGGAATTGATGACTTTCACAAGAGCATTTGTACAAAAGTGAACTCGACAAATTGCTGATTCCACTTTCAGTAACCCTAGCCACTTACCTTCAATAGAATAACGTCTATAAAATCCGCATGTTAGTCTGTTATGAGTTTCGATCAAAGGATAAAATGCTTTCGCTTCGACTAATATTGGCGCTCCCTTAATTAGGCCGAACGGATAGTGAAACGATTTTAAGTCTCTCCGGTCGATTTAGTGATTAAATAAATTCGATTGCAATCACAAAAGGCAACCGTGGCGAGAACAATGTTGATCCGACAAGTTAACTGCAAGGGTATATTTACGGCAGGGGATTCGTTAATTCAGTTTGAGATGCGAGTAATTTATTGTTCAGAGCCAAGTACGGATTAAGCTATCAAAATTTCAGGCTCCATGTGCACTAGCCTTTAACAATCAAAACGCGATATATATATATATATATATATATATATATATATATATATATATATATATATATATATATATTTTCGGTATTGATCTCAATCTGGAATTAGGCATGCACTTTCTAAATTACAATTACCATTAATTGAAGATTTGTAAAATACGACAAGGAGGGTAAGCAGTTAAGTTTAACAGTACGTGACAAAACAAAATGAAAAGTTGTCAAATGAGCAAATGTAAAGATGAAATTGCTACCACAAACACACACACGTATATATATATATATATATATATATATATATATATTAAATTGTGCAGTATATATATTGTATCCTAAAGAGGTAATTATGCAAAGAATTAATTAGCAATGTTAATGTAATTAATGACGAAACCACATTAACTTACTAACAGTTTATTTAATAACGTGGTCATTATATTTAAATTGTTGTCTAGGCTAATATTTTCGAAAATTTCGGATTTTCATTATGAGGACGTCATTTTTCCATTCCAGATAAACTCCAAGACGAAATAAATGTAGTTTATACCGAAAGACTTTCTTTAAAAATATGATTTTTATTGGAAATTCTATAATTTTGGAACGTGCAGTGACGCAACGCTAGAGTTATTTAAATATTTATTGAAAAAAGTTTGAACAAAATAACTATAAACAATTTTTTTTTTTTTGGATTTTTTGCTATCCTCTGCCAGCCACAATGATGGAGAAAGTATTACCTTGAACCATGGCCAGTGTGACAAGCTGCAAGAGCCACTCCGTTTCACGAGGCTCATCCCTTAATCGAGACGCCATCTTGCTAATCCTCCGAAGGAACGCCATCGAACGAGGGCCAATAACCCCTGAAGTCTCCACTGCCACAGGAGCAAATAAAAAAAAGACTATCAGCAAGAAAAGAATATTAGACTATTTTTTTTTTTTATCTCGGGCGACTGACTCCGGCTCAACAACGGACCTGATCAAATTACCGGTCGAAAATGTATCGCAAAATCAACGACTTCACCATTTTAAAAGGGAAAAATGGTAATGCTATCCGGCCGCTTTCCATCACCACGGTCGAGGGCTACGGGTTTGATTTGGGTAAAGAACCCAGCTGCATTTAAACCTCTTTTGACGATGTCGTTTATTGCTGCATGAAGTGGAAATATTTAAATATTTCATGTGAGAATTGCTGCTTGAATTGAGCAACATGGTAAATTTACGAAATTTTGCTGTATGTATTTTTTTTCAGTTAAAGTTACATGGACTAAAACTATAGTCCAAATAATAGACTA
>CAHIKZ030005442.1:535000-550000 GCA_903632075.3 Acanthosepion pharaonis | reverse complement strand
GTCCTCATCTTCGTTGCCATATTCACGACGTTTCGGCCGTTAAATACTCCGGCCTTTTTCAAGATATGTTTATATTTCTGAGATGAGGTATTGTAACTATTTATACTATTTGTATTGCTCGGACTGTGGTCCTTATCTTTACTGCCATATTCACGACGTTTCGAACGTTAAACACTCTGACTTTCTTCAGGATATGTTTATAATTCTGTGATGGGATATTTTAACGATTTACACTATTTACATTGTTCGGACTATTGTACTCATCTTTGTTGTCATTTTGACGAGGTTTACGCCGTTGTACGCTCCGCCAACATTTCCTCAAGGACACATCACCCAGTGAATAAAAGCTTTGGTTGAATCTAGTGATTTGACCCAAAGAATTGTGATTTCAGTGCCTGGTTATTTCACTGGTAAGCAAAAACTTGGAGGGATGCGTTAAAAAGACATAACTGAAACACCCGGATGAGTCATGGCATATGAAACTAGAACAATATACCCCGTTGGATAAAATTATAGGGTCTGTTCGAAATTCCAATCACCTGAAGAAGGCTGGAGCGTACAACGACCGAATGGTAGGGAATATGACAATAAAGATGAGGATAACAGTCCGAACAATGTAAATAGTTGCAGTACCTCATCTCAGAAATATAGACAGACCCTGAAGTAGGTCGGAGCGTACAACTTCCGAAACGTCGTGAACATGACAATAAATTTGAGGACAATAGTTCCAATATTGTAAATAGTTGCCATACCTAATTTCAGAAATATAGATACATCCTGAAGAAGGCTGGAGTGTACAACGACCGAAACGTCGTCAATATAACAATAAAGATTAGGGCAACAGTCGTAACAGTGTAAATAATGTAAATGATTAGAAAGTGACAGTTGAAAATTTTAGGACACATAATGAGGAAAATACGGGCTCGGATGACCCACAATAAACTCGGCCTTGTGCCACATTCAATCCCACATGGGGGGATAGCTAAATAATGAGGAAAGAGGGCTTGGAAAATTTGATACGCACAGTGACAGATTGATTACATGAAGGACAGAGAAAGAAAAAAAAAACTATTTATTAAGCTTGAATAAATAGGTAGCAGACAGTGTTTAGGGGTGACAACAAAAGACAATATTTATTAAGAGCAACATATGTCAGGATATTGTAGGGAGATATAATCGCCAACGACCCCATGGCACACGAAAGAAAAACTTTCATTATCCGCAACATTTCCCTCATGATGGATGCGGATTATATTAATTCCGTGACGTTTTCAAATCCTAATTATCATACATAATCAAAACTTCACGAAATATCTAAATGACCTTCAAAAATCCGGATGAGCAGAGCCTGGTAGTTAATCTCTCTTTTAATCCTTGTTTAATCGTTAAGTGATGCTAATCTGGCTTGTAACAGTTAATCTCTCTAAAACTAAGTTAATAAGGTTACATTATCACCGAATAAACCCTGGATTTTCTCCTGCCATGATGAATTGTTGTAGTGGAAATTTAGTTATTTCGGTGATACCCCAGGTCAGTTTAAATCTCAAGTGGATCTCATAGCATCGTCCCTTATGGTACTTACCTCTCTAAAAAGAGAAAGCTTTGAAGGATGAGTCCGATTCGGACCATTGTAATCAAAAGCGTTTTTACCATATCTGGTCTGGAGCTGCACAATCCACACTTTCCAAAATTGAGAGTGTTCAATAGTGTTTACGTGGTCTAGTACCTTAAATGTAAATAGTTACAGTACCCTCATCTCAGAGATGTAAACAGACTCTTATAAAGGGCGGAGCGTATAACGGCCGAAATGTCGTGAATATGACAATAAGTATGAGGACAATAATCTGAACAGTGTAAAAAAGTTATAATATCCCATCTCAGATATATACACAGACTTTGAAGAACCCGGAGCGTAGAATGGCAGAAACATCGTGTTGAGGACAACAGACCGAACAATCTAAATATGGTAAACAATTACAATACATCTTCTCAGAGATATAAACATCTTGAAGATGGCCGGAGCGTACCACAGCCGAAATATCGTGAATATGGCAATAAAGATGAGGACAACAGTCTTAATAATGTAAATTTTATAAATTATGCGTTAATTACGATATATCTACTTATGTGAATCAACTACAAATTCAGAGAGCAATACTTGGGACCATGGTAACAGCTCAATTGACGAAACATTCATGAGGCTATTCAGCTTTTCTATGATTGATCACTCTAGCGAGGAGTCACTGTGTGGATGAAATCTCTCGCATTGAGATGCTGCATAATTAACTAAAGGAGTTGATTTAGTCGCATATATGAACGATTTATTTAAACCTGTGCGTCACTCTCTTCTACAGGAATCAGTCCGAACAATGTATATAAGGTAAATAATTACAATACCTCAGAATATCTCAGAAATATACACAGATCCTGAAGAAAGTCGGAGTGTACAACGAACGAAACGTCGTGAATATGACAATAACGATGAGGACAGCAGTCCGAACAATGTAAATAATGCAAATAATTACAATAACTCAACTCAGAAATATAGACAGATCCTGAAGAAAGCCGGAGTGTACAACGGCCGAAAGTTCGTAAATATGCCAATAAAGATGAGAAAACTGAAAACTAGTTACAATTTCTCAGAAATATAAACAGATAATACTAATAAATGCAATAATATTAATCTTTTAGACTCTACTACCTATCATTAACTATCTCCTTATCATCATAATATTCACTTCCTTGTTCTTCATTTTATGTTCATATGAAGCTCCTCATTCAGTAGCCCTCTACCTTAAGTGGCTCTTAAGCCTTGTATTGGATGAACATTAGTAGACAAAAAGAAATTCATCTTTATGAAGGGACACCTCAACAGTCGAAACATTGTTAACAAATCACAAATGATTGGTACCTATATTTCATACGAAATCTTTTGAATTCTTTAGGGCCTAATGTCATACAGACTGTCCCTAAAGTTCTTGTGGACTTTAAAAAATGTATAACTTTATTTGTATTTGTGATAGAAATAATCTGTAAAAAATGTTATAAAGTTTAATGTGCCTAGTTTTAAGTATAGCTAAAATAACTAATGTGATTTCAGGCATTACTGTAAATCAGTTGGCAAATATTTTCCGTCAACTGCAAAATCGTATTACCCTTTGTATTGCTAATGATAGAGGACATGTGGAAACTTAAATAAAATTTCAATAAAACCTTAAAAAATATCGATTTCTAATTCTCGTTTACAAATTATTTCTATCACAAATACAAATAAAGTTATAATTTTCTTAAAGTGCACACGAACTTTATGGACAACCTGTATATTTGTCGGTGCAACTATATTTTGTCACTTATTATCCGTAACATTTCGGTGGGGGTAATGACCTTATACACTGGTTTAATTTGCCTATCAGCATTCCTTCTCCAAGACGGAATGTAATATTAATCCCTAACGCATTCGAGGACTAATTGCCATACATAATTAAAACTCTTCTAAGCGCCCTCTACCGGTTCGCAGTATCGCTTCACCGTAATAAAGTCGCTGTTTCCCAGTTCCACATTATGTCAGCGTCTGTTATTGAATTTTAAACTGATCGTTGTCCTATTTATTGTTGGTCAGATATTTAAAATGTTTATTAATCAGCATCGTTTATTCAGTTAATGCATTTTGCACCGCTCTGGACACCACACCGCTCCATCTCTCTCTCTCTCTCTCTCTCTCTCTCTTCTTTCTTCCTCTCTCTCTCTCTTTCTCAGATACTGCCCTTACAGAGTCAGCCACCATAATTTCAGTTCACGTTTTAATGTCACCATACAAAGATATGGCTGGTCGTCCCTGGCAATCCCTCTCTCTCTCTCTCTCTCTCTTCCTCTCTCTCTGTCTTCCTCTCTTCCTCTCTCTCTCTCTCTCTCTCTCTCTCTCTCTCTCAGATACTGCCCTTACAGAGTCAGCCACCATAATTTCAGTTCACGTTTTAATGTCACCATACAAAGACATGGCTGGTCGTGCCTCCCTCTCTCTCTCTCTCTCTCTCTGTCTTCCTCTCTCTGTCTTCCTCTCTTCCTCTCTCTCTCTCTCTCTCTCTCTCTCTCTCTCTCTCTCTCTCTCTCTCTCAGATACTGCCCCCTTACAGAGTCAGCCACCATAATTTCAGTTCACGTTTTAATGTCACCATACAAAAGATATGGCTGGTCGTCCCTGGCAATCCCTCTCTCTCTCTCTCTCTTCCTCTCTCTCTGTCTTCCTCTCTTCCTCTCTCTCTCTCTCTCTCTCTCTCAGATACTGTCCTTACAGAGTCAGCCACCATAATTTTACACCACGTTTTAATGTCATTATACAAAGACATGGCTGGCGTCCCTGACAACGCTTGCAATTCACTGTGGTCAGCAGAATGTCGTTATTGAAGCTGCCTCGTCGAATAATATACCCGAAGTAACGGAACTCCCTTAGTGTCATCTGCTTTCTGTATATGTACTTTGTTCTAATTGTATCAAGCACCTATTTATTTGTCCTTGGCACTATAAGGACTCTGCGATATTCCCGCATGTCGAAAGCTTAAATGTGATGTATTTGCCTCGTGGCCTCCTTACATGGCTATGGCGAAAACGTTTTTTTATTCAAGTTTATCTTAAAGGAAACGCACATTGAAGTGAATAATTTCTTAGATAATTTTCAAAATTTCTTTCAATCCGTTATAATCATTGCTCACCATGTCTTCCTGTCTTTTGTGGTTAAACTATAATGTTTCCTCTTACTGTCTTTCACATTCAGAGTTCTAAGATACACCTGCTTAAAATCCTTAGTTGTCTGAATTATACCTACAAAGCCTTTGGCTTTCAATCTCTAAGTGTCATATTCTCCATACCCACTTTCCTTATAATATAGGGTGCGATAGATAAAGTGTTGTCTAAATCACACAAATGAAAATAACACTGACATCACCTTTTAACAGATATATTTACTAAAATTACACCAAAATATCTTACAATACTAAAGAGTAAGTTATTCAGTATAATCGCCATTGGCTTTAACCACAGCCCCTAGACAACTTCAAAATCTCCTGCATTACCTCTGGATGGACACCTTGTGTAATTTTTTGAATGTTGGCATAATCCATGCCTTCCGTTCGTCTTTGGTGTTACAAGACTGGCGCTACACAATCACAAACAAAGAACAGTACCAATTAACAGAAACCACATCACTCGTGGACTACCAATACTAACAGAAATTAAAATGGACAGCACATGCAAACCGAAGAAAAAATAATGACATAATCAAGATGTTGACATTCCACACGACTTCAAACAAAAGGTTAGGAAGGAAACCCTCATCAATACTGTAAAGAGTAATAACACTTACTGGATTGAAAAGATTTTTTTTGTTTTTATTTCTGAGATGAGGTATTATGTACATTATTTACATTATTCGCACTATTGTCCTCATCTTTGACGCCATATTTATTACAAAGTTTCGGCGGTTCTATAGCTCCGGCCTTCTTCAGGACCCATGTCACAGTGGATAAAGGCGTTAGTTAGATCCAGTGACAGGACCCAAAGAGTGTGATTTTAATACCCGGTTAAGGCAGTGGGGAAATTTCAGAGGGAAATTAATAGGGGATAACTGCTAACTGACATCCATTAAACATGACACGGTGAACTAGAACAGTCTACACCAGTGGGCGAAATAAAGGGTTCAGTTTGACATTCCAACCACCTGAAGAAGGCCGGAGCGTACAACGGCCGAAGCATTGTAATAAATATGGCGACAAAAATGAGGTCAATAGTCCAAATAATGTAAATAATGTATTATTTTTCTTCTGAAAAAAATATTTTAAGATTGGCTTGATTTGGTTTGGTTTGTTTGACGACATATCAACCTCAGTGAGTTATTTAATGCCGACATTTTTTTTTTTAATGCTAGTAAAGTTTTTTTTTTTTTTTTTTTATACAGCTTGTGATATATTTTTTCTTCAAAAATATATTGCTGGTAATAATTATTTTTCACAAAGTATTTCTGGTATTAAAACCTATTTTTACACTTTTGTAGTGTTTTCAACCCAGTTTGTCGGGGGTTAGCTATTTGCCTATAGCTGGGACCCTAACCGGTACTACAACCCCGGGTCAGGGTGGACCTGGGTGGACCCAGGAACACCAGCAATTAAATTAAACCTCCTGATCAGAGACCTTGCTGTTGGACGTAGTTTATCGCCTTCCAAAAGATGCGGATGTAGTTTATCGTCATACCCAGGACGGATGTTTCAAGAGAAAGGTTTTATAAATTTCAGCCGAAACTGAAACTGGCCGTTCGGTCAATGAATACAAAATATTTTCTTGTAGAGAAGGGATAATATTAACATTTCCATGGTGAGGGGGACACATTTTTGTTTGTATATATTTCGTAAGTGCGCATAACAACAAAATTGTGAGATGTAGGCGCATATTAGATTTTAAGAAAACTGAGAGTCCTATTATTGTGGAAATGATGGATATTTATCAACGTTTTCCTTATCATGTGTTATGGGACCTTACGCATAATAACATAATGGACTATTACATACGTAATAAATACTGCGCCTCAAGAGGAAGCAGGGAGTTCAGTCCGAAGTCGGGCGACCAGCTGATCGGTTGGACTCTCTGCCTTCGGGCGGGGAGGAACCCGAACGAGGCTACGCCGAAGGGCGGATTCTCTTTTTTTTTGGGGGGGGGGGGTAAACCGACCTTGAACCCGTTTATACGGGTTCAAAAGGAATATTTTTGGTCGAGCCCACGGTCTCTGAGATCCCACGTTAAAAAGGCCTTGTGCCACATGACACCCTCGTGGGACGGTGACTGAATATCGTTCAGTCCGAAGTCGGGCGACCGGCTGATCGGTTGAACTCTCTGCTTCCGGGCGGGGAGGAACCCGAACGAGGCTACGCCGAAGGGAGAAGTTTCTTTCTGGGAGGTAAACCGACACTGAACCCGTTTATACGGATTCAAAGAGCATATTTTTGGCCGAGCCTACGGGCTCGGACATCCCACGTTAAACCGGCCTTGTGCCACCTGATACCCTCGTGGGTGGGGTGACTAAATACCATTCAGTCTGATGTCTGGAGTGAAGTCCGTCAGAAGTCTGTCAGTCAGTCAGAGCGAGCGAGTCAGTCAGTCGAGTCAGAGGCAGTCCGAAACAGAGTCATGTTCAGACAATTACTACTAAACCTGATTGTTCGTATTAACACTTTTCTACTTCTCTGTATATATTCCTGTTTGTAATATATCTGTGTTATTCCATACCCGTCTTCGAGTTCTTCTTTATTGGTTCTACCTTGGACTATCACCGTGGTACAAGGAACCCCACCATAACCAATTGTCTAATGGATTCACTGATAAGTACGTTTTTGAATAGATTTTTTATGATTACTGATACTTTTACATCGTTTTACAATTATTATTTCTAAGAATTTGAATCAATACGTATAGAGTTTACGCTGGAATTTATTTTGAGAGAAGGTCAATTTAATAATTCGATTTATTTTTTCGCTGTTATGGTAGAAATATTTGCGAAATTATCGGTCTTAATGAAGTTTTAGGTTTGTATGTTTTTATTGTTCTATAGATTTGTCTTTGACTCTACTCGACATTTATCCTTTCGACTTTTAGTAATTCTGTTTGTAATTTTTTTTAACAATGATAGAATTCTTTAAATAAAACATCCCAATAAAGAATTCCTGTTGGTCCTTAACCTAACTTTCAGAAATAATCATTCAGCATTCACTGACTGAACAATAAATGGTTGACATTTATAGAATTTGAGACAATAATGCTGTCTTGATTGATGTTCCTAACTGTTTTTTTTTCTATTCGGGAGGGGAGAGAGAAGTAGTGTAAAAAAAGGGAAATGGAAGGAAGAAATATTGGTGGTGAAAAAAGAAACCAAGAAACGTTTCTGATGATAATTCCTATGACCAACGAATGTGGTCGATTTTTTTTTCTTTTTGTTAAGCAATAAGATGAAAAAAAAAAAAAAATGAAGAAAGTCTTTTCTTTTTTCAAATCGTCTTGTCCCAGGGATATTTTATAATTTATTAATTATTAGAACGCTTGTTCTAAGATAACAGGTTTTAGTTTCTTTTGTATCCATTTTTGCTGGTGACAGGCAAAATTTTTTCCTCTGGGTTCTTATTGCCTTCCGGAATAAGTTTTGTTGGATTGGTTTTCTTGATCAAAAATTCAGTTCTTCATTGAAAATTTGATTTTCCCAAGTTTTAAATCTTATTAAATTCTTCCTTGAAAATCTGATTACCTTCTGCTTTCAATTCTGAATGCCTTTTGAAACTTCTCTTCCCAACTCTCTGTATATAACAAATGAAGGGACTCAGTTCAGACCATAAATGCAAATTTTTGTGTGTTTAAACCCATTTTTTTGATTCAATAATAAATAGTAATAATAATATTTTTTATATATATATAATAATTTTAAAAAAAATGAATCTTCTTACAATACACCTTGGATGTCTCCAAATATGTTTTTGTGTTTTTTTTTTTAAATTATTAAAATGGAAATTTTACAAAACAAAATCTAACAATGTTTCATAAACCGTTTAGCTTTGATTTAAATATATAATTTTTGTTAAGTACTGTTTAAGAGAAACCAAAACGATTATAATATTTTTATTTGTTTAAAAAAAATTTTATTAATTATTATTTTGTTTAACATTTAATCATTTTTAATAATATATCTTAAGTTATGAAGTTTAAGATAAAAAATGGTTGAAAACACTGATTTAACAAAAAAAACTAATTTTTTTCAACCTTTTTTTTTATTTCAAAAAGAACCTCTGCTGATACACTAATTATGATAATTTTAAATAGAATATACTTTTTATGATTTATTTATTAACAAAAAAAAAAATAATTGTAAAAAAAGATAATAATATTGTTGTGTTTATTATAATTTAGCATTTAACGAGATATTTGATCTTGACCTTTTTAAAAAAATATTTGCAAGGCCAAATTTTAAACTGATATCATAAACACAAAATTTTCAAGGATTTTAACCATGATCCATTATGTATACGTTTATTTATTATAACAATGATTATCCTCAAATCAATTTAAAAGGATTTTAAATCCAATGTGTATACCATTAATCGGAAGGCATATTTCAAAACTAATTAATGACCTTTAAAAAATTTTGCGGCATGCCATGTATAAACCTCTATAATGGCACAGGTTGAAAATTACTAAAAAAAATCAACAAATATGGCATCTTTTTTCATAAGGTCTACAGTAGCTGCAGTTATCTCCACAATATTTTAACTAAGTATTTGTTCTATAATACAGTGTTTACATTTCTTTACAGATTTAATTCGCTAAATGCAGGAAATGTTAAAATCAGGAGATTAAGTTTTTTTAAAATCTTTATATTTATTTATATCTTATTCATTTTGAAACCTTAATTTTATATTTTATTCATTTAATTCACAAAATGTTAGAAAATTTTAAATAAAGATTTTATAAGTTTATCAATTATTACATATCTCCTTATTTTATTTTTATTGTTTTTTTTCAATTTCTCATATATAATTTGTTATCTCGACAATATTTTTTACTCATTTAACTTGTTTTCATATTACGTCAGTATTGCAACTTAAAAAATTCAAAAAAACAAGAGGAAAAAATGTTTATATTTCATCCATATCAAAATATGGCCAACTATCAAGATTTCTTCAATTAAAAAATTAAATGATGTAAAAAAAAAATATATATCATTTTAATCAAAAATATTTTTTTATACACATTCAAAGATTGTCTAAACTTTAATTCCTCTAAAAACATATTGTCTGTTACTTTAAAACGTTAAAAACTGCTGCTGAAAGTTTTTGTTAAATTTGACATATTCTAAGGGAAGCAAAGTTTGCTTACAGAAAGGTAGAAAAACTTCCCCTGTACAAAACTAACTTTTTATTGATATATTCATATTCTTTCATAGTTCATATATTCATATATTAATATTGATTTGATTTATTTTATGAATTCATATTTCTTCCCAGATAAATATTATTTTGTTTATATCAGATGGATATTTAAATGAAAATAGAATTGTCTGGATATCAAATGGCTCATCACATTTCGTAATTTGTACTGAATTTCCAAAGTCCATTTTTTGAAATAAATGGAAGAGTTATTTTTAAGTCATCATAATAATGCAAACTATGTAAATTCAATATTTTTCAATGTTAAGTTAAATCCTTTAATTTTCCCTTTTTTTATCGATTTTTTTTTTTTAATATTTCCTTGTTATTAACATTTAAAATGGTAAATTGTATATTTTATGGTTCCTTTTACAATTTTAAATAAAATCATTTTCAGTATTTTTTTTTTATAAAATAGATATTTATATCTTTTTTTGTTTGGATTTATTATTCTCGTGAAGTTTTCACATGTCTTAGTTTTGTATTTAAATTAAACTTTTTTGGTCACTCTGATATTTTTATCTGCGTTAACATTAAAAAAATATTTACTATTTATTGCATTTGCTTTTTTATGTTTATCACAAGGACTTGAAAAATATTTAAAAAACGAAACATCTTTTAGTAATTAAAAATATATTCTAACTTTTTTTTATTCAGTCTTCCAGGTTTTTTAATTAAAAAATCCGAAGGTCCGAATTTCAAACAAAATAAAATAGTAATAAACAAAACATGGGTATGTCTATTAAATAAATCCTTTGTATTTACTAACTTATATACATGAATTCAGAGTTAAAATAGGATTTAGTTGAGTTAAAGTGTTTTGTTAAATGTCACAGAAAAGCTCTGGTCCAGACAAGACTTTTAAATATTTGGTCTCTCCAGAAAAAGCTGAATGATTGAGAAAAGGATTTTTAACTTAAGAAGAAAATTCATTTTTGACCATCTTTGAAACACAGACATCTCATTCGTTTGAAGTTGCCGACTGGCCGTTCAAGTCGTTGGAGATGATTCATTTGAAGTCACTGACATATGTTTCTTTCAGAACGCACAGGAGAGAAAGGAAAAAGTTATGTAAACACGGGTCGGCGATAGTCAAAACTTTATGCCCCTTTTGAAGTCAAATATATCTGCGTTTTTATGAGAATTTTTTCCGAAAGTAGACACGAGAAAAATGGGTTTTAGTTTTCTCTGATCGATCAAATAGTTTACATTGAAACCGATGTTACTTTCTAACCAATAGACACTTTAATTTAAACGGTGTTTGTTGTATTGTAGAATCTTTTTTGGCATCTTTGTAACATTTTCTGTTATTTGGTAGAAAATAAAGTTTGGGGGTGTTTTAATATGGTGTATATATATATATATATATATATATATATATATATATATAGGATCCACAGACCGACTGTTTCGTTGTATCACAGCTCATCAGCGTGACTATACATCCGATTGCTTCAAGCCAGGATCAACAGACGGAGATAGATATATATGTAATTGTGTTGGAAATAGGGTTTATATCCTATATAAACTCCATTGCATCCCCATCGTGACACAACCGCTCTCGAATATGTTTCTAAAAAGACATTGCTAATCGAAACAATATTATACAGTGACTTTATAACATAGGATTAATAGAGAAAGAAGCCCCGATAGTTGTATGAACAAAAATAAAATTGTAGATATTGCCAAGCGACTGGTAGAAAAAAAAATTGAGTGAACCTGTGGTCAGACAGCAAATTTTCAAGAAATGAGTGAGTGTATGTTGAAATGCGTATTATAGTTTGTGATGAAATTCAGCCAAAAAATAATTCCCCAAGAACAAGATCCTTGATATACGGGCCTTGACGTTTGTAATTCTGATGTATCTAATTGGGAGATTATTTGGTGTGGACAAATTAATACTTAAAGTTTCTCCACTGTTTTCGTCGGGAAAACAGAATAGGTCGTAATGAAAATGCCAAAACTTAACTAAAAACTAGTTTTAAAAAAATGTTTGTTTTTGCTTTTCTGATATTTTAACTTTGTGAGTTTTTTTTTTATTTTTTTTATTTTTAATCCTTTCTAACACGTTCGAAATTTTACGGTTAAAGTCTTCTTTTGTTTACGTCATCGCGGCGTCATAGAAAATAACATTTTTTTTTTTATGATTTTTTCCGTTGAAAATATATTGATTTGGAAATTCTGGTAAATCAAGTAACTGTCCGATTTTAATGAAATTTTCAGGACTTATTTGGACAAATGAATGAAATTATTTTTGAAATATTTTTTTACGCCGCGGCGAAGACGTAAAAAATATATTTTTAAATATGTTAACTGGCCCCAGATTTAGAACGTTAATGAAATTTCGCCCCAAACCTTTTTGGTTCCTGAAATTTTTTTTTTTTTTTTTTTAAAAATAGGAGTCTTTGGAGATGGTAAATAACCTACTTTTTTTTTTCAAATTTGAGCTATCTAACTAAAAATCTGCTCTGAATTGAAAAATAATGAATCCAATAAAACTATGATATTACTTAATTAGAAAAACTTTTAATTGCTTTTGTAAATAATTAATATTAAGGACATTATTGACTGAAGAAATAAATTTTTCTGATGAATAATTAAATTTTACAAGAATTTTTTCGTTTTTAAAAAATTTTAATTATAATAATTTATAATAGTTTAAAATCGTGTAAAGCTCTGTATTAGGCTGGTTCCTCGAGGTGATGCAGTAATTAAGTTAAAAAAAATTTACGAGTCCAAAATTGCTAAGTTTAATAAATTTAGTTGCGCTAATTTTTTTTAAAATTTTTTTGTATTTTTTATTTACATTCCTTATTCCCATGTACTGAAATGTCCATTATTATAACAAGGTCACGTGATATAAGAGTTTTGTCCCTTTACGTGGCCATTTTATAACATTTCGTTCTCAGTTGATTTCTAACAGGTTATATTTTTCCGTTCAGCTTTTGTGTAAAATTAAAACTTTAAATTTTAAAGTAATTTTTCTTTTTTCTTCATTTACTATTTCACTAAATATTTTTATTTTTATGTATTGTATTTCCATTATTTTCCGTCAATTTTTTTTTAAAAAATTTAAAAAAATATTTAATTAAAAGCTTAATGATTAAATTTATTAAAAATTATTTTTTTTTATACATTGATTTAAATCACATTTAATTTTGATTTATTAAATAATTTTATTTCATAAATTATTAAATTACTTCTATCATGGTATTTTATTTTATTATTTTATTTTTGCATATTCGAAAGGTAAATAAAAGTCATTAAAAATTGAAAAATATGTTTATTTCTAAAATTACTAGGTAGCTAAAACCCAAAAAACCGTTAACTCAGAATTTTAAAATTTTTGTCATTTATGGTCATCTGTAGTAGCTGTCATCGATTCGTCATTCAACAATCCATCAATAGTTCGATCAGATGAACAGGACCGCTCGTTAATAATTGGTTGTATATTATTTTTTATGCTATAAGTAAGAAAGATTTCTTTCAAATCAGATTACTTTAACTTTAAATTTTTTTAATTTTACTAAAATAACGTGTCAGAAATTTTTTTAAATATTTTCAAAAATCGATAAATTTGTGTTTGTTTACAAATTTCTTAAAATTAAGAAAATGGCCGATTTTAAGAAAATTTAAAATTTGAATTTAAATTTGACATACAAATGTATATAGTTTCTACCTGAAATACACCAGAATTGTTTAATTAATGGAAATAATAAATTTAATGATTAAATTTTTTTAAAGCTAAAATAAAATTTCAAAAGTTTTTCGTTGTAAAAAATCATTTTAAACTTAAATATAGAAAATTTATGCCGAAATAGTTTAATCTGTTTTATTCAAACTGTTTTATTCAAATATATATATATATATATATATATATATATATATATATGATAAAAACGAACAATTAAAAGGCCATAGTGATATTTATTTCGTTAGAATCGATTCGTTTCTTAGCTTTGTATATTTACACTGTCCCCTCCTTTACCCTCTCCTTAACCTTCTCCCTGTTGGAATACATACCTTTTCTTTCCCTCTCTACTAAATTTGAATCTGCATAATTAAAATAATATATATTCTGACTGAGTTTTTTTTTAAACCTGGTAAAAATCATTGTCCATTTATATATGTGTGTAAGAGTCGGTCTGATGAGTTTAGTTCGAATCTTCGATTCTAACGAAATAAATCTCACTATGGCCTTTTAAGTGTTCGTTTTCATTAAAATAATGATTATTTGCTTTGTTTTGACATTGAGCTCTCTGGATTTATTTCCACTTTTTGAATTTTCATACGAATTACCAAATATTATGTATATGTGTCCGTTGTAAACAAATGACGTCACACATTATGACATTGATACGTCCTGAGCAGATATGAATGCACGTGAGATAATCATATAAGATTGTAGTTTAAAGACAGTAAAATCGAACTTGCTAAACGAACGCTCCTCTGTGAGCGAAACGGTTAAAGGCACGTTATGCTAAATGACGATTCTGTATAGGATACAGGTTCGATTCCTGTCGGAAGACGCATATTTTCTATGACAATTGACATTCAGGCCGGTAAATGTTGTTTATTATGAACAGATCATTTACTTAAATATTTGTATCGATAAAAACAATGTATAAACATAAAAATATCTAATATACATATGAGAAATTATAATAAAATCATTTTGAATTACTATACAAATGCTTTCAAATATATTTTACACCTTATGATGCCCTCTTTAACTTTTACAAAGATAAAGCAGGTCATAAGGTCAAAATTAAAAATATTCTTATGGCTAAGTCTCGATTAACCATTACATTTTTAATTCTGACCTTATGCCACATCTTTAACTTTGGGAAAAAAGGTAATTTATCCCCAGTTACAACCATCGCCTGAGGAAGTACAATCATAGAATTGAAACATTAAAGTATTTTGTGTAGCAATTTTAATGATTTGATTATAATTTCTTATATTAAAAATATAATAATGATATTTTGCTCGACCTTCTATTGAGCAAATTTTTATAAGTAAATGCTACTACCTGTGGATTTTTACT
>CAHIKZ030005442.1:482500-530000 GCA_903632075.3 Acanthosepion pharaonis | reverse complement strand
TAGAAAGGATGGTAATTGTGGAGAGCCGTGATCACACACGTCATGTAGTGACATGGTACAAAGAAGAAGAAGAATTGTTTCATTTGCAATTCCTACTTCCCGTAAAAAATATTCTAAGTGAAACTTAGGAATTATGCTGCAAGTAAAATCGCTGAATTGTTTCAAGATTGGATCGGAAACTGTCTCCTCGTCCTCGTTCTTGATTAGCGCGAGCTTAATTAACACTGATAGCAAGATAGATAAAGGAAACCTACATATTTGGGCTGCAAATTAGTCCGGACAAACAGACAGACAGATATACAGAGAAAGTCAAATGAAAGAGAGACAGGAAGCGCTAATCTTAATCTGTCCCTGTCAAAAGCAAGGCACGTGCACAAAGAAAAAGAAAATATTGAAGAAACTTATTAAGAAGTCGTTCTTCCAATGGTCACACACTTAAATAAAAAATACTTACCAGTTTTTGCCCAGTAAAAATGCGGTAAATTCAGAGACATGCGACAACCGCTGAAAAATGGTGACGACTGATGTAACTGGAAATTTCAGAAAGAATTTTTACACGTTTCATCAATTCACACGTCAGAAGTTGTTTGAAAAGTACGATAAGTTGACGCTCAAAAAACAGTGAGTTGTTTAGTTATACGAAACAGGCAGAACAAAAGACGAAAGTTGTCTGCAAATAAATTTAGAGTCACAAGATCGAACAGTATTTAATCAATAATAAAAGAACCAATCGAAGTAATACATTGAAAGTCGAATGATTATTCAAGGTTACGAATATTCATGAAAATTATTGAAGGTTATTCAAGGTCAATTATTGTTGAACGATAAAACAGTGAAAATATATCTGTCGCATTTTTTTTAATCGGAAACCTGTAATACTCTTTTAATCATAGACATTTGAATAGTAAAAGTTTCGTAACATTAAACTACATCTGTAGGGTGTAATAGAATCACCTTTCAGGTCATGATAGAATAGACTTTGAACTCATTCAGAGAAGACGAAGGTGGTTTTGGCCTGAAGTATAACACCTTAACCGGTTGTTTAGAAGTGCTGAACGTGAGGTGTCCAAGATTTACCTTGATCCCACCCAGTGCGTCATGTTGTGACACAAGGCCAGTTTTTAACGTGGAGACCCGAGTATTTCCACTCGGGCCGCTGGTCTAAGCTGGTCTTAGCTTGCCTAAGTTGGTCTTAGTTGGTCATAGCTTGTCTAAGCTGGTCATAAATTGTATAACCTAGTTATAGCCTGTCATACCACCACTACGTAATAGATGTTACGCAACAGGGGAGACACAAGAGTAGGGGGAGATACGGCGGATATTTGGGCGATATTATTTTTTACGCATAATTGCATTGACTTAAATATCATAATACAATAGAGAAACAAATATATTTTAATCAATGACCCTGATTTATTTACGACTGAACATGATCCGTCTTAATGAAACACCCTTATATATAATATGTCTTAATGGGAATTACATTGAAAAGGAAACCATATTTTGACACCAGCCCACTTACTTTTCAGACATACCTCGTATGTATGTATATATATTTATATATAGGTCGATTTTTGACTTCTTTTAAAATATCAAAAAGAATAATGTACCGGAAGTTGTGTATAGACCAATTAAGTACTGATACAAAAAATTAGATCTGTCACTTCAACGGTTTTTTGAGCATTTGGCATCAAAGATCGTAGACAAAAATGCACTGAAAAATGCACGATTTTGCAAGATTTAGACTAAATATTGATAAAAAAAACAAACAATTTCACTATTTAAATCAGGGGATGTTGTTATTTTGTTTTAGCAAAATGAAATAAAATGTAGAAATTATAAGTAAACTTCAAATTGAAAATTTTCCCCCCCATCACTGACGATTTTTAAATGTTGTTTTTTACCTCATGATTTAAGCATTATCAGTTGAATACATTAAAAAATTGATTTTTTTCTGTTTTGAATGAAAATACAACAAACAAATATGGAAAAATAAAGAATAGCTAAATAGGGCTTAATATATAGAGTCAAATAACTCCATATAAGAGCCCTCAGATGAAATTGATCGTCTCAATTTCTGACACAAACCTTTTGATATTATGTGCTGGTGCCTTGCTTCAAAGCCATATACAGATTGGGAAGCTTCTGTTGTTACCTTGACTGCCCGTTCCATGCCTTGAGAATGGGAGGGCAAATCTGGTAAGTCAAGCTTTATACCATTTAATAATTATTCTCGAAGTTCATTTTCAGAAAATTCTTCTGTGAGTGGTGGTTCACAAACTCCACTTAATGACAGATCTTTTAACTGTCTCCAGTGCATAGCTTTAAAATTGATAGTTGTGATTCTTTTTAATCTTTTCTTGGTTTGCTCCCCATTATTGAAAGAATATAAAAATTAATTTGATTTATTTTTTAAAAAATGCACTCTGTACTGCTTTAATATTTATGTTGAAATTAGATAAAATCCTTAAAATGATTCCATAAATCGGTAAAACTAATTTAGTCAATTTTATATCAATAAATATTAATAACCTAATGCCCAAATTCTTTGTATAGCATCTTCCCTCACTTCCAGTTCATCAAGTTTGGCCATTGAATATAAGATATTTTCAGGCAGTAAGGCGAAAGCATTGTATTGTATATTTTTCAATGTGATCTGTTGGATTTCATATGGTTGCTTCCTAATCCTTTGGATCATATTGAAAATATACATTTGCTGATTTCTTGTTATTTCTTTTAATTTCGAACCAGCAATTAGCATACGCATTCACAATAAAATTTATTAAACTGTGGAGTTTGGTTGAAAGATTTCGTTGGTATACCCCATGAGTCCATAAACATATCAGCCTGATGCCTAAAGTTAACCACCTTACCTGGTTTAATGGACCAATTTTTCATGATGCAAATCTAGAGTCCACCTTACCTCTAGAAATACCCACTGTATATTCAGAAAGGAGTCTTTGGTCACAACTGCATTTTCAAAATAGAATCCAGAGGACTGCCAACGGCTGAAAATGATATTTGGGGTAAATTATGGTAATCATTTGCACGTAATGTTCCAAGTGGACCATTGAATGTGGCAGGGCTTTTTTGTGGTACCATCTACATGCTCTAAACTAAAGTTTATTTTGGTGCAAGGAGAAACCAATAGTATGAGGATTTCTGTTAAGTTTTCTTTCTAGAGGTGCAGCAAATCCACCTTCACAGCCTGAATTGGCATTAGTGTTTTTCAACAAGGATAGCCTTGATACTGTTGAATTCATGCAAAAATTAAGCCACTTGCTCGGCAAGAACCACAACAATTGCACCAATATTAGGAAGAACCTTAGATGTCATATATTTACTTTCATTTTTGTGACAGTCAAGTGGCGTTCTGGTCTCATGGTCTTTTTTCCAGTCTTCTCTCCATTTTCCTCCACTATTTCCTTGTACATTAGTGTGTCTTTGTCAGTTCTCCCATCAACTCTAATACAAAAATTTTCCACCTTTTCATCATGCTGTTGATGGGCATTTGTTTTCACTTTAACCTTTGCTCTATCAATTTTACATTTATCTATATAAATATCTTTTTATATTAATATTGGGGATAAGAAGGCTCATAGCCCTCAAATCCAAGAGCAATGCATTGGCAAGGCTGGCTCCAAGATTGGAAGATACATCACCCCTGATCAACTCAACAGCATTCCGTGGAATTTTGATAAGGCTCGCCGCTATATAGCCTTATCAAAATTTCACGGTATGCTAGGCCCTTTGGGATGTTTTTCCTGACATTTTTATTAAAATATCTGACAAAGAAAATATATGTATTATCAGAAATTATACAAAAATATTTTTCAAAATAAATTGGAAAATAAAGTTTGAAATGCATTATTAAATTAAAAGTAATGTTTATTTACATAAAAGTAGAGTTAATTCCGGGATTAGCTTGGAAACAGGCTTTTTAATAAAACATTAATTTTCAAAAATAAACAAATTACAATAATTAAAAAAGTTGTATTTTTTTAAATAGTTAAGTATATTTTGATGAAAAATAAAATAGATTTTTGCGCTAGTTAAAAGCGTAAACAAAAATAAAACGAACAGACAAGAGGAGGTTATTACTACCGGTAAATACCGAAAAAATATCCAGTAAAAACGACACCGTTCATGAGTAGTTATTTGTATTTTAAATTTGTAGTAATTTCATTTAATTTAATAAGAGAATGGATAATAAACTCAAAAATATCCATTATTAAGCGTTATTTTCTTTTTTTTCTTTTCGTTAAGACTCGGTTTTAATTTAACATACACATTTATTTTGTCGTTAAGCTCGATTGCTCAAATAAATACGAAGTTTTGAAGAAAAATATTTTTGGTGGTAATTTTTGATGTTATTTTGCAACTTTCCTCAAGTTATTCTTTTTTACAGTTCCAAAATCGACCTACCTAATATATATATATATATATATATATATATATATATATATAGTTATATATATTAGGATATCGCGTTACCGTTTCTCACACCTTTACATACAAAATAAAAAAAAAATTAATAAACAAGACGAAAAAAAAACTATATGTAGTCAGCGGAATGAAAAAACCCCCAAAAAAAAAAACATATATATATATATATATATATATATATATATATATATATATATATATATATATGGTATATATATATATATATATATATATATATATATATATATATATATATATATATATATATATATATATATATATATATATATATATATATATATATATATAGAGAGAGAGAGAGAGACCTCATATGTACGCTTGCGTGTGCTCATGTATAAATCAATTCAGAAAAGAACTCAAACATTTCTACAAAATTATAAAAATAATTCGTTTTATTCTCGTGTAATTTCCAAAATGTTCAATGCAATTTTGTATTTAACTTATATTTTTATGCTTTATAAATTTTTGTTACCAATTTAATTATTTTCTTGCTCAGCCCAGGTCTGGAGTTGTCCAGACTAAGTGGAATGAAAAGTTTTATCCCAATATCTTATTTCACATTTTGTCACACTGTAGAAGCCTGTTTGTGTATAGTGGAGTGAGTCTAGGGGTTAAAATGAATAATTGATTTACCCACACCAAGATTAAACAAGGGTGATAATGACGAGAAAACACACGAATAATTTTCACAAAAAAAGATAAGTGATTTTTTCAGGAATTTACAGGCTAGAAGCTAGATTGTTTCAGAAAAAAATCAATCAGAATTTATTTTTTTTAGTTTAACGAATTTCATGAAGAGGAAATATTCATAAAACAGATAAAATGATCTGACACAAAATAATATTAAAAAAATGTTTTATACAAAGGTTAAAAGAGATTATTGCTGAACGAAGCGGTATATGGTTGCATACGTTTAAAAGTAGACGAAGAAATATATTTTAAATACTTATCATGGATTGTTGAGAGAAAACCCGTGCTTGATTAGACCCGATAGCATAATTGGCGATTAATGTGACACTGGCGAAAACTTCAACGCTTGACGCGGTGAACAAATGCGAATCCTTTCACCACACTTCTGGCACTCTTCACTTATCAATATAACCCTACTCATTTTATATCAAATGAGATTTCGCATAGGCTAGCGAATTTATTTTCTTTCTTCTTCTTGGCTCAACAGCTAATTTCTGTGAAGACAAGCTTTTCATTGGTCCGAAACAATTTCACATTGGCACACGAATTTCTTTCCGCATTCGTTTCAGCGCACGGGCCAATTTCTGTAAAGGCAAGGTTTACATTCGCTCAAAGAAAATTTCACATAGGCTCGCGATTTTATTTCCGTCTTTTTCCTCACTCCTGGCTAACAAGTGTTATTATTATTTCCCACTCACGACATGTGCATCGACATCCGTATACATTAAAATGACATAAGTACATTTCATGTACTTATGATATTTACAGCAAAATCGTTACTTGAGGGCATGCAAAATCGCAGCAGACAGTCTATGACGGACAAGAAATCATCTCTTTCTTATAATACAAGTTAAGCGCCATACGGAATAAACGTCTGGGCGATCGTGTCTCTTTCGAGTAATGACTGACTATGCAGAATATATTCCCGCAATAGGTTGTTATCTCTTCCTGTGGTAGATCAGTCGCCACCCAAGTTTATAGAGCTCAATTTGTCCTACTATTTATCCATAGCAGGGGAAAAAGCGTTGGATTCATGACTTTTCCAGGGATATTAGCGCGTAACTGAACTGGGTTCTCCGTTTTATCAATCTGCAATCCATTACTCTGCAATGGCTTCTTTTCATAAGATAGATGCAATATCATGTCGTGGAGTATGGAAGAAGATATCTTCTTGTCTCTTTCTGACCAGAGAGATATCGCAAGAATTTCTTAGGATATCGCGTTACTGTTTCTCACACCTTTACATACAAAAAAAAAGATTAATAACCAAGACGAAAAAAAAAACCTATATGTCGTCAGCGGAATGAGAAAAAAAACAAAAAAAAAATCACTTATATAAATTGAATAAAGCGTTCAGTTTCAAAATCCTCTATTGGAATCCACGAAATGTCACTCACAATTTTATAACCTCTTTCCCTTAGATGTAATTGAAGTTAGTACGCGAAGTTAATATAATGAATTCGACTTAAATTTGAACATGGCTTTCCGATTCATTCAAAAATTTATTGCTGGTAATAAAGTATTGTTGGTAATATTTTCCTTCAAAAAAGTATTGCTGATAATAATGTATTGCTGGTAAAAGTCTTCTTCAGAAATGTATTGCTGGTATTAAAAACCTATTTTTAAACTTTCATAGTGTTTTGACCTCAGTTTCGGGGTCAACTATTTGCCCAGATTTGGGACTTTAACAGATGCAACCTCCACGAGTCAGAATGGACCTGGGGACACTAGCAATGAAGAGGTGGTTTCCATGCTCCTCAAAACCTCCTGATCAGAGGCCTGGCTGTCGGATGTAGTTTATCGTCATACCCAGGACGTGAAATCGGTAAAGAAACCATTGAAATATTAGGTTAATTCGACACTAAAACAATGAGATTTATTTTTAAAATAGATTCTGATGATAGAACTTGTCTACCACGACACAGTGAACCAACTTTCCTAGCAGCATAGATCGCGATTGATTCAATATTATCACTCTAATGGAAAACAAGAAAACTAAAGTGTTACTAATATATATATATATATATATATATATATATATATATATATATATATATATATAGGAATTGGACAGTCGAGTTCGAATTCCAGTCGAATCCATTACATTCACTTGTGCTAATAGCCTTGGGAAAGGTGTGAATCCTCTTCTTCTCCCTCCAGCTATGGGTAAATAGCAGAACCGACTGGGTTCTATAGCCTTGGATGATAACTGGTCTAGGAGAAGGACAACTCTGAATTCAAAACCTGAAGGGTCGTATAGGGGCCCTGTGGCACTTAGTGCACCAGGTCTTTGTATTCGGCCCTTCAAAATGTGTGGATGGTCCTGCATGAAACCTTCATTACTGTAATCAAATGTGCTGTTGTCCGGCTGTCGATTTCCGGGGAACTGATTTGCTTGACCCTCATAAACAAATTCGACGGGAGAGTCGGGTAATATATATATACCCGACTCTCCCGTCGAATTCGACGTCGATATATATATATATATATATATATATATATATATATAAAAATGAAAAGTGTTCGCCAAGAAGGTGATTAAAATGTTCTACCTACATGAGAAGACTTTTTAATGATAAGTTTAAAGCTTGAAATTTGGTTTCGTTTCAGTTGGTTTGTTTTACGGCATATCAACTGATGCGACATTCACCCCGGGCGGATTGAGCCGGCTTCTTCCTGTTGTGAGAACAAGATTCTTGGGATAAATTACAGAAGTAGGGTACCCAGGCCTACTCGGATAACGTTCTTGCTTGCCGCGGGGTTCCCACAGACGCAGAGACAGGAACGACCAGAAGCCGCCGGTTACCGATGCAGACGCTCCTTGGATTTTCACCAGAGCCCTTGTTAGCCGGCGTGTGTGTCAGACCTGTCCGCCTTGGGTGGCCCTACCAGGAACGAAATTCTGGGCGGCATAGCTCTGACACTACCGTTTACCCCCCCCACCGACTGTGAGTTTGGGGGCTTACAGTACCAGGTGTTCCCAAGTACTGACCTGGCTCTACGATGCTTAACTTCGGTGATCGTACGAGAACCGGTGTTTCAGAGTGATTTGACCGTGATTTGACATATCAACACCTCAATGGGTTATTTAAAGATTTTTATTGCTGGTAATTTTTATTTCAAAAATGTAGTTCTGGTAACATTTTACTTTTTCAAAAATGTACTAGTGGTAATAATTTTTCCAAACATGCATTGCTGGTATTAAAACCAATTTTTATACATTCGTAGTGTGACCCCCTTAGGCGGGGGTAAATATTTGCCCATAACTGGGAACCTGACAGGTGCTACCACCCCGTGTCAGGGTGGCCATGTGGACACCGGCAATTAAAAGATGATCCCATGCTCCTCAAAATCTCCTAATCAAAGGTTTCACTCTCGGGTGTAGTCTATCGTCTTAAACAGAACGCGGGGGTAGTTTATCGTCTGACCCAGGACGCGGATGTAGTTAATCGTCTCACCCAGGGCGCGGACATAGTTTATCGTATTACGCATGGCGCGGTTGTAGATTATCGTCATACCCAGGACAGTGGAAATATAGTCAGAGTTTTTTTTGGAAATCGGACAGGCGGCGTGTATTGTTTTTGGTTATCTTCATAAGAAACTGCCTGTCGTTTTTACGGACACGCTGTACATATATAAGATTTTCCAGTTAAAAGATGGTGAAAAAATGATTTCTAAAATATTTCGATATTCCTCGTGGACACTAACATTATTCACTGTCACATAAAGAAAATATAAAAGCTATGTGAATAAAATTCTTTACAAAAGAAGCAGAATTAATAATTCGTTCTAAAAAAAAGTTTCCTCATAAAATTATGTATGCAAACACAACTACGACTGCGTGGGTATATGACTTGATATAGATATATAGACGTATAATTCACTCATGCCTATATAAAGGGGTTCTTCTGGTTATAGTCAAAGTACCACATGTTCAGTTTCACAATGTTGTCTGAAAGGTACTCTTAAATCGGAATTGGCTATATAGATAAATATTTAATGTACCATATGTGTCCAAAGTATAAGGGTACAGTAAATTACTTATTATCACTTTATTTATAGCTATATCTTAATTTTACTGTTATTTTAATATTCGGGATTTATTTAATATTTATACCAAATGTAAATCTGCGGTCCGGCTTTTATATAAAATATCTTCTTTCATGAAAGAAATACTATTTTCCAAGTGAATAAACATGACTATCTTATTTAAAATAAAAATTAAAACAAATTTAAATAAATAAAATTAAATTCAATACCTTTTATTTCAAATACATAATACACGGATAATATCAAACTCTTCTATTTGAATAAAATATATTTTCTGAGAATTGATTTTGAACATAGATCATAGGAAATATGTAAGAAGTAGCTGGCGACTAACGCTCGCTATTTCTAGTCTATTCTCTATCACTATACGGATCGCTATTCTCTATTCTCTTCTCGACACTATTCTATATTCGAATCAATACGGTGATAAACTTTTATTTCAAATACATAATACATAAATTAATATCAAACTCTTCTATATGAATAAAGTATATTTGTCGACAATTGATTTTGAACATAGATCGCCAGTGAGAAATCACAGGCGATCTCATTGTTGAATTAAGTACATCACATGACCATCGAGGAAATGAGTATATGTAGGAAGTAGCTGGCGACTAACGATCGCTATTTCTAGTCTATCCTCTATCACTATACGGATCGCTATTCTGTATTCTCTTCTCTACACTTTTCTATACTCGAATCAATACGGTGGTAACTTTTCGAGCGAGTATTATCGATCAACTACTATTAGAGCGAGTGATATTCAAAGGCGTCTGACACTAATATTGTCGAACGGTGTTACTATAATTGTATCTGCGATTACAAAGTCTCTACTACAACAAGCATTACGAAACTGACAGCGAGTATTCGTTGAGAGCACAAAAATGGCAACGAGTGTTCGTTGACATCACAAAACAAACTAAAATAATAGAAACAATAATTTAATTAAGAAGTCAAAAGCAATACAATTTAAATATTTTCCTTGTATTTGACATGAAAATAAATTGCAGCACTTAAAATTCTCTATCATTTATTTTGACTTTCAATTAGCCTAATGTATATTTATGGGCATTGTTAAATTTAAAAAGTCTGAAAAAACAAACTATGCTTCTTTTTATATTCGCTTGTTGGAAAATAAATATTTTACATTTGACTTGATAAAGACCATCGGAGGACGAAACGCGTCGTGTGAGTTAGCATTTCCTGTTGTCGTTATTCATATGGATTTCTCGATGTCTGTCGAAGTTTTAATGAAAGTAAAACATGTTACATTGAGATATGTTATATTTTATCATCTTGTCGGATTCCTATTCGTACATAATTTACATTTGATCTTCAACTATATATAAATCTCTCACGTACATTCATGTCTGCTCATGGCGTATCAAATGTAAACAAATGACGTCACAATATGAAATGGACAAAATCCGACAATTATTTTTAAGACATTTTTATGTTTAATATTCTTTTTCATAGATACAAATATTTAAGTAAATGCTCTGTTTATAATAAACAGTATTAAACAACATTTACCGGCCTGAATGTCCGAGAAATTTTCACAGAAAATATTCGTCCTCGTGAGAGATTCGTATTCGTGAGAGATTCATGGAAGATAGAAGTTTAAATACAGTAAATTCGACCGTGCTAACCGAACGCTCTTTCGAGGCCAAATCGGTAAAGGCACGTCAAACTAAATGACAATTCCGTATAGGATACAGGTTCAAATCCTGTCAGAGGACAAATATTTTCTGTGAAAATTTGTCGGAGATTCCGGCTTGTAAATGTTGTTTAATACTGTTTATTATAAACAAAGCATTAATTTAAATATATGTATCTATAAAATGAATGTTAAATATAAAAATGTCTTAAATATATATATATATATATATATATATATATATATTGTGTATTTAGCCAGCATTTATTCATTGATACTTCTTTTCACTCTCGCGTGGTCATGTGTGACGTCATGAGCTGCGGTGCGATTTTCATTTCCAGCGTCTCATATGCACGAGTTTATCGTTGCCTGGAAATCTTCCATGTAAACAAAAACTGACTATCATTATAGTTTGTTTCCGTGTATTGTTTAAGGTATTGTAATGTAATTGTAATTTTTGATAATGGCTTTTGTAAGCCGAAAGCATAGATGGGATTAAAAAAATATGTATCAGTATTGTGATTTTCTTTCTTCTTTTAATGATAATGCTATTAATCGTATCGGACAATATGAATAGAATTTACATAAAATAAATAGACAAAATTTGTCTATATTATTTAATGAAACATGCATCAATATATATATATATATATATATATATATATATATATATAATTATGTAAAAATATGATTCCATCGCTACATAAGAGTTCTCGTGTTTTAAAACAAGAGCCGAAAACTTCAATATAATTATTTGAATTAAATTGAATTAAAGTACTAAGCTCTGTTCCATATTCAAGCGAAATTTTTGCAATAACTAATTCTTGAAATCTACGCGTTTCTATAAGCATGTTCATTATTAAAATTATAATTATTATGGTAACGGCTTGAGCAATGTTTTAAAAAAGGGGCGTAAGGATTAATTATTTGTATCAATATCTCAGTTACATCCAAAGAGGTCAAGTCAGGAAAAGTTGGGGTGTCTAATTTTTTTCACACACACACACACACACACACACACACACACACACACACACACACACACACACACACACACACACATTTTGATAATCCGTATGGAAATCTTGAAATCTTGAGATTTAATTTAAAGAAAAACAGATCAGTTTAAGTCTCCATTGTAATAATTTATTTCACCAGATAATATTATCCTTCTCTGGATCCTCAGACTTCACTTTCAAAAAGTGAAACGAAAACTGAAATTAAAATTTACACTTTTGACGGGCAGTATGAAGCTTATATAAGTTGACATAGAGGGTGGTGAGGGATGGTATGAGAGACATGATTTAGTTTAGAGAGGGAAGGGAGAGTTTTAACATTTATTTCTATATTTCTTTTTATAATACTCAATATTGAGGAAGGAGGAGGTAAGAATCAGACATTGAACTATTTAATCAGTCAACTCAACGGAAATGATATGCGAAAAGGTAGAGGAGAAAAAAAAGGAAAACGAAAAAAGTAGGAAGCAAAGACATAACAGTTGTACGGAGGATTTGTGAAGGAAGAAGTGGGGTGGTATAGCTCTAACTATTTAGGCAAAAACAGATTTTAACGATTGATAGTAATTTAACTGTTTAAAAACTCGATAAAGAAAATACATTTGATGCTTGTTAGCATTTTAAATATTCCGCACAAGGAAATTAGGGATTTAATGTAAGGTGAATTCTATATTAATAAACAAGAATAATAAAAAAATAAAAAAATTAATAATAATAATATATATATATATATATACAAAGATTTAATTAGCAATGTTAATATGATTAATGGTGAAATGCCTTCGTTAACAAGAATTTACGTGACATTAACTTCTATCAATTACTTGAATTATACGATCTTTATAGTTGTGTTGTTGTCAAATGGAAAACGCATGCAAGTACTTTCGTCAATTTCATATTGTCATCTTCAGGCCGTAATTTTCCCATTCATAGGCAGACAGTAATACGAAATATGTGTAGCCCGTAAGATTTTTTTTTTAAATAGGCTAGTTACTGACAGTTGAGTATGTTTTGGCATGTGCAATAATGCGATGCTAGATTTCTTGTTCAAATCGATCAGCTGAGAATTTACTTTGAATTTCGAACAGCTATAAGTTCGCGAAATCAGCTCGAATATGAGGATATTATTATTTAAGGGATTGATAGCAATCATAATTTACATTAACATTGCTAAGTAATTCTTTCTATAAATTATTTCTTTACGATATAAAATATAAGCTGCACACTCTAATATATATATATATATATATATATATATATATATATATCATGAAATAGACAAAGTCCGAAAATTATTTTAAGACATTTTTTAAGATTCATATTTTCTATGAAAATTTCTCGGAGATTCAGGTCGATAAATGTTGTTAATACTGTTTATCATTTACTTAAATATTTGTTTCTATAAAAAGAACGTATAAACATAAAAAATGTCTTTATATATATATATATATATATATATATGTGTGTGTGTGTGTGTGTGTGTGTGTGTGTGTGTGTGTGTGTGTGTCTGTGAGGATATGTGGCTCGTGCCAATTGATTTTTCTAGTCGGAATCCATCTTGAACATGTATAAGTCTACCATTTGTTCGCGTATTGATTATTGTTGCCACATCTGTTCTGGTGCTCCTACTCGTCATCTCGATATTCTTGACCCACTCCTGACCTTAAAACTTATCTACTTTATTAAGCACTTCGAAGTATCCATTTTTAAATAGCCATTGGGGTCGCTCTATCAGCCCAAACTGGGGAGCAAGTTCCCTGGGGCACGAAATAACTACGTCTGTTCACTTCTCCCCGTAAAACTAAACTCCACGAAATAAATTTATATATCTTCGATAATCCTTCCTTCTGCCCAGTCAATCCAAATCGACTTCTCTATTTTGTCTACTATCTGACCTTAAAGGTCTGCCTCAGAAGGTCTCATCCAAATACACTGCCACTAAAAAATAATAGTCTGACACTTATTTAACATTAGAAGCCCCCGTCTGTGCATTCGAGAGTATTAATAATGAAAATTTACACTCTGAAAAATTGTGCCATTTTGCAGGTGAAACAATGGGCTGAATCTGGCATGCAGTAGATCTCTTGGTGACAGACACCTTCTCGCACGAGTAGGGTTCAATTATCATTTTAAAGAAGCCATATCTTCTCATTTTGATTTTGACAAAAGCCTTAGGTGTAAAGAAAATTATTTCTAAGAAATTAATACTATTTTAATTCTTAATAAAATATACACCCTTGTGAAAATTAATTGAAACAAAACGAATAATTTTGTTTCATATTTTTCCAATGAAACATGACCCAATGCACTTGTTAGTACCTTGTATGTCCATTCCACGAAATCATTCCTCGCAGATTGACCACAGATATTCGATTGGATTTAAATCTGGCGAGTTTTCTAGGCCAGTCTATAGTATTTTCATTTGCTCACTGGTAAGGCTTGTCAGAGTGTTCGTGCAGCTTTACAATTTTCATACGCTCCCTGGAGTAATGTCCATCGCAGACAATGGCTGTACGACAACTAATCGACCATCGACAAAATAGTGTCTGCACATGATAAAAATCTAATGCAATCACGGATTCCGTAATATTTTCTAATTCCAAACAATTTCATAATGCACCCCGAAAATAAATTCAATATTACTGCAGTAATAGATCTCTAGGTCACAGATATTTTCTCGACCCAACAGAGTTCAATTACCATTTTAAAGAATGCATATCCTTTCATTCCGATTTTCTTAAAAGCATTAGGTGTAAATAAAGTTATTTCTAAGCAATTAATACAATCTATTTATAATTCTTAATAAAAATATACACCCTTGTGAAAATTAATTGAAACAGGATGAATAATTTTGTTATTTATTTATTATTTTTTTTTGTATTTTTTCAATGAAACATGACCCAGTGCACATGTTAGTACTTTATATGTCCATTTCACGAAGTCATTACTCGCAGATTGACCACAGATTCTCGATTGGATTTAAATCTGGAGAGTTTCCGGGCCAGTCTATAGTACTTTGACTTGCTCATTGATAAGGCCTGTCACTTTGTTCGTACAACGGCCGAAACGTTGTGAATATGGCAATGAGGATGAGGATAAGAGTCCTAATAATGTAAATGGTTTTGGGATTCGACGGTATCCATTCAACTGTCCTAATGAAATTTTCTCCTGAAGTGGCTTTTCTTCTCTCCCAAATTTACAATAAATGCATCGTTACATTTTGCTTTCCCGTTTATTGCACGTCTTCTTGTTCTCAGTGGAACCATCTGACCCGTCGAATTATTTCACTATTAGTCGATTTTGAAAACTAATCATCGCCGAATGTGTTACGCGTTATGTGTTACCTACTTCACACAAACACTTTTCCGATGAACAAATATGGCTTCAATTTCTCCAAGTCTATTTCCGATGAGTTAAAGGCCATCATTTAATTTGTCTATGGAGCTTTTGATAAGAAATGTGAAGCTCTGGCAGTGGTCCTAGATATCTCAAAGACGTTGGACTTCTCCACAATCATAACAGTTATGTTGTCTGTGGACATATATTTGACCTCATCTCGAATTGGATCTCAAAGCAGTTGTTAACTGGAGCAAGGAATAGCTTTCTAAATTTCAGTTCGAAAAGGACGGAGCGTATAACGCGCAAAATGTTGTGAATATGGTAGTAAATATCAGGATAACAGTCCGAACAATGTAAATAATATAATAAGGCAATTGTTTTTAAGAAAAATCCTGAAATAAAGGTAGTGTTGAATGAACATGCTTCTAGGTTCATTTCAGATTAATTCAAGGATCCCCTAACTCTCTCCTCGGAAGAACGATGTTTCTGATCTTTATAAGTTCTCAATTAAATATCTATGCAGACGACATTTTTTACGTCCTGTACATTTGTATTTTGCTTGATGTTGACATCTCCAATTCGCATCTTGGTCTTTTTCTCTTGCTGACGACCATAAATTCTGTCTTTCTGCAGTTGTTGGTTAGTCCTGTTTTCTCACTTTCTTCTACAACCCTATCTAGCAGGTCCTGTAGTTTCCTTTTCAGAGTCTACAATCATCTTTGTGCCATCTGAATATCTTATATCAAAATTATGTCCAATGACCCAACTGACCTGGCAAAGTAACCCTGGCAATTGCTCTCAAAAAGCAACTCCAATCATAGTTTAAATATGACCAAGGTGGTTTGTAAATTCTAAAGCCTCCAAAATGAAACTTTTTCCCATTTACTGACTACTGATAACGTTTTCTATTTGTAATCAGAATGGCTGATGTTAAACACCAGCAGAACAACGCTTTGTGCGTTCTTGGATTCACGTTTTCCACTGACAGGAAGTGGAAGGATTATACTGAATTATTTGCTGAGTTTACTGGTAGGAAAGTTGATTCCTTGCGTCTTACCAGAAATATTCTTTCCATCATAATCAATTGCACATTTATAAATTCTTCCACGCATGGAATATAGCTGGCACATCTGGTCTGCTATTAAATGGCTTGCCAAAATTTAAAGAAATGTTCACTCCAAAATTTTTCGTTCGGCGCCTCTTTTAACGTCTGCGGGCTTTATTGGTGCCATTGTTTTTTTATTGTTTTGTTTTTTGTTCCGTTTTATTGTTGGTTTTATTATCTCCCTTGTTTTATAAATTATCTCCCTTTGTTTAGATTGTTTTTTTTTCAAAACTAAGTGACTTAATGATGCATATCTTTCTCCCATTGGCGGGTACGGTGCCCCTTCATTTTAAATCACGCGACCGCCTAATATAATATTAGTTGATCACGTGATATTGGTGGTACTAGTTTAGCAACTACGTCTAACTGTTTTACTGTTGAAGCAGCTAGATGCATCACTTGAGTTCTATTCTAATAGCTGCTCTTCCCGAACTTCTCGATTGTGCGACCCCTTTGCAGTTCTTGTTTCTCTGCCACCTGTAATCTTCAAAAATTTAAATGCAACGTCATTCACCATCTTTTGTTTTTTCTGCATAATGATCCTTCGTTTTAAATTTTTCTCACTAAAGTCAATTTCTCCCTCACTGCGTCTTACACCCCAGCAACATTATTGACTTGATTAGGGTGAAATGATTACAAAAAAAAATTAGTGCGTGTGTGTGTTTTCATACACCAAATAGGCGTGTATTTATGTGTATAAAATAGACCATATTATCAGCAAATAGGCTCTAGGTACATGTGTGTTGCGTAAAAGAAGCATGTACAAGACATAACCTAACACCATTCTAAGGACGATGTCAAAAATATCGTGTGAATTAACATTCTTTACAAAAGATGGAAGTCTAGAATGCATAAAAATTCCAGCTACCATTACCTTTAATAAGCAGATGAATAGTTTGAATAGACGTGAGGCCAAAGGCGTAAATATATTCCAGAGCGAATTATAAAAGTTTAGAGTATCACACACACACACACACACACACACACACACACACACACACACACATATATATATATATATATATATATATATATATATATATATATATATATATATATATATATATATATATGTATGAACGCATAACATTATATAGGAACACACACAATCATATATATTATATTTTCTGTTCATACGTTATTTTCATAAATACAAATGCTCAATATTACACACACACACACACACACACACATATATATATATATATATATATATATATATATATATATATATATATATATATATAAGTTTATAATTATGTCTAATACATTTTAATGTTTTCTGTTCATAAGTTTTTTACAGATGGAAATATTAGAGTAAATGTCCTGTTTATAATATATATATATATATATATATATATATATATATATATATATATATTAACACATAATTATATATGAACACATACATTCATATATATATTATATTTTGTGTTTATATGCTTTTATCAATATGAATATATAAGTAAATGCTCAATATTTAATATATATATATATATATATATATATATATATATATAAGTATATAGTTATTTTAAATACTTTTTAATGTATTCCGTTTATACATTATTTTATAGATGCAAATATTAAATTAAATGCTTTGTTTTATATATATATATATATATATATATATATATATATATATATATATATATATATATATATAAATGAATTTGCTATAATTGCCTTCCCAGACGAAAGCAAACTAATAAATAATCGATCAAAATTCATCACAAAAAATGTTTACTGCGTTAATTATTTGGATGGTTTCGGCTCTCGTTTTTGAAACACGAGAACGCTTATGTAGCGAAGGAATCATATTCTTAAACAAAAAAAATTACATAAAAGTTTAGATTCTTACTGACCAAGAACGTTGTCTTTCTTCTTTTAATCAATAAGCTGTGGTAAGCCTCTTGTTGACGACTGGGTTGACTGGAAATAAAGTTAAACTCTCACCGGAGAAATAATAAAGCCAGTTTTGATTATATATAATCGATTTAATGAAGGTGAATAAAACAATTTACAATCGAATATATTTGACATCTATTAACAGAAAAAAAAGTTTAGAAGGAGGCGACCTGGCATCCCGATCTATGTATTCAGCACGGTTTAATCAGAAATTCAAGTGCATATTGGGTTCCTGCACCGTGCATCTACTTCTGACGGCTCGTCTGCGTCTGTCATCCGGGTCCGTCTCATGTGTATCCTCAAAATCGAGCTGAATTTATTCGTAATTCTCCGCCAACATATCAAATAGTTCACACGGCGAAATAACTCAATTTTCCATTCTTTAAAGTTGGGGCGAAAAGACAAAATCCTATGTTTTGATTTTACCCCATTTCCTTCAGAGCCATTGCTGCAAAACCCAAACATATCCGGCTAACATCGGGAATGGAATCCGGAACGCATGCTCTGACCTTCCCAATTCGAGGTCACACCTGACCTCGCGACAAATATTCCTACCTTGGAAAATTATTAAGGACTAGAATAACACAACGATTCATTACAAATCATCACGTTGAAATTTAAAAGCGATATCTGCCAGTAACGTTATCTTGTTATGCGGATAACCCTTGATTTTCCATTGTATATATAGATGTGTGTATGTGTATCTGTGTGTGGGCGTGTTTCGTTTTCCAAGGCTTATCAAAGCTTTGCAGGTTATCTGAAGCCAGAGAAAAAATTAGATTGTAAAAAAAATGTGAGGAGATAATAATGTATTAGTTATACAAGTTTTACTATTTAACCCATAGCTGGGGAGAGAATACGTTGACCCATACATTTTCTGAGGGTTATTGAATGTAACGAACCCAACGGGATTAGAAGCCGGCTCACCGGTGAACAATTCCGAGCCATTATCCATTACACCATCTGCACATCCAAGGTTTCAGCACCTGATATTCCCAAGCGGTCACCCATCTAGGTACTGACTAGTTTCAACATTGCTTAACTTTGTTGATCATATAGGAACACGACTCTCCGATTAACAATTCCAAGCCATTATCCATTACACCACTCACACATCCAACCTTACAGCACATGATATTCCCAAGCGGTTATCCATCGGTGATCGTAGAACAAATTTTGTCTGGCTTTATATAACCTGCAAAATGTTGATAAGCTGAAGAAAACCAATCATTTAATCGATAGAAAAATCAATCAATGTTTTCGGAATAAAATTGACTCTAATTCGGCAGATTTCGAGAAATCGTTCAGCATATATTAATATAAGTGCCGACTAGACATAATAGGGGATTATTTTTCAGTTGTTCCGCAGAAATGTTTCACCACAGAATTGATATATTGACCCATTTTTCGTAAAAATTATCTCTTTGTCAATAATTGGTATTAATTCAACAAATATTGAGAAAAATTTTCAAGACATATTTCTGTTAAATAAAGTATAAATTTCTGCTGGACATAAAAAAAGAGATCCCTTTTCGATTACTATAATTAAAAAAAAAACTGCATTCATTGTCATTTACAAATGCTGCACGGTGAGTTCAATTTTCCTTCGTCTGAATAAGTCTTGGACGTTTCTAAATCTATCCTTCATCGGTGCATTGAATATGGCTGCTATATCTGGTCAGGTAACAAGGTGAGATGGTTAAAATGTCGCCATTTTATAGTTTTAATTTAGCGCATGCGCGTTGTTTGGTTTGATTTTGTCAACTGCATAGTATAGTAGGGTCAGTTGGGCACCGACAGTGAGAAAAAGAGTACCATGACGCAATTCGCTCCACCAGAAATTTGGAACCGATATGTTGTACTTGGCATTCGCACCGGAAGATCCAATAGGAACATTTCAGAGTGTTTGAGTGTCAATCTGAGGACAGTGCAGAGGTTTCGGAAAGAGTTGAATGTCATGTCCAGTCAACATCATGGTGCTTGGAGTAAAGACTAGTGTTGGTGAACTTATGCCCCCATTCATCTTCCCACAGGACCTCTGACTTAAGACGTTGGCCTATATCAAGTGCCTTGAAGAGATAGTGCTGCTCTGGGTCAACACGGTGGCTGATGGAAACTTTATGTCTGGCAACACAACATGGCTGTCAGACAATTTCTATGACTATTTCACTCCTTACATCTTACCACCCTATTCTCCGGAAGACAACACCATTGATTATTATGTGCGGTGCGCAGTTGAACGAGAGACCAACAAAACCTCCTGTAACATCAAAGATGAACTGAGGGCAAGTATCATGACAGAATTCATAAGGAGACTGTCCAGATTTAATCAAGAAGACCGTCCAAAAGAGTTGCAGGAGATTCTGAAGTCGTCAGGATGCCGTGGTTTAAGCCAATGGCGATTTTATTGAATAAATTTACTCTGTACTATTTGAAGATATTTTTTACTAAATTCATCTTTTAAAATGAGATGCCAGCTTTATTTTCATTTTTGTGTCATTTAGACAACAATTTCTCCATCGCACCCTTTATCCAATATTCAAAGAAGGGTTTGTAATCTTATCTGTCCTGACATGTTAGCTCCACTTCAGCCACTGCTGTCACGTGTTTCACAGCGTCTTTTCCATAAATGCTTTCATGTTAATTGTTCCAAGGAGTTCTCCTGCTTGTTATGGGGCGAGTTTTATTACACTCTTTGGTTAGTTCCTTGCATATAAAATAGTATGTAAAATTGGGATCATTGTAAATATTCATTGAGTGTTTCATTTTTAGAAGTTGTTGTTTTATTACCCCCACCCCTACAGACAAATTGTACATATGGAAAAGAGTTGAGGCTTTATAGAATCTTCGAGGTACTATGGTGGCTGTAGTAAGAATGATAAGTAAGAAGGTGTTGTTTTGGTGTAAGGAATATTTGGTATGTTTGGGTCAGTAATTAGAGATAGCTAAGATTAAGATAAGACACACTGAAGGCAAGTCTTCATCTCTCCCCGACTTTTGGCCTTGTGCCACATTTCTGTATTATTGAAAATAAATATTGTCCTCCTCAATGTTCTGATACTTTCCAACATCGATTTTGTGGCACCATTTACGAGGCAGAGAAAGGAAGAGAAGGAAAAGAAGGCAGAAAGAAATGCGAGACGATTCATAGGTTATAAGCAGACACACACACGGCTAAGAGACAATGAAAATATTGATAAGTAACAAATGAAAAAGGGTGTCATTACAATGACAGGGAATTTCTGATTAAAAAAAGAAAGGGAAAAGAAAGAAGGAACCAGATGTGTTTTGATAACGGCTGTATTATCTAGACCACTGACCAGGGAAAAATTCAAGTGAAAATGCTATTTCGATAAGTGACGAGAAACAGGCCACTAAAAAGGACTTTGGACAGATATGAAAAATTAAATCCCACGCAAGCAGTGCGCTGACCGAATTCTTTTCGACGAAATAACTTTGGCCGGCGATAATAAAATTATGGGGAACCAGAAGTGTTTTTCTTTCTTCCTTGGAGGTGACAGACTGACTGAAAACTTTGGGGATATTTCTTTTTTGAAGCCATGTTAAGAATTCCACCCATCTTGATGAATTAGCGATAAGATACCTAACAAACACCACGTGTAAAACAAGAGTTGTCATATTGTCCGTGGCTAGAGAAATGATAACGGCGATTTAAGCGAAAGAGAAGAGATATTTTTTTTTTAGTTAAGCAAGATATTTTTTTTTCCCGAAACAAAGCCACGGATTGTTCACGCCCGACTAAGACATCATTGGTCAAGTGGTGATCACGTAACGCACGAAGGAGGAGGAGGAAAGATACCCGACCAAGACCTCATTGGCCGAGAGTGATCACGTGACGCACGAAGAAGGCTATCGACGCCCCATCCAGAGTATAAGCATGAGAAGCTGCTACGAAGAAGTGGGGAGGGCAGTTCACCCCCTCAGAGGTATGGTGAGAAAGTGGTAGTAAGGAAGGGTTCCCAAAAATGGAAAAGAGTGGAAAATCCCTAACCAGAAATAAAAGAGGTGGATATGTATTTAGAATTATCGAGGAACCCCCCGACGCCAACAGACCCAACCCGGTTTTGGTCGGCGCCAATAAAAGTGAGGCCCCAACAGGCAGAAATCAGTTCGGGCTCTGGCAGTTTCTAGTTGAGTTTCCAGAGTGCGGGCTCTGGCAGTTTCCAGTGGAGTTTCCAGAGTTCGGGCTCGAGTTTCCAGAGTTGAGTTCCCAGAGTCAGTCTCCAGTTGAAACCGCCTCGCAGATAGCTGACCAAGATTCACGCAAAATTCCGGACTCCTCTTCAACCAAAGAACAATTATTTTGAAGAGCGACTTAGAACCAGACAACCGAAATAAGTTTTTTCGACTTTCGTCCAAAGACACCGAAACACCAATTTCTTAGAGAGCAGACAACTTGAAGCGTTAAAACTTGCCTAGCAGAAACGACATGTCACAATCCACAGAAAGGGTCGGGAGATAGATGCAGTCCTATGTATCGAACAACTAGACATAAAGTTTGTTACCTTTTTCTTTGATACTTTGAACTTTTTGAGTTTTCATTTTCTTTTCTTTTATGCATATTTGTGTAGTATCACCCCCGTTGAACTCAATTTGCATTACGGCCCCAAACACTGTTTGATCTAAGATCAATGCACAACGTGGGTAGGCGAACTGGAGATCAATGCAGTTACCTTGGTAACCAGGCGTTGGAAGCGAGTTGGGAACGACGAGGCTGATATCAAATCTAACCAGATTCCCACCCGAATCACCAAAAGGTTAGAACGTCACATTTGGGTGCCGCGACCGATACCAAGCCAGTTGGTCGTCACAGGACGAGACAACACGACTGACGCGACAGGCGGACGTCACGTTTGGAGCAGCGACACCCGAACGGAGCAGCGAGGAGCGAACAGCTGGCGCCGCGGCGAGGACGTCACAATTGGTGCTGTTTGGGGACGTCACAACTATAGCCGTGGTAGATCAGGATAGAACGTCACAGTCGGCGCTGCGACCGGGGGACGACGTCACAATGTACATTATTCCTCCTGTTGACATTAAATCCGTTTACATAATGTTCGCATTCTGTCTCAGCTGGTATATGTCGCCGATTTCACTTTTCAGATCAGGTCCAATTTTCACTTTCCGATGTTACTGTTCAGACCAAGTCCAATTTTAAATTTTCTGATGTTACTGTCTGGACAAAGTCCAATTTTTTTATTTTCCGATATGACTGTTCAGACCAGGTCCAGTTTTGCATTTTCCCATCAATTTTCCATTTTCCAATGTTACTGTTCAGATGAGGTCCAATTTTCCATTTTCTGATGTTACAGTTCAGAACTGGTCTGATGTTCCATTTTCCGACATTACTGTTCAGACCAAGCCTAATTTTCCATTTTCCGATGTTACTGTACAGACCAAGTTCAATTTTCCATTTTCCGATGTTACTGTTCAGACCAGGTCCAATTTTCCATTTTCCGATGCTACTGTTCAGACCAAGTCCATTTTTCAATTTTCCGACAATACTGTTCTGACCAGGTCCAATTTTCCATTTTCCAATGTTACTTTTCAGACTAAGTTCAATTTTGTATTTTCCGATGTTACTGTTCAGACCAAGTCAAATTTTCCATTTCCGATATTACTGTTCAGACCAGGTCCAATTTTCCATTTTCCGATGTTAGTGTTCAGACCAAGTCCAATTTTCCATTTTCCGTTGTTACTGTTCAGACTAGGTCCAATTTTACATTTTCTGATGTTACTGTTCCGACCATGTCCAATTTTACATTTTCAAATGTTACTTTTCAGACCAGGTCTAATTTTCCATTTTCGAATGTTACTGTTCAGACCAAGTACAATTTTCCATTTTCCAATGTTACTGTTCAGACTAGGTCCAATTTTCCAAGGTTAATGTTCAGACCAAGTCCAATTTTCCATTTTTCGATGTTACTGTTCTGATCACGTCCAATTTTCCATTTTCCGATGTTACTGTTCAGACAAGGTCCAATTTTCCATTTTCCGATGTTACTGCTCAGACCAAGTCCATTTTTTTCATTTTCCGGAAATTGTCTTTATCAGTAAGCAAACACTTTAATAAGTAGTAACTGCGCAGCAGTAGCTGGTGCTACCATTAACTACACCACCAATATCAACCCTGCCACATACTATCTTCAAATATATAAATGGTATATCAATCGCCATCACCTTTCAACCTAATCCCTTTTCATTTTATCGTCTTTTCCCCTCACTAAGTTCTACTCATTTTTTTCACTCTCAGTAACCCTTTGCACCTTAGTGGCATTATCGCCTTCTTTAGAATGATATATGAATTAATTTGACAGACATCGGGATAATTTTCAATATATATTTGCTTTAAATATTAATATAAGTTTCTGCTGGACATAATGTGGGGTAACGGTTTTCTATTGTTATAAATTAATTCTCCATTACTTTAGGGATATCACTTGTCAACTGATATCTTGTTAAGGCAACACCTGCAGGACGTTACGGTAATCGTATTGACAATTATTGTCTAGGCAAAAAAAGATCAGCTGCAAGGAGCGGACCTCACAAGTTCCAGATCAACTGAGCCTGACAATGCAGGTCACCTGTGTGGAGCGGACTAAGAACGAGTTCAAAAGACTCTCACTCTCTCACTCTCTCTTGTTCTTGTAACACATTCACCCGGGGTGGGTTGAGCCGGCTCCAATATTGAAGTTTCATTGAATTTGGAATTCTGGTTTTCCCCAACCCGCATGTATAGCACATGAGATTTGATTATAGTGGTGAAGGTTTCGTGCAGGACCATCCACACTTTTTGAAGGGCCGATTACAAAAACCTGGTGCACTACGTGCCACAAGGTCCCCAAACGACACTCCGCAGGTTTTGAATTCAGAGTTGTCCTTCTCCTAGACCAGTTGCCATCCAAGGCTATAGAACCCAGTCTGTCCTGCTATTTACCCACAGCTGGAGGGAGAAGAAGAGGATTCACACCTTTCCCAAGGGTATTATCATGTAAGTGAATGTAATAGATTTGACTGGAATTCGAACTCGACTCTCCGATTCCACAATCCAAGCCGCTATCCATTACTCCACCGTGCCTCCTACTCAACCGTTCTTCTTTTACTCCACCGTGCCTCATCCAACAGACTTTGGGTTTTCGATGAATGACTCTTTTAGATGAAAGCTGACAGGGCGAAGAGGGATGGTTCTCTATAAGACAGTTATCCCTAGCAGCCTAAAGGAGAGAGAGGCAAATGCTTAGACCATTCGCCGTCGCACGTCACCTACTTTTCCTCGCCCCGGCTCATACGAGTAGGCGGCAAATCAATAAAATTTGCCGACTGCTAGAATTTCGTTTCATAGTTTTATTTTGAAGGTAACGACACGGCAAAAGAATTATTTTCCTGGTATTACGCCACAAGCTTTTGAATAGATGTTGCACATTGGGAAACAACCTGGAGACTGTTTTAAACTTCGAGGCCACATTTCTACTTGTCTGTTTCCATACTTCAAGACCCTAACAAAATTCTTATTAACCAAACGATGTGCCTAAGTTTTTTTTTTTTCCTTTTACTTTTGCTTTCATTTGATTCCTGTTTCAAAATATCTTACATCTATGTTTTCGACCATTATTGAAAATATTGATGATAATAACTTAATTTCGACTTGTCGGGATTAATTCTTAAAACAATTGAAATGCGTTATAATTTTCATTTATGAATAAACCCATAATATATAACCTGAAGATAAATATAATATCTGTCGATATATCCGAGATGAGGAATTGTAACTATTTACATTGTTCGGACTGTTTTATTCATTTTTATTGCCAGATTCACGACGTTTCGGCCGTTATACGCTCCGTCGTTATCCAGGATCTGTCTATTATTCTGAAATGGGATATTGTAACTAATTATACTATTTACATTGTTCAGATTGTTGTTTTCATCTTTATTGCCGTATGTACCCAGTTTTTAGTGGGACTTTTCTAATTGTCTCCCTATTTTTTGGTATATAGGATCTGTACAGATCCTTGAACATCTGTCTATATTTCTGAGTTTGGGTATTGTAACTATTTACGCTATTTGTTGGAAGTATTGGCCTCATTTTTCTTGACATATTCATTCATTTTCTAGCGAGACTGTTCTAATTCCCTCCATATTTTAGTCCGTACCAATCATTTCTATCTACCTATTATTCTGAAATGAGGTATTGTAACGATTTACATAGGTTGGACTGTTGTCCTTATCTTTATTGCCATATTATCGTGACATTAGAGATGGCGACAACGGTCTTAACACAGTGTCTTATATATATGAAAAAATTATTTAATTAAATAAATTTTTAAAAAGTACATCATCAAATTCTAGACCAGTCATTAATATTCCCGTCATTGAATTTAAAACATATCTCTCGTGTTTGGAAACTAAGCTTACCTGCAGCCATTTTTATTTCTACACATAGATGGTCTTTGTTTTAATATTGTTGTCCATTTTTTTCTTTAAAGGTCTCTGAATATGCCTGAAGATATGAATGGAGAATTTCGGATGTATCTCATTAAGCTTGTATCTTTGATATGTTTCTTGTTTTAGCGCTATGGATAATAACCATATTTGCAGAAGGTAGAGAGATATTGTGTTGCTTGGATGAACTCGTTAACTTAACGCTTCTGGGCGAAGAATACTACCACTGAAAAAAAAATCTTTCTTGGCATTAATCTTGACAGGATGAAATTGGGGACTATAATTTTACCGCGTTCAATACTCGATCAAACATTATTCCTTCTTATTTGTTTCTTTTTAAACCGTGATGTTTAAATAATTCTATAAAACTTCCAATTTTCTATTCTTTTAAAAGTGATGCTGAGTAGTACAGTGTGCAATCTGTAATTTATGGTTAATTTAATTGTTCAGTTTGGCAGTATTTTTATGCAAAAAATAATTTATAATAATGGAATAAATATAATATTAATTATCAATTGTTCATAATCATTTCCTTTTACAATCAACTGTAACTAAGCACACAAATAAATTAAATTTCAAATGTAATAATTGGACAAATTAAAATGTCATCGAATATATTTGTGTCAAACTGTCTGTCTTTGTCTATCTGTCAGTCTCTCACTATTACGATTTTTCTCTCTCTGCAACATATATATCAGATAATTCAAGGGAGCCTACTTAGGTTTTCATCTAAACGGATTTTCAGTGTAGAGCAGGCTTTACCCTGAAGATCCGTTTAGGTGAAACCTAGGTAGGTTTCCTGGCTCCTCAGCATTTTCTTAGATTATCGCTCTACTTAGTGTATTGAGCACTTTACGTAGTTGTCTTTTTACTTGTTCTTTTTTATTTATTTTTATTTGGAGCTTAAACACTGGACGATTGTTTTCGCCTTGTTTTAGTGTTCTTGGTTCTTTCATTTTTATTTCCCATTTTTTCTCGGGTACCAATTTGTTTTACTGCAATTTGAGCTATCCGAGGTTTTTCCAAACGAGTACCACCCCTTCTTCTTTCCTTTACTCTCCCTCCCTCTTATTCTGATCTTTAACATTGGATCGTCTATGGTGTCTGTATGTCACCACGAAATGTATCTTTAATGTATTAGACATCCGACAACGTTCATATTTCCCCCTTCCACTCACCTCTCCTAAACTTATCTCTGTTAAGTTTTAATCTCCCACCTTCTCTCGTCTGTTACCCCTCTCTTTAACTCTAACATTCGTCCCACACTCTCATACTTACACTCTCTCTAAATTCTATTTTTATTTCCGGAGTTGTTTTTACTGTTTTCTTTTTGAATTTGTAGGTCTGATGAATTGGATCGTATTTACGATTCCAATGGAATAAATTATGACCAAGGAATATTAGTGTTTAAGCCTTTTTTATTATATCCTTGCTCTGTCCTGGACATTGAGTTCTACCTGGATTCTATCCTCTTGGATTTTTTTATTCAAAAAATATACATGTATGTGTATGCACTTAAGTATATATATTTATATATTTTGCATATGTATGTGTATATTTTCCAGTAATATTAGCTATATATATATATATATATATATATATATATATATATATATATATATATATATGTGTGTGTGTGTGTGTGTGTGTGTGTGTGTGTGTGTGTGTGTGTGTGTATTGTCTGCTTAGTCTGTGGGATTTATTTGCACCGAGTGAGTGTATCAAATGTGTGGATGGTTCTGCACAAGTCTTCACAACTTTAATCAAATCACCTGTGTGGGTTTTCTGGCGGTTTACCTTGATTCGTTAATTCTTATCCACGCATGTTTTAGTGGACTCAGCAGTTTCCCTGTTGAAAGATTTGCCTCTTGCGACAATATACCAGATGATAATTTCTTTAATTGTCAGACAAGTTTCGAGATAATTTTGCATTTTATATTGCCTAAAGTCATTCAATGATGGTAGAAACGAAATGTCCAAGGATGTTTACTAGAACCAAAATTCAATTTAACATCGTATCTGGAATATACCCTAGCTTGATATACAATATTATCAGTCATACGTAGACCATTTAAAGGGCAGATGATATTTTTTCGGCAGTTCCATTTATTTATTTTTAAAAGATTAACGTTGGCTTTGTTGAAAAGAAAATCTTGGAATATAGATTTATAGATTTTACTAACGTGGTTACAACTAATCTTGACAATATTTTTGTTAAAAATCCTTTTTTAGTGTTGGTGAATTAGTAAAGTGTTGCAGTTTTTTGTGTATATGTTTTAACTAGTGAGCTATACCAAATGACTTGACTCACTTTATAGTCCACCAATAGAAGGTTAACCAATCAGAAGACGTAGAATATTCAATCCGTCGTGTATAAAGGCGGCCATTTTGTTTATTCTATCCTAATGTCCAGTTCCAGCTTGTCAGGCAAAGAGATAACAGAAGGAAGAACTACGCTCTGCTACTTTTACCGGGATATCCACTGCTAACCTGAACTACGCTTCCCTACAGTCTTCGAAGTATTCACTGCTAACCTCTGGATTCTACACTCCAAGACGACCGCCATCATGAACAACATAAAGTGCTTATGAATTAAATTTAGGAAAATTCTTCTGATATTCTTTTGAAAATTACGATCAAAAAATGGATGAAAGCAAATGATGTTCAATCTAGGATTTTTCTGTTTATTTTTATCTACTTTGTTTTTTTCTTCTAAATCCTCTAATTTTACTTTATAGTGGATTAAATATATCTAATGCTTTGATATATTTAATTTTATTATTATCAAATATTTCTTTATTGCTAGAGTTGGTCTATAATTGAATTATTATTATTATTGCAAATTATCTAGAATTTTAAAATGGTTGTTTAATTCTTTATTGACATAACGTGTCTATGTTTATATAGATCTTTGGTATATGGATTTTAAGATTTTCCAAGACTATCGAGGAAATTCAGCACATTAATGTTGTTAGTAGTGGTGAGTAACATTTATTATATATATATATATATATATATATATATATATATATATATATATATATATATATGTATATATATATATCCAACTGTTCCACCGGGATTCGGTGACGAACAGATTGCAAATCAGATTCAATATAGCGCCGCTCGCTCACATATTCCGTGGTGAAACACAACTGAGATTTTCTCTAACCATAAGATTGTGCACCCAGGATCCACGACTACTATCAACAAGGCGCTCGAACCTGTAGCATTAGAAGCCGGTTCAAGCGTGTGCTTGTCTGTATGCGTATAAGGGCGAAAATATACGTTCTGAACATAAAAGATACATAGACAGATAGACAGATAGAAACATAATAAGATAGACCGAAATAGAATAATATGAATATATATATATATATATATATATATATATATATATATATATATATATATAGCTAGAAAAGAACCAGAATAATTAGAAACAGAATGAGATACATAGATAAAAACAGAATTATATATATATATATATATATATATATATATATATATATATAGATACAGAGATAGAGAAAGACACACAGACACACAGACAGACAGACAGACAGACAGGCAGACAGACAGGCAGACAGACAGAGAGAGAGTACGAAGTCTTGTCACCCAAAAAAGTAATACAAAGCACTGGAAACATTTTGTTCACTTTCATTGACGCTGTCACACATCGAGAAGGTCTGTAGGAGCTCGCGTCACCCATCCGAAATTATATTACGAATGGTGGCAATACTTCCGCCCCACCCTGTAGATAGATAGATCGATAGATAAATAGATCGATAGATATGAACGGATATATATATATTAAAATTTTCACGCATACTGGGTTGTATAGGAATTTCTTTTTTGCTTATTTATTTCAGTTAGATTCCTCGATTAGTTTTGGCCGTGATGGCCATCATCAGGATAAAATAAATTTCTGTTTGTTCGACGCAGTTAACTAAAGGAATGAATGATTTTCTGAAGTAAATGAACTTTTTCTGTAGTTTTTATTTGTCGTTTTGTCGTTAATTTTGGTCAGTCGGTGTGTTGGTCAAACGGCCTCTTTTAACTCGATTTTTAAGATGGAGGCTGCATAGTTTCATTATACTCTGAATTTCCGTGGTCATTTTGACAGATTTATTGGTTACTGAGAAGGGGATGTGTCTGTGTTAAATGTATGTTATCATTTAGTTCTTCGGGAGTACATATCATCAAGCCTTAGCATGTAACAGTCTGTCGCCTGTGTGTGTTGACTTCAATGTCCACTTTTATATTTACATACGCTCTATCTCCGATATTGAGCACTTTATCTCATAATATAGCATACCATAATCTACATTTATATATATATATATATATATATATATATATATATATATATATATATATAGAGAGAGAGAGAGAGAGAGAGAAGAGAGATAGATACATAGATAGATAGATAGATAATAAAATCCCTCTAAGTAATGCCATATTGTAACTAAAATGCAAGGAGGGACAACTGAGAGTGAAAGAAAATCAAAAGACTTTAGAAGCAACTGGTAACCCACTGCTAAATCGGAAACAAGGGACAAATCACTTCTCTTCAATAGAATGGGGAAGATATACACACACACACATATATATATATATATATATATATATATATATATATATACTGCGTCTAGCATGAAACAGCCTGTTACATCTGAGTATCGATTTCAATGTTCACATTTATACTTACATACGCTCTATCTCGGATAGTGAGCACTTTATCCCATAATATAGCATATCTTAAACTATATTTCTCTCTCTGTCTCTCTATATCTCCATATATATATATATATATATATATATATATATATATGTGGGGAGGCAAAACTTGCATGATTCTGGTCTTGAAATAAAAAGCCTAATAGTTGATTAATTATTTTATTTAAAGGAATCGAATGATTCCAAAATACAAAACGAAAGAAACATCTTACTTGATATGTTCTCTTTTTTCTCCAATTACTGCTTCCACACTCCCCATGAAATTTCTAGAACTCTTCTCGAAAAAATCAGAGGACATCTTGTCCCATTCTTCTCTCATGGTATCCATGAGTGAGTTAACATTCCGATGTGAGGCTCTATTAGTAACATGTTCTAAAATCCTCCAAACGGGATTTAGATCTGGACTGAAAGTGTTGGCCAGAAGTGTGATGGTCAGAAATCGGCACAATTAGATTTGTAAAAATGTTGTACTTTTTTGGCTGTATAGGCAGAAGCACCATCCCGAGTCCATAAATAGTTTCCATCTTAGTAGTTGGCTTTGAGCTAAGGTAATACATTGTATCTCAGAGTCTTGTGATAAGCGTCAGCATTAACTTCTTAACCAGGTTTGTAAAATTTGATAGGCATTTTTTCCCATCGGAGTCTACAACCCCAAAGACCGTAACATGAGCGAGATGCTTCGTTCTGAAAGTTCCCTTGACATGAACTTTTGAGTGAGCAATGTATCTGTTATTTTTGCAATTCAACGTCAACAGTAAAGATTTTTCGCCTGAGAAAATGTTCAGAGTGGACACGTTTCTTTTTTGTATCTTTCCAATCTTCTAGCCTTCATGGGTCGTGAAGAAAATTCCTTGGTGTTCGTCTGTACGATTTTCATTTTAAGTCATCTTTCATTGCTGTTTGATAATTTTAGCATCCAACTTAAGTTCAGTTGGTAATTTTCTCATGGACGTCTTTGGGTCTTTTAAGATTTTCGATTCCAGATTATTGATGCAATCATTATTGCGTTTCTTGTTGATTCGGACACTTCCAGGTTTTCCCTAAATAGTTTCCCTCATATTCATTCTCTTCTTCACATTAAAAACTATGCCTAAAATAGATGAAAATGGATGAACAGCGCGTTTATCATATCACGCACCCTTTGACATTTGATTTCCTCAACACTCAGCTTTTACACACTTATCTGAAAAATATGTCGGTAATTATTATGCAAGATTGTGGTAATAAAATGCACCAGCTTTTATAAAATGTTATGAACTGCTTCATGAGAAAAACAAGTAAAACTTTTAAATTTGCCTCCATAGGATAAAATGGCCATTTTGAGTTATGTATTATTCATAGGAGAAATTAAACACTGTTATGAGCACATCGTATGCAAATATAAGCAGTTTGTTCAGTATCATCAAAACAGAATTATGGTATCGTTTTATGCTTAAACATAATATCACGTCATGTGACTGGAAAAGAAGCTATAATATTTTTTTTTTGTTCATTGCTTCTTGAGATGGCTAGTTTTTCGGATGATTTGTTACAGAGATCTCGTTAACTTAATGTTTCTATTTCAGTCATTCGAAAATGGCTCCTAAGTTTATGATTTGTTTTATGTTTGCTATTTGGTTAAAAGAATTCCTTCGGAGTATTTCGAATTTATTATTTGTTTTTTTTTTTTATTTTATTTTATTATTAATTGAATATATTTTTATTTTATATTTTTCTTACTAAATTTTTCTTATTATAGTATTTTTATTATTTTATTATATTTTATTATATTAATATTTTATTATACTATATATTATTATATATTATAATATTATATATTAATATATAATATAATATAATATAATATATAATATAATATATAATATAATATAATAATATAATATAATATAATATATAATATAATATATAATATATATATATATACAATACACTTTATTATATTTTATAATATATTATATCATATTATATTATAATACACTTATAATATATATTATATATATTATTAATTTGTTATATTTATATTATCATTTCAATATTTCAATATTTTTATTATTATTTTATTATCTCTCTATTTTATTATTATTTGAATTTATCATCATCTTTTTTATTATTAAGTTTTTACTTTTATTATATATTATTATATTATTTTATATTATTCTGTATTATATTATATAATATATTATACATTATATTATAATACACTTATAATGTATATTATAAAATATATTATTATTTATAATATTTTATTATATTATTTTATATTATTCTGTATTATAATATATAATATATTATACATTATAATACACTTATAATATATATTATATGTTATTATTTATCATATATTTTTTATCAATTATTTTATTATATTTATTATTATTATTATTAATTGGATTTTTTGATATATTTGTACAATGTTTTCTTTCTCAATATATATATATATATATATATATATATATATATATATATATATATGAGGAGGCTCGGTGGAGTAATGGAAAGCGGCTTGATGGAGGGATCAGAGAGCCTATTTCGAAATCCAGTCCAATCCGTTACATTCACTTACGCGCTAATACCCTTGGGAAAGGAGTGAATCCTCTTCTTCTACCTCCAGCTATGGATAAATAGCAGGACAGACTGGGTTCTATAGCCTTGGATGGCAACTGGTCTAGGAGAAGCACAACTCTGAATGTATAACCGGAGTGGAGCCCCTAAGCTCCTTTGGACTCTGCTCGCAAGACCGAGAGGAGGAACTAGACGTCTGGGTAGCCCTAGTTCTCTATATATCTCGCCCAGTCTCGTAGCGCACCCGCTACCCCATCGTCTCTCGAGGCGGAAGGATGCCGATATATATATATATATATATAAATATAAATATATATATATATATATATATATATATATATATATGGAATATATTTGGCTGGAAAGCATGAAATTGCTAGGGTTTTCCACAAGCGAGATCTGCGAGAAAAGAAACTGCTAGCATAGAATTTAGGGTTACGTCATTGATGGGGTCTCGACGTCAGTTTGGTACTTTGCTTAAATGTTAAAAAAAAAGTCCAGCTTTCAAAGTGAAGAACTATGTTTATTTGTAAATTATTTACAAAATGTGGCTCAAAGCCAAAATGGGGACTAGGGAAAAGGATTGTAATCTTCTGTCTTAACGTTAAACTTAGCTAGCCACAAACATTGTCTCAAACATACAATAATATTCCTTATACCACAACAATGCATTCTTCCTTACCTTTCTAACCACATCCACCATCATACCGCAATGTCTCTATGAAACTCCTAACTAGTCCCCTTATGTAAAATTCATTGTCTGTGGGGTGAGGGAAATAGAATAGCAATTATAAATCTAAACCCCAATGAATATTTACAAAACTGAACAAAAATTAACTTCAGAGCGAAGAGCTCATCCAAACAATGACCCTGAACTTATTCACAGGGGCAACCTTGCGGCGGTGGGAAAGACTTATGGCTACTTATATCAATCGAAAAACTGACATGTCGCACCACTTACCTGCAATTTAGTTAGAAGACACCAATTCTAATTTCCGCGTTGATAATCTGTTTTTGTTTGAAAAATTTCAAAGCAACGACAAACTCGTGTATACGAGAAGCGGAAGCAAAGATCGCATCACAGCTCGTCGTTGCTTTGAAATTTCTCATGCAACAAAACAGAGTATCATTATTGTTTCGTCCATGTATTGTTTGATAGATGGAAATGTAATTGTCATCATTCATATTGGCCTATATAAGCCGAAAGCTTAGATTGGATTTAAACATGTATCAATATGATGACTTCTTTTCGTCTTTCAATGATAATGTTATTAAGCTTATCAGATAATATGAAAGGAACTTACTTAAAATGAATAGACAAAACTTTTCTATATTGTTTAATGAAACATGCTTCAATGAAAAATTGATTCCTAAATATACAATATATATATATATATATATATATATATATATATATATATATATATATATATATATATATATAAATAAATTGTTAGTGGTACAAAAACGTAATATTGCAAGGAAAAAATATAATTTGTTTCTTATAGGCATTGTTAAATATAAAAATAAAAAAAATAAGAAATGAATACTCTTACAAGACAGACCAACCGGTTTCGTTCCCAACCTCATAAAGTTGACTGGAAACAGATTAATAATTCATACAATTAAAACATTAAAAATTGAAATGATTAATGGTATGAGGGAAGATCAAAATAAAAACAACGCGAATTTGCGCAGCGCAAAGAAGTGGGGGAAATGTATAATCCACAGACACTAGAGTCTAATAATATGAAGTCCAAGAAGACATTTTTTTTGCTTACAAAGAGACGGCTCCCTGGACCGAATGTACAGAGACTCCAGTGCCTGTAAATGAAAAGGAGAGTGCGAACTAGACAGAAGAGAGAAGCAGTCCGGACTGAAATTCATTGCACAATTGGACAATTTATAAGATGTTGAGTGATAGCTGATCCGGAAGTATTGACCAGCTGGCTCTTACGGGCATCCGGATTAAGAACACGTGATGGGACATGCTGCCTAATCCTACAATCCAAGCGTTGGAATGTCCTTCCTAAGTAGTTGCTACCACAACCACAATTAAACGAATAAATCACCGAAGAAACACGATAAGGAGGAACAGGTTCTTTACGCATAGAGGAAAAGGCAGAACGAGTCGCAAAATGAATCCTGAGTTGAGCAGAAAAATAACGAGTTACAAAGACAAAGATCCTCTTAGCTATAAGCTCGCCCCGCGAACTAATAAAATGAAGCCGCAGATAAATTGGACATTTCTAAACAAAGTATGGCTGTTTGGCATTTCTTCCCATTCGTAACAAAAATACGCTAGATTTAGCTAACTAATGCTATCAAATGAAGATAGCTTCAGGGGTCGAAGATAAAACTCTGTTTTTTGTTGTTCCTTCAATATTTGTGTTATTATTTTCAATATACGAATTTAATAAAAATCAAACATTCGATGTCATTGTTTTCCGACAGAGAACATTATCGATTTGCATCGTATATATTTTACTAGTTTAATGAGAATAATCAGCAGGTAAGCATACCATTTGCTGTCATGCCCGTAATATTCAGTGGGATGCCGAATTCATTTAAACCACCACAAGTTTCTCATAAATCAAAACATCGTTATGACCGCACGTATGCATCCCTGCTTTTTATTTAAGAGATCTCCAATAAAGACTAGTCCAAAGCCTACTTTTTTATATATGCATAATAATGCTTACTCAATACAAGCCCAAAGAGCCACTCAAGGTAGAGTATTACTGCGCAAAGTTGTATGAGCGTAAGAAAGGACAAGAACTGAATTTTATGGGCCTATGCAGGAAAGATAACGGTTAAACTTAAACAGGAATGGATTATATCTTTTGTCAAAGCCAGTATAAATGCTTTCATTTCTTCTCGAAAATATCAGTTTAAACCCCAATCTTCTCCATTGTTCATACCAGCACGCTATGCTGCTATAGCCCACAGTCATTACTATTTTCGGATATACCTAACACGACAGCTCCCGTCAAAGCAGAAATATATTCGTTGCTGCTAGTGTATTAAATAAGTGTAACTTCCCTATCCCTCCTCTCTTCAATGAATTTAAGGTGTTAATATCTTCTGCCGATAAAACTGAATGTTTCACCTGTAAATTCTACTTAAATTCATCTCTCGACTAATCTGGAGTATCCCTGCCTAGCTTTCTACATAGAACTGAATCTCTGTTGAGTGATATGCATATAACTCCTTCTATATTGTCTGCTACCATCTTCAAAATGCATGTGAACCTGATGGTATCCTTGTAATAGACATTAAGTGGAGTGCACCAGTATTGTCTTCCGTTCTCTATAAACTGTATAACAAGTAACCACTGCTGAAAGAACACATCTTTCGTTCTACCTTTTAGGAATTCGGGTGAACCAGCCGACCATTCCAACTATCGGAGTATTAGCCTTTTGGGGAAACTCCTAGACGATAGTTCCAAGTTAGTGTCTGGCTCGAGATGATTCACTTCATGGTTTGAAGAGACTTTTTAGGTTGCAGTCATTCTATAGATGGAGCATCGAAAAAACGCATGGATGTAGGGTCGGTGTCCGACTTTCTGTATCAGCAATCGAAAGATTTATAACCTTTCGAACATTGATTGAACCAGTCCTACTGTATGGATCAGAACATAGATATTATCTGAACGTCTTGAAAGACGACTGGATGGAACATATACAACTCTAATTAGTAAAATACAGACCAGCAGTTGAAGATCTCATACAAAGCTTAACACAATTTACGTAGAATTGAAACCAGTCTGTCTTAAGATCAAATAAAAATGATTATAGCTTGCCGGCCACTGCCATCGAGCGCACAAGAAAATCGTCTTCCTTCTGGAAGTGTCTTCTCACTAAAATTGACTTTTCCAGACACCATAGCTCAGGACAGTAATACGGGACAAACAGTGTGCAAAGGAATTATCAATAGAGTTTTGACCAAACATAGGCAGGTCAAAGGATGATGATGATGTTTTAATGATGATGATGATGATGATGATATATGAAACAAAAAGAGAACAAAAGAGATAAAGACAGTTATATAAAGCAATAGATGAGAGAGAGAGAGAGAGAGAGAGAGAGTAAGTGATATGAGTTCGCCGGCCACTGCCACCGAGCGGAAAGCGAAATCGTTTCATCCTTATTCCTATGGCATCCTTATGGAAGTGTCTTCTCACGAAAAATGACTTTCCCAAACACCATGGGCCGGGTCTTATAGTTGGACATTGGAGATCAGAGGATAGAAATACAGGACCGAAAAATGTGGAAAGACATTGTCAATGGAGTTCCGACCAACCATTGGGAGGTCAAAGGATGATGATGATGTTTTGATGATGATGATGATGATGAAGAAATATGAAACGAAATAAAGAACGAGAGAAAGATAAAGAAAGTTATATAAAGCAATAAATGAGAGAGAGAGAGAAAGAGAGAGAGAGAGAGAGAGAGAAAGAGAGAGAGAGAGAGTAAGTGATATGTGTTTGCCGGGTACTGCCACTGAGCTTACTGGGAAATCGCCTCATCCTTACTCCTATGGCGTTCTTCTGGAAATATCTTCTCACGAAAATTGACTTTTCTAGACACTATAGGCCGGGACTCATAGTTGGACATTGGGGATCTGGGGAGAGCAAATAGCGTGGAAAGGGGTTGTCAATGGAATTCCGACCAACGATAGGAAGGTTGAAGGATGATGATAATGTTTTGATGATGTTGATGATAATGAAGAGATATGAAACAATAGAAAAGAACGAGAGAAAGATAAAAAAAAAGATATATAAAGCAATAAAGGAGAGAGAGAGAGAGAGAGAGAGAGAAAGAGAGAGAAAGAGAGAGAAAGAGTAAGTGATATGAGTTTGTCGACCACTGCCACCGAGTGGACAGGTAAGTTCTTACTCCTATGGCATCCTTATGGAAGTGTCTTGTCATTAAAATTGACTTTCCCACACATCATAGACTGGGATTCATAGTTGGACATTGGTGATCTGGGGACAGAAATACAGGACCGAACTGTGTGGAAAGGGATCGTCATTTGAGTTCCGACCAACCATTGGGAGGTCAAAGGACGGTGATGATGTTTTAATGATGGTGATGATGATGATGGTGATGGTGATGATGATGATGATGATGATATATGAAACAAAAAAAGGAACGAGAGAAAGATAAGGAAAGTTATATAAAGCAATGAATGAAAAAGAGAGAGAGAGAGCGAGAGAGAGAGAGAGAGAGAGAGAGAGAGAGATAGAGAAAGTAAATGATATGTGTTTGCCGGCCACTGGCACCGAATGGACAGGGAAATCGCCTCATCCTTTCTCCTATGGCGTTCTTCTGGAAGTGTCTCCTAACGAAAGTTGACTTTCCCAGACATCATAGGCCGGGACTCATAGTTGGACATTGGCGATAAGGGGACAGGAATACAGGACCGAAAAGTGTGGAAAAGGGATTGTCAGTGGAGTTCTGACCAACCATTGGGAGGTCGAAGGACGGAGATGATGAAATGATAATGGCGGAAAGAATATATCAAGCTCTAGGTAAGGATAGTGAAGCAGGACTGTAGCTTTGGCGATCACAAAAGCTTTCGACAGGGTTTTCGTATACAGGTCTTCTCCACAAGCCGGACAGTTACGGTGATTCGGATGAAACCTTTAAATTGATCCAATCATTCTTAGCGAATGATGAAACGAAAATAACCCTAAACGTCTACTTCCTTTCATACTAATATAGGTGACCCCACCCGCAGCGCTCCATTCTTGGTCCTACTTTGTTTTGTTTTGTTTTTTATCTTAATCAATGGCACACCCGATTTCATCAGCTATCAGCTAGGTATCTTTGCTGATGACCCAACAATTTACCCTTGTCTCTATAGTAAATCTGATCTATTTGACAATCTCAAAATGGCAGCTGATATCCAAAACGACATTCAGTGTGTTGTTAACTTGGGCAGCGGCTCTTTGGAGGAGTGAAAGTGTTAACATATTTGCTTATTTTAGTATTGTGGCACCATGCATAATTAGAAAACTAAAAAGAGATATTCATAAATATATGATTTGTTTTTTCGGTTTGTTAACCATTTGATAATTATTTAGAGCTGAAAAATATTTCGGGATTGAGAATAATTCTTTAATTGCGTTCAGGCGATCTGGGAGAAAGAAAGAAAAGAAGAGGAAAGAAAGGAGAAAAATAAATAATACGAAACCAGGTCGTAAGCGAAAACGCACACGCTCGACAGGCACATATCAGATGTCAAAATATCAGGTCAAGCACCTGACCCACTTCCGTGTCCGCGGAGGATGGAAGTTTGTTATCAATTTGGTTGAAGAAATAAAGTTTAGAGACAATGGAAAAATATGATAGGTAACAGGTGGGAAGCTTATCTAAGGATATACAGACAATCCATTAATACGAGAACCCAGACAATACCAGAATTTAAAATACAGCCACACAAGATGATGATTAGAAAATACTTTTTTTTGAGATAATACAGATTTTTATTATCGGCCGGAGGAGAATGAAATATTTTGTTGCGTTCAGAGAAACGCCGACAGGTCTGAGAAATCCCTTTCTTAGATCGTATCCAATTAGCGATAGGCTGTTTGACAGATACCGCGTGTGAAGGAAGCCGAGAGCGTTATTTCGGTCACATACGAAAAGGACAGTTTAAGTTTTTTTTTTTTTTTAAGCAAGGTGTTTCCTCCCCCAGAACAAATGAGGGAGAAGGAGAGACACCCGACCAGGACCCCATTGGCCGAGAGCGGTCACATGATGTGCGAGGGAGGAGGAAAGATGCCCGACCAGGACCCCATTGGTCGAGAGAGGTCACCTGACATACGAAGGACCAGGGAAAGCGGGTATACGCCCCCCCAGAGGCACAGTAAGGAAGTAGGAGTGAAAGTGAGTTGCCGAGGGTGGAAAATCCCTAATCAGAAATAATACGTATTTAGGATTATCAAGAAAACTCTGGCGCCGACAGACCCACCCCAGTTTTTTACGGCGTCAATAAAAGCGGGACCCCAACCGACAGAAATCAGTTGCAGTTGCGCCGCGGACGGCGAGGGAGTTTGAGCGCGGGCGGCGGGCCCGGTTCATTCGCCTTTGTGGGCAAGAGAAGCCGAAGTAAGCAGCCCGTTTGGCCTAAGTGGATAAGTTGGAATCAAACCAAGCCTAAGCGGGAGAAACTCGTCCAACCCAAGCTGAAGAGAAGATGTTAAGTTGCAGCTGCGCCGCGGACGGCGAGGGAGTTGCAGCTCGGACGGCGGGCCCTGTTCATTCGTCCCCTTTGCGGCAAGAAAGGCAGGTCCGTTTGGCCTAAGAAGAGAAATTCGTCCAACCCAAGTCGAAGTGAAGAAATTTGCCCAACCCAAGCCGAAGTGAATAAGCTCGTCCAACCGAAGCCGAAGAGAAGAAGTTAATTCGCGCACTGACGGCAGAGATGAGTGAACAATAATTCAAACTCTGAAGAGAGAGTTAGTTGCAGCCACGGACGGCGAGAGAAATCAGCCGTGAACGACAGGTAGAGATCAGCGCCCAATGTTGAAACCAAACCACACCCCGAAATGCAAATTTCTAGAGAGCAAGCAACTCGAAGCTTTAAAGTTGTATGGTAGAAGCGTGGTGCCACGGTCCACAGAACGGGTCGGGAGGTAGGAATAATCGTGTGTAACGAACGATTAGATATAAAAAGTTGTTAACACTCTTCAATATTTTTTGACCTTGTGAGTTTTATTTATCTTGTGTGATATCACCCCCCGTTGGACTCAGCTTGCATACGGCCCAATCCTGTTTGATCCCGTCTGTCTAAGATCTAATCACAGCGTGGGTAGACAGACCGGAGATCCAGTGTGGTTACCCAGGTAACCAGGCGTTGGAAGCGGGTTGGGAACAACGAGGCTGGTATTCATCTAGCCAAAGGGTTAGAACGTCACACTTGGAGCAGCGAGGAGCGAACAGCTGGCGTCGCGAACGGGATCGAACGACACAGTCGACGCTACGACTAGGGGGGACGACGTCACAGTATGGTTGCATTGAAATATCTGCAAAATTGCTTTGCTATGAATTGTAAAATATTAAAATTTCTTAAATAATTTTTTAATTGGAAAAACAGAACATATTTGTTTTAAATTATTTGAGGAATTAGTTTAATTGAAGCCATGCAAATGACTTTAAAATATATCAAAAATTATTCAAGACGGGCACGGGCGAATTAAAGAGTGGCTCCCTCTGAAAGGGGTCCAATAATTTCATTATCCTTGCGACCGTTGCATGCTTTGGATAATAAAAATCGAAAGGTAATTATATTGCTGTTTTAATCCATACATAATTTATTTGTATGTTATTTTATTTTATTATTTATCTAAATGTTATAGTCGATATAGAAAAATTAGAATATACAATTGTACTTTCGTTTATATTTACGAAATGAGTTATTTTAACTATTTACATTATCTATATTGTTTGGATTACTGTCCTCATCTTTCTTATATTCGCGACGTTTCGGCCGTTATACGCTCCGGCCTACATCAGGATTTGTCTATATTTCTGAGAGGAGATACTGTAACTATTTACACTATTTAAACATTACTGACTGTTGTCCTCATATTTATTGTCATATCAATGACGTTTCAACCGTTGGATACTCCGGCCTTCTTCAGGATATGTCTCTATTTCCGAGATGAGGTATTGTAATTATTTATATTGTGCAGACTGTTTTCCTCATCTTTATTGTCAAATTCACGATGTTTTGGCCGTTGTACACTCCGGCCATCTTCAAGATTTGGTTATATTTTTGATATGAAGTAATATAACTATTTACATTATTTACATTGTTCGGAATGTTGTCCTCTTCTTTTTTGTCATTTTCATGACGTTTCGGTTGTTGTGTGCTCCGGCCTTCTGGTGATATACGTTCGAATTTCGAAACGAACATTTCCTTTAGACGTCAGGAAAGGGAGGGAATATTTCTAGTTCTACGTGCCATACCTTTTCTGGATATATCGTATTTCCATTAATTCTTTTGGTAACTGAAGGATATATGTCCCGAAGTACAAATGTCAAAATGGATAAAAGCGTTGATTGAAGTAATCCAAATTAGACATGGACCATGGGGTCGTGTGTTCAATACCTGGCCGTAGCATAATCGAAAAAAAAAGACTTGGGTGTTCAGTAACTAAATGGAATCAACTGAAAAGTGGAATATACAGAAAAAAAGGCATGGTAATAATTCATCTCAGAAATATAGACAAATCCTAAAGAAGACTGGAGCGTACAACGGCCGAAACGTTGTGAATATGACAATAAAGATGAGGATAACAGTCCGAACAATGTAAACAGTGTAAATAGTTACAATACCTCATCTCAGAAATATAGACAGATCCTGAAGATGGCCGGGGCGTACATCTGACGAAACGTCGTATACATGACAATAAAGATGAGAACAACAATCTTAATAATGTAAATATTATAAATTATGCGTTAATTACGATATATCTACTTATGTGAATCAACTACAAATTCAGAGATGAATACTTGGGACTATGGTAACAGCTCAATTGAAGAAACATACATGATGTTAGACTATTCAGTTTTTTCTATGATTAACACTTCCGCTGCTAACTATGGAGATCTTCATTTTTCTTATCTTGCTCCAGCTGGCTAAGTACGGAAATCTACGTTTTTTCCATACCGCTGGTATGAGTGTCCTGTTGCGCCATCTATCGTAAAATCACAAAGGACAATGCTTCAAAGGATATCATGTGTATACCCATTACTAATCTGGTAAGTCATTCCCAGGTATTTCTATGAAAATGGAAGGCTGTAAAACACACTGGTGCCAGTTTTCCGTGTAATAAAATATGTAGGTTGAAATTTGGCATTTTCTTTAAAAATGGCTGCCCGGATGGGGGCAGCAGTGGACAAATGAGTAGCAGTGAAAGTGTTAATCACTCTAGCGAAGAGTCACCGTGTGGATAAAATCTCTCGCATCGACACGCTGCATAATTAAATAAAGGAGTTGATTTAGTTGCATATATGAACGATTTATTTAAACTTGTGTGTCGCTCTCTTCTATAGAAAACAGTGAAGAAATTTGCGTTCATTCCTTAACTTGTAGTAAATAAATATAAAATATTTAAAATAAAAAACAAAAAAAACAACTATGAAACAATACGAATAAAGAGTTTGTTCATAACTCTCCGACGAATCGTCAATAAAAGGCGGGTTTGTTTTGAATATTTTTCCCTTCTTTGTGCAATGATATATTGGTTCGTTATGGATGAATCGATGACGTTTCCCGCTGCTTTGAATTTACGCTTCTAACATTATTTTTGATATTAGCATTTTTGAGAGCAGACACCGACACACAATATAGAACATTTCACATGCATTACTTATTTAATCCTAAACTTATCTACGTCAAAAGCAACGAATGAGTCTAGAATGTTATGATATTAAAAAAAAAAAATCATGTGTTTAGATGAATATATATAAAAGAAAAAAATATACAGTGTTGCCGGATAATAGTATGTTTGGGTAGAAATATTAGTCGCAATTTTGGATATTAAATATTTACGAAATACTGGGACATTTATCCCATTATTAATATCGGTGGATTCAGTTTGAAATTGAGTAAAAATGAAAACAATACAATGTAAATGAATATGAAACAAACGGAAAAGTATGGTAATAACAAAAGGAATTATATGTGTACACAATTTTAAAGAAATGGAAAAAAAAACATTGATCAAGCTATAAAAAGAATCTGCTTTTCTGTGTGCGTGCGTGAGAGATACTCTGTGTGTGTGTGTGAGAGAGAGAGAGAGATACTGTGTGTGTGTGTGTGTGTGTGTGTGTGTGTGTGTGTGTGTGTAATAATCATGTGTGACAGACGCGGGTGTGATAGACGCGTGTGTGTATATCCCGTGTGGAAAAAATGGAAGAAAAAAACATTGACCAAGCTAAAAAAAGAATCTGCTTTTGTGTGTGTGTGTGTGAGAGAGAGAGAGAGAGAGAGACTAAGAGCGTGAGTGTGTGTGTGTGTGTAACAAGCGTGTGTGATAGAGGCGTGTGTGTACGTTCCCGTGTGGAAAAAATCGAAAAAAAAAATTGATCAAGCTATAAGAATCTGCTTTTCTGTGTGTGTGTTTGTGAGAGAGAGATAATGTATGTGTGTGTGTGTGTGTGTGGTGTGTGTGTGTAAGAAGCGTGTGTGATAGAAGCGGGTGTGATAGACGCGTGTGTGTATATACCGTGTGAAAAAAATGGAAAAAAAAGCATTGATCAAGCTATAAAAAGAATCTGCTTTTGTGTGTGTGTGTGTGAGAGAGAGAGAGAGAGAGAGAGAGAGAGAGAAAGAAAGCGTGCGTGTGTGTGTGCGTGTGTGTGTGTGTGTGCGCTCGCGCGTAACAAGCGTGTGTGATAGACACGTGTGTGCAGGTTTCCGTGTGAGTCCAAATATCGAAGCGAACGTGCCTCGGCGGCAGCGTTCCTTATCAACGTCGATGATATGTGAAAAATGAGCGGTGGCGTAATGGCTAGTGGTTCGGATTGAGGAGGGCCGAATTCGAATTCCAGACGAATCTATGACGTTCACTTAGGTGCTAATCCCTTTTGGAAAGGTATGAATCCCTTTCTCCCCAACGGCTACGGGTAAATAGTAGGGCAGACCGTCTTCTATAGCCTTGAATGGCAACTGGTCTACTGCATGGAAAAATGGCAACCAATTGCGGGAAAAAATATCTGCCTTGTCAGTCATATATCGAAAGATACATGATTGCCTCAGCGTGTGTCACGCATGCTCCATAACTGATTACAGCTGAAAATAAGAGATAAAAGAACGAAAAAGGAGAGACTATAATTGACATTTTATAGGCATAAAGTGAGCCCCTCACAGGAGTTTTGGCAAAGCTAAGTGGGATAACCTACAAATTTATAATATCTGGCCACTCGTATTCCAAGATACTCATCTATTAGGGCGGCTAGACAATGCCTATTGCAGACATTGCTCAGGTATATTTGTGTTTGCTCAACACCTACAGAGCCCACTTGTGATTTATACTGCAAATATGCTTATCAGACGTTGGTTACAGTTTAGGTAAAAGAGCGAGTTATCTCGGGTAATCAATCTGAACAAAGCCAGCACTCTCAAACCCTCGGCCACGATGTCTTCATACTAGCAGTGCTATCGACGGCTGCCAAAAGTTCTGCCTACCCGATTTAAATCACAAGGCTTGGATCCGCCTCTCCAACCGGATCCCAAACTCGTCCATGCGCGCCAGATGCAACATTGTGGGCCTGGAAGAAACTCTGCTTAACAGGAGACACCGGTGGTTCGGCCACGTGCTGCGGCGGCCTGGGGATGAGTTCGTCCGTAAACTGGTTGGAGGAAGCGCCGAGGTGGTCAACTCAAGACGTGGCTCGCAATGGTCAAAGCAGATATGGAACTCATGTCCGCTCCTCGCGTTTTCAGTGTCCGACGCTGGTATCGCGAATGGCTCGATCATGCCGTCGATTCTGCTGCCGATCGACGGGGGTGGATGGCCTTGACGCGCGATTCAGTTAATTCAGTTGGAGCAACCCCGGGTGAATGCCGTTACAAGAGAGATCCGCCTACACATATATGCATACATACATAACCCACATATACGTGCATACATTTTTTCTTCAGATAGGTATTTTTAAATGATTCTGTTTGGCTGCATTAAAGAAGTGTAAAATTGTTCCCGGCATGTCTATTGTCCCAAGGGCTTTCGACGAGTTCTTTAGACTTTTCAAGGGGTTCGTTGTTAACTATAGCTAATTATAATATAAATATATATATATATATATATATATATATATATATATTTAACGTTCTTTTTTATAGATACAAGTAAATGATCTGTTTATAATAAACAGTATTAAATAACATTTACCGGCCTGAATGTCCGAGAAATTTTCGCAGAAAATATTCGTCCTTTGAAAGGATTCGAACCAGCATCCTATACGGAACCGTTATTTACGCTGACGTGCCTAACCATTCGGCAACAAAGAATCGTTCGGTTGGCAAGGTCGAATTTACTGCTTATAAACTTCAATCTTCCATGGATCTCGTACATTCATAACTGCTTATGGCCTATCAAATGTAAACAAATGACGTCATATATTAAGAAATGGACAAAGCCCGACAATTTATTTATTAAAGACATTTCTGGGACATTGTTATGGTCCGGTTCCTTGTACCACGGTGATAGTCCAAGGTAGAACCAATATAGAAGAACTCGAACACAGGTATGGAATAACACAGATATATTACAAACAGGAATATATACAGAGAAGTAGAAGTGTTAGTATGAACAATCAGGTTTAGTAGAGAGAACAATATAGTCTCGACCAGTATCACTATTCCAATGTCTTGCAGTAATTGTCTGAACGCGACTCTGTTTCGGACTGCCTCTGACTCTTTGAGCTGGGTGACGACCATGGCTAAGTCTAGTTTGGACCATATCAGAACCTGCCAAGACCAACAGGA